>CM070111.1:10609656-10737156 GCA_036178185.1 Liparis tanakae
TTTTTGACAACCCATATCCATCTTTTTTTTTATATATATATATATATATATATATATATATATTTATTTTAAGGCAAGTACACAAAGAAACAGTGCAATTGTGATACATTTAGCATCCCCCCCCCCCCCCCGCCCCCACAACCTCTTAATTGAGCAGGGTTTGTACGGTCATGGAAAACCTGGAAAAGTCATGGAATATCAAAATGGTCATTTCCAGGCCTGGAAAAGTCATGAAAAAAACTTAAATCAGAAAAGTTTTGGAAAAGTCATGGAAATTTGGAAGTTTGAAATAATTAATATGTTTTTTAAAGAAAGACGCTCAAAATATAAGCTGGCACTCCCTCTCAATATGCAGCATCTTCTAAAATGTTCATGTTTATACCAAGATGTTCAGTTTGGTCATGGAAATTTGGTGAAAAGTCAGTTTGCAGAGATATAATCAAATTCTCGGCAGCGCGAGTGAAGGTTACGCCAAGGTCGTTTCCCACACGGAGAAACAGACTCGCTGAGTGTGAGGATGTTTATGACGGCCAGCAGGGGGCGACGCCTCACGGTGCAAGAATAAGTCTGATTGTAGAGAAGTGTGTGAACTTCTCAAGCAGGAATACACTTTGTAGACATCACTTCAGGGTATGGATCAGTAGGTATTCAGTATAACAGGATGTGACGTGTACATTTAGGACATTTTTCTCCCTTTTAGTTTAAAATAGACGGTAAAGCAGCGGATGCTTTAGCGCGTGGCTGCAGTGTGATTGACAGCTGCGTTGTCCAGGCTGGGAGTTTTCTGTGTTTTGGTCAGAGAACTTTAACCATTTCACATTTTGTCCGCTTATTAATATTTATCAGTCAGTTTTCGGTTGTACGTACAGCTCCGGCCCTCTCTCGCGTGTCTGCTGGTCGCAGAAGAAAAACAAGATGGCGATGAACGAAATGGAGGCTTCCTAGCCAGTTGTCATGTTTCTGAATAGCGGGTGATTTGAATAAATTGTACTTTTTTCATCTGAGACAAATGTATTAATAGCTTGAAATCTGATGTAATTTGCAATTATTTCGACATAGACCGTTTTTTATTCTTCTTATTTCAAAGAAAAAAACACCGTAGATAAGAGCTGGAGTGGCTTTCTTCTTCTTTTTTTCTCTAAGTTGCTAAAAATAAATGTCTTTTGTGCCTCTTGTCGGGTATCCGGCTCAAATACATTAATAACTCTGGTCAGGACAATACCGGGCCGGCACGCCCGTAAATAACACCAATGATACCAATAAAAACTGTCAGAAACCTTTAGAAAACAATGAGGGGAAAAAAAATACTATTATGTGAAATGCAACTAAAATAAAGTATTACAAAGAAGAAGTATTAGAAGAAGAAGAAGAAGAAGAAGAAGAAGAAGAAGAAGAAGAAGAAGAAGAAGGGGAGCGGGAGAAGATGGAGGGAGCGATGTATTTAAAAAAGACAAAGAAGGGGAAGAGGAAGAAAAATAAGAAGAAAAAGTGGGAGAAGATGAGGAGGAAGAAGAAGAAGAAGAAGAAGAAGAAGAAGAAGAAGAAGAAGAAGAAGAAGAAGAAGAAGAAGAAGAAGAAGAAGAAGAAGAAGAAGAAGAAGAAGAAGAAGAAGAAGAAGAAGGGGAGCGGGAGAAGATGGAGGAAGCAATGTATTTAAAAAGACAAAGAAGAAGAGGAAGAAGAAGAAGAAGAAGAAGAAGAAGAAGAAGAAGAAGAAGAAGAAGAAGAAGAAGAAGAAGAAGAAGAAGAAGAAGAAGAAGAAGAAGAAGAAGAAGAAGAAGAAGAAGAAGAAGAAGAAGAAGGGACGAAATGTGTTCTACACTCTTGCTGTGATGTCAGCAGCTCAGGGACAGTCTCTGATATACACTTCTTAGACTCACACACACACACACACACACACACACACACACACACACACACACACACACACACACACACACACACACACACACACACACACACACACACACACACACACACACACACGGCTTGTCCGGGCCCAGCTGCTGCCTGTGAGGAGAGAGGCTCTGAGGGACGGAGAAATTGCAGGACGAGACGCCAATCAGGGCACCTGGTGCTGCTACCTGCCAGGCGCTCCCTCTTTGTGCGCGTTCCTCCTGCTGATTGTTCTCTCCATTGTTGTCTGCCGCCATCGAGGACACGGAGTCGCTTTTATTAGTTTTCCTCCTCGAATCTTCTGCTGATGAGTTTCAGCCATTGCTGCCCCGACAACTACCCTGTGCTTGTGATCGTACAGCGTTGCACATATGGCTTTCTTATATATATATATATATATATATACATACATACTGTACATGCAGGCTCTGGCGGACGTATACATATATATGAGAAATATATATACGTCCGCCAGTGCCTGCAAATATATATATATATATATATATATATATATATATATATATATATATGCAGCCTCTGGGGGATGTGATATATTGACGTACTGCATGTTCAGTGTCTGATCATTTCAAAGTTAGAGGATCCATCAGACTGCTGTTGTTCCTAACTAATATCTATCATAGCATATTTGACCAGTAGTTGGTTTACCTGCCACACATTTTATTGATGTCATTGTTTAACATATTATTATTATTTGTACAACTTGTTTCTTGAATATTGATTCTGTTTGTATTTACACTTATCTTTACGTCCTATGATGTGCTGGGACACATTTAGTCGTCACACGCTCCTGAAGACATGAAGACGTGCAGCGGTAGACGTGAGACAAAAGATCCATCTTTAATAGAAGAACTAAGGAGTTGGCTATTTCCTGGAGTGATAGTTGCTTTAACTGGATGTGTTTACATTCATAAACATGATTTAACCATGATTTACATGTATCTCAGTTAGAATTCAAGGTTGCAAGTTGTTGTGTATTTTATTCAGTTATTCATTATAATACAATGCAATATTATTATATAACATATACAAAACAGAAAGAGTGAAAAGGTATAGGTAGAACAGAAAATGCTTACATATTCCTATCCTAAATTAATATTATCAAATAAATCAGATAATTAATATAAAATAAAGAAAGAAAAAATATATATATACATCTTTCATATACAAAGTTTCAATCACACTTATATAACCCTAAAAATATATATATTTCCTTTTGAAAACCCAAAATGAGTTGACCCTTCTTATATCCATTTTAACATTGTTCCATTATTGGACTCCAACAATAGAAATACGTCTTCTTTTAATCCCTTTTTTAGCTTTTTGTGCAGTAAACTTACAAACATCTCTGAAATCATATTTGAGTTAACAGTTGAATCATGTAAATATTTACATATCATATTTTGAGTGTTATCGGGCTCCTGAGTGGCAGCAGAGTTCTCCATTTACATGTGATGTTGACAATAGGGAATATATATATATATATATATATATATATATATATATATATATATATATTTGTGTCTTTTATTTCATGCTGCAGCCTTCAGCTTGTGGGCGCACGTTTGCGCACGTTTCCCTCCTCCGGGTTATGTCACCATGTGTCACTCTGCCAGTGTCTTGATGCCTTTCATATTTTAAAGTATGTTTTGAGTTTTGAGTGACGGAATGTAACTTAATACTTTCTACTGTTTTGAGCTGTTTGCTCTTTCCTTGAAAACATCCATGTTCCACGCCACCACATTTAATAATGACGCTTTTTTAATTCAATAACATGCATTTATTTGGCAGCTATCTGGACTTACTTTGCAAATTGTATTCATAGCGTACATTTTATCAACATGTGTAATATTAAGTATTAATATAGACTGAATACATAGGTAGTCAAATGAAAGTTCACTGGCATTAGCCCCACCCCGCCCGGATACAGCCGAAATGGCCCCTTAATGCATCAATGATAAGCTATTCAATAAAACACGTGGCTGGGCGTGGAGATTTGTAGATGAACTGTAATGTTCATGCATTTTAATTCATTATAAATAATTAATATTTTGCTCTTATCATTTATTTATTCTAATCCTGAGTGGAAAAAAAGAAACGTTGTGGCGAGTTTCTGGACGACTAATGGTGGAAAGTGTCAAAGTGAGAGTCGACGCCGCCTCGTGAGAAAATACCTTAAAGACAGGAGGAATGTGTTTTTCTTGGGACGATGTCATCGAGTGGACGATGTCATCGAGTGGACGATGTCATCGTGTGGACGATGTCATCGTGTGGACGATGTCATCGAGTGGACGATGTCATCGTGTGGACGATGTCATCGTGTGGACGATGTCATCGAGTGGACGATGTCATCGAGTGGACGATGTCATCGTGTGGACGATGTCGTGCAATGGAGTTTTTATCGGTAAACAATGAAACCCTGACCAACACAACTTATCTAACGCACAACAAACTATTCTCGCAGAACGTTATTCATCTAAATCAACAACATACATGCAAGGGAAAGGCCACGGTAGTTGAAAACCGTGTGTGTGTGTGTGTGTGTGTGTGTGTGTGTGTGTGTGTGTGTGTGTGTTTGTAAGTGTGTGAAACCAATCCGACTCCTTCCTCATAAGTGTGTGAACGACAACTTCTCAAATCTCCCTCGATTAATCAAACTTTACACAAACATCGAGTACACACACACACACACACACACACACACACACAGGCCCTGTCATCCACACTCTCGATGCCGGGCCTTATCTGGGGCAATTACCTTCCAATTCTGAAGGCCTGTTATGTTGCGTTTCACTTTTGATGAACGGGATGATCGTTACAGAAGTGTGTGTGTGTTTGTTTGTGTGCGCGTGCGTGCGTGTGTTTGTGTGAGGATGATGTGTACGTTGAGGGGGTGAGTTTGCAGCGTCAAGGTTTGGTATATCAGGGATGCAGCAGGCCGAGGAGCTGAATACTGAATCCAGCCCCTTCTCCCCATCGGGGCGCCGTGGAACACGCTGGGATCTGAAACACGTGAAGCGTGTGCAGCGTGTGCAGCGTGTGCAGCGGGGTCTTTCTGTTTACTGCGGGACTCAGAACACGTTACAGTTTTTTTCCGATAGCTAAACGACAGTGGGCACAACTGGAGTCACATGTGCAAAACTCTAACTACAGTCTGCACAGCAGCAGTTCATGTGGACCAAACTCTAGTTTGTTTTTCATTGCTTGAACACAGTTTTCAAAACTCTACACACCTATCCCATGACTTTAACCACAACCTGCACAACACCGTGGATGTACAGCACTTTGTTCACATGCTAACACACTGCTGTCAACACTGTGAACCACACATTCAAAACGGAATAGAGTTCAACATTGTGCCTTTCAAACACTAATGATTGCAATTACAGCTGAAAGGCTAAGCAGGTGTCTTGTTTTAGACTATGTTAGTGAACACACATATAAATAAAAGAACTATTACAGTGTGTATATATATATATATAGGTCGAGCTCAGAAAGATTCATTTTGGAAATGGAACAAGGAAGACGGGTTCGTGGAGGGAGGAGGGTGGAGGGAGACAAAGAGCTGTTCTTTCAGATGAGGAGTCCAGAAGTCCATGTGAAAGAATGCCACTCTTTTCTTTGAAGAAAATATTACTTTGTTTGAAGTCACTGAAATTGTTCAAACTGTAAAGATGAAAAGTTAGTATTTCCTGTATTGGTGTTTGATGCTGGTGTTTTGACTCTCAGTGTGTTCTGAGTGACAGTGTGTGTCGTCTCAGTGTGTGTTGTGCATAGTGATGGCTGCACTGAGCGTGTTTTGAGCCGTGTGTTAAGAGTTGTGTTGCTTGGAATGAGTTTTGCAGGTGATGTGAACTGTTCAGCTCAGGTGACTGCTGGTAGTGCAGACTGTAGTTAGAGTTTTTGCACATGTGACTCCAGTTGTCCCCACTGTCGTTTAGCAATCGGAAAAAAACTGTAACTCGACGCCGTGGACTCTCGAGGGAGCCGTTAAAGAGGACGCTTCAGTGGAATAGAGCCGCGCTCCGGGTTCTCAGCTCTGCAAACGGATCATTATTCTAATAAGCGATGACAAAATGGTCAAAAGAGACGCTTCCATCTCGAGCGCGAGCGCCGCCCGCTGAGCCGCTCCACGCCGGCTTCATTCAGCGGGGTGCCGGCCGAGTGGCGCGCGCGAGGAGGAGGAGGAGGAGGAGGAGGAGGCGTTTCGGTATCTAGGCCATCGCAGCGTGCAGCGCTGTTTGAAGGGATGCTGCTTGTTGCCGTGCGTAGTGGAATAGTGGAGGTCTACTTTTAGCTCCAGTGATGCACGGACACAACAGCCATTCATCCCACTGGCACGGGGAACACAGAGAGGGGTGGCACACACACACACACACACACACACACACACACACACACACACACACACACACACACACACACACACACACACACACACACACACACACACACACACACACACATAAACATAAGAATAAAAGAACTGCATGCACACAAGCACACTGATGGCCCGAGACACATACATACACACACACACACACACACACACACACACACACACACAACTTGCACACACACACAGACACACATACATCAGCATATGCACATAAAGAAAAACATACAAATAAAAGAACTGCATGTACACAAGCACACTCTGATGTCAAGAAAAACACACACACACACACATATAACGTGCACATACACACACACACACACACACACACACACATCAGCATATGCACATAAACATACAAATACAAAAACTGCATGCACGCAAGCAGACTCTGATGCCCCGGGACACACACACACACACACACACACACACACACACACACACACACACACACAGGTGCACTCCTGCAGACGGACAATGAGTGTTTATTCCATTTATTTTCAAGTTTGTTTTGCTCTGTAAATCCAAACCACGGCACAGCTGCTGCTGCCGGAGCAGTGTGGGTATTCATTAGCTCTGGTTCTCCTCACCCCCCATCCACCTCCACCTCCCCCCCTCCTCCTTTCCTGGTCAGAAGCATTGTATAAACCTATTTGATGAGGTTGAACCCGGATATGTGGAGCTGATCTCTAAACTTTGGGAATTATCTTCTATTATCTTCTCTTTTTTTCAGTTTGAAATCTGTGTGCCAAAAAAATTATGTGAGGGTTAAATAATGAGAAATAGGATCCAGTGTCTTTGAAACTTGACTCCAGGCAGAATATGTATTTTTTGGTGAAGTTTAACACTCAGGACCGTGTGGGCGGAGTTTGATCTGATTGGACCGACGGTTCTGCCAACATTTCCATAACTGCCATCGTCATGTAGCTGACGGGCGATTAGTAATCGGTCGTCCATCATGACACCTGAGCCCCCCGGTCCACTTCAATACGGTGAAAACGGCAGAAACATTCGTGACCACGTGACACCACAACGCCAAGACGAGAAAAAACATGCGCTCAGCGACTTTCACAGTCAGGTATTGACTCGTCATGGCAACCGCATGGAAAAGGGAGAATTCTGCACCTTTATTTTACGTTGAAGGTCCAATCAGGATGTAGATGGTGAAATGGAGCCGATTGAAACAATACACTCGCCAGTGTGTGCTGTGTTGACCTGGAAAAGCTCAGTTTATTCTTTCTTCACAAACATGCTTTTATTATTTTGACTTCCGATACACAGTTTAATTAAACATCGCTCGCTCAAACGACTCTCGACGTCTTCTAGAAGCTCCTCGGTGTCCAACACACAACGACTGAACATCAATTACCGCAGCGTCGTACAGATGCCACACACACACATTATGCCCTACACTGTGTACGATCTGGCCCGTGGCGCCCCCCATTTCACCCGTCATTACCCCCCGACTGGACAAGTTTCCCCGAAGAAATGGGGGCTTTGAGATTCTGAGCACGCACACACACACACACACGTGAGAAGGATCCCGGTGGGAGTGTGTGATCAGGCAGGTGAGCTATTGTTGCTCGGGGTTGTAAAGTGTTCACAGGGCAACAAAACCTGATCGATACACACACACACACACACACACACACACACACACACACACACACACACACACACACACACACACACACACACACACACACACACACACACACACACACACACACACACACACACACACACACACACACACACACACACACACACACACACACACACACACACTCTTTCATCTCTGTGTTGTTGCACAACATTATGACAACACACAGCTTGAGACAACATCAAAACACATTGACACATTGACACACACACACACGACAAGGCTTGAAAGAAAGTCTAATGACAGTGCACCTGCTAACACACACACACACACACACACACACACACACACACACACACACACACACACACACACACACACAGGACTTCAGAGGCGATCGGCCTCAGCACCTGGGAGGGAAAGAGTCAAATAACCTGATGACAAGTTGAGAATCAGTTGACTTCATTTCTGAATTGCTCAACATTTCCTGCCCGCTGGTTTGGCGCCCCCTGGCGGTGAAGAGAGGAGTGTGTGCTCCGTTCACAGCAGTGCGTGGAGCGGCTCCATGTGGGCCTGTCGGGTTAACTCAATGCACCTGTAAGTGATGGAGCGAGGCTCAGGTCAGTGTCTCATCTAATGGCTAATTGTTCACAGACTAAAATGCTATTGTTTTTTCTGCTCTGGAAAGGGAGTATAGCACATTAGCCATTGACACACACACACACACACACACACACACACACACACACACACACACACACACACACACACACACAGAGGGGTTCTGTCCAGTGTGACGGCATCAAATCAGAATCATTTCACAGATAATTTGGTTGTCACAGCCAGGCTGAAGTAATAAAAGAGAGAGAGGACGCGCACCATTCCTTGCATCATCCGGCGCGGCGGCCTCTCTGACAGGTCGGCGGCTTTCAAACGAACCTGGCACAATCTGAAGTGTGTGTGTGTGTGTGTGTGTGTGTGTGTGTGTGTGTGTGTGTGTGTGTGTCCTGTCGACAATGTGTGCGTTCCATATCCATTATTCAGAGGCTTTGAGCCGCCCACATCTGTTCGTTTTTCCGGACGACACACACTCGCCTCTGACAGACAATAATTGCTCTGCTGCCAAAGAACACACACACACACATAAACACACACACACAAACAAAGGTCCTGGCACCCATGTGGACCCCAAACAATTCATTGGACATAGCAAAGCAGCTCACACACACATCTTAACCACATGTCTGACGGCACTCAAAGTCACCTGCACAAACAACATCACCTGCACACACACACACACACACATCACCTGCACACACACATCACCTGCACACACACACACAAGACACGGAGCGGAGCGCCTCTGATGGCACTTGTAAGAATCAGCACCGCCTCACTGTGACTGCAGCGTAGACGCTCTGAAGGGTCAACAGGCACGGAGGAATGGGGTGATAACACACAGGCTCTGTGTGTGTGTGTGTGTGTGTGTGTGTGTGTGTGTGTGTGTGTGTGTGTGTGTGTGTGTGTGTGTGTGTGTGTGTGTGTACAAGTGATGGAGATGGAAAGGGTGTATGGGTGTATGATGTTTTTGTGTTATCCCTGTCTTTGTGTGCTCACAAGTATATATGTGTGTGTGTGTGTGTGTGTGTGTGTGTGTGTGTGTGTGTGTGTTTGTGTGTGTGGAAGAGAAGGAGAGAGGGAGGTGGACAGAAAAGGAGTCTGTCTTCTCTGTAGTGTCAGCCTTTGATCGGAGTCCCTGTGGTTGTGTGTGTGTGTGTGTGTGTGTGTGTGTGTGCCAACTCCTGGTGTCTTGGAGGCAGATGAAACACTGTGCCTCTATCCGGGACTCACAGGACACCCACTATCCGTCTCTCCTTCTCCTTTACACACTTTCTCTCTCTCTCCCTCTCTCTCCCTCCCTCTCTCCCTCTTCCCTTCTACAGCCATTTTAAAGGCTATTCATGTGAGCCGTGCTTTCATCTGACATTGCTGCGTTTTAACCAGCTCCTCTTGTTTGTGTTTTCTTATATTGTTGTTGCCCCCCCCACACACACACACACACACACACACACACACAAGCCTTTTATCAGATAATAGAGGATGAGGAGGACGGCTGAAGTGGCCCGCTGATGTACACCGACTCACAGTCAGAGGGACGCAGCGTGAGGGCGAGACCGCGTTAGAGGATGCCGACGCAGAGCAGTCGCTTCTGTTGTTGTTGTTGTTGTTGTTGTTGTTGTTGTAGGAATGGGTAACTATCGATTACAACGTAGCAATAGATGATGTCTTCTTCCCGCCCATTATCCCGTACCGTGTTCAAGAAACTCCTCTGGCGTAGAAGTGTTGCTTCGTGTCCCGTAATGAGCTGATTGGCGGCGAGCGTCTCTGTGGCGTTTAAAGAGCAGCACAAAACGCCCGTGAATGTGCGACGTGTTCTTCACCTGAGACGATGGTGTCAAAGTCAAGGTCACCGCGATCCTCAATTTACCATTTGTGGAATACACAGAAGTATATGTGTCTCTTTGTTTGACTCATAAAGTGAGTAATTATAATAAAATAAAGTAATTAAGTGCAAACAACAACAACTAAGAACATCAAGACAACATATCATTTATAAATTATATACATATTATTATATGCAAGAGAGAAAACGAGTGCTAACTTGAGCTTTGCGGTACAGGAGCAGAGTTCTACAGCCGCAGTCATTGATGGTGAATTAAAAGTGTAAATTCAGTCTGAATATGACGAGTATAAAGGTCTTCTTCACTCTTCTGTGGGAGAAACATTCTGTATTGTATTGTTGTGCTTCATGCTTTAGCCACAAGGTGGCACTGTGTTCAAGGAGAGAGGAGAGAGAATAGAGGAGAAGGGAGAGAGGGGAGAGGGGAGAGCATAGAGGAGAAAGGAGAAAGGAGAAAGGAGAGGAGAGAGAATAAATAAGACGGGAGAGAGGAGAAAGGAGACAGAAGAGGAGGGGATAGGAGAGAGCATAGAGGAGAGAGGAGAGAGGAGAAAGGAGAGAGGACAGAGGATAAAGAAGAAATGAGAGAGAGGAGAGAGGAGAGGAAAGAGCATAGAGGAGAAAGGAGAAAGGAGAGAGGAGAGAAGAGATGACAGAGGAGAGAGGAGAAAGGAGACAGAAGAGGAGGGAGGAGAGAGAATAGATGCCCTCGAACCCACCACCACACCTGGATCATGAGCACATGTCTTGTAGGGACTACCTGACTCCCCCCACACACACACACACACACACACACACACACACACACACACACACACACACACACACACACAACTTTCTGGCTGCATAAAGGTATTTTATAATGTATCCAAGCACAAAAGGAATGGATGTACAGGGAAACTGACCTGAGAACAGTGATGAGGCGCCGGGAGCAGACAACAGGCGGAGGGATCCAGTCACCTGGCTGTACACAGGTGCTTAACCTCCACTGTGGGGGCCTAATGAGCGACCTCTCCAGCCCACCTGCCTTTAATAAAGCTCTAATTGGAGTCCCATTAGGACGCAAGCTAATGGGCACTTAAACAGGAACGATTGAGGTCTTTGGTGGAACAATCGAACGACTCAGAGGCAACAATGAGAGGCAAATGTCAGCCGACAGAAGAGTAAGCCGTTGTGACGCAGCTCGGAGGAATCGGACAGAGTTTTGGAGGAATCGGCGAGAGATTGACCCAACGACGCTCGATGAGATCCAAGTGTCGGACGAGTCGTGAACGTGCAGCCGCGTGCAGATGTGCAGAGAGTCACAGTTACATAATGAGAATTTAAGAATCTGCATAATACGGCAGTGGCAGTTGCAAACAAATCCCCTGAAGGGACCCGAGTCAACAATGTGTTTATTCATGTTTTCGAGGTTTCCGACTGAAAATGTGATTCTTTTTATTTATTTTAAAAGCCTACGAATATATATATATATATATATATATATATATATATATATATATATATATATATATATATTATACAGTATATAAGAAAATATATTTAGATATATATATATATATATTTATTTATTTAAAAAAAATATATAGATATATATATCAAATAAATATATGTTTATATATATATATATATATATATATATGCAGTATATAACATGTATGTGTCATTGTTATTCATTTTCTTCTTTTTCAAAGGCTCAGTAATTAATTTAGTTTAAGTTTTTTCCTTTTTTCTTCTTTTTTTAATGGTTTCTGGGGGGGGGAGGTTAGGCACCAAAAGAAAGACATTGCAACCCTACATTCCAAGTCCCACGTTTCATCACATCTGTAATCCAGTTACAGACGTGAGTCAGATTAGGGTCACCTGCGTCTCTGCTGGCTTTGTGTAGACGCTCAGTGCCATCAGATAGAGGACACGCCATTAACGGAGGAGCTGGAAATACAATTTTGTCTCACTTTGTTTGCTTTCTCTGTGTTCCATCTGTCACTCCTTGTTGATGAATGAAGTGTCGCACACACACACACACACACACACACACACACACACACACACACACTCAGAAGCTGATTTACAGACCAAAGTAGGGAACATTTGCCCGACAGGTACTAAATACTAAATGTACTGATGCTAACGTCATGGTGTGTCTCTCTTCTCTCTTCTCCTCCCATCCCTGCATCACTTCTTCTTTCTCCTCCCCCCACCTCCTCCTTCACCTTCTTCCCACACACACCCTTTTTGTCCATACAGGCTTTCTCAGCACAGGCGATCAGTCGGCAAAGGGGAACTACGGCCTGCTGGACCAGATCCAGGCTCTGCGCTGGCTCAACGAGAACATCGGACACTTCGGCGGAGACCCGGACAGAATCACCATCTTCGGCTCCGGAGCCGGGGCGTCCTGCGTCAACCTCCTCATCCTCTCGCACCACTCGGAGGGTAATTCAAAAGCCTCGCCGTGGCGTTTTGTTTTGTTTCCTTCGTCTCGATGCGGACTACATTTTGCTTTTTGATGACAACAAAAACACACCGGGGGGGTCCATCCCTGAGAGTGACTCATTCGCCCCGCGTTGACCTGACCCGGTAGCCTTTCACTCCTCGCCGTAGATCAGTCCTCGCTAATCCCTGAATAGCCTCAGCGACGATTTATAAACCGCCTCCGTGTATTCTCTCCACATATTTGCTGGAAACAAACGGCGATGCACGAAAAAAACAGAACGATGCTCCTGGAGTTGTTGCTGGAAGTGTTTTTCTCAGGATAGTATATATATATATATATATATATATATATTTATTTATTTATATGTATAATATATATATATATATATATATATATATATATATATATATATATATATATATATATGCCCTCACAGCGGCGAGGTTCGTCCATACCCTTGTGGTCAGATACTCGGCGAGCTCCATTTATCCCAGAAGTCGTTAAGCGCTGTGACGTTCGCTTGACACCCTGTCACGGGAGTATTAGGGTGGACCCAAATGCACGACTCAGGAGACAGAACTGGAAAGTAATCTATTTTACTCAAAGTTCCCGCAGGAACAGAACAGACAAACACACCGGGTAACGCTGGAGGGCTTGGTTATGAAGAACACAAAACAATCTGGCAGAGGACAAGTGGAAGTGAGGGAGCTAAATAGTGAGGGACTAATGAGGGAATGGGCTGCAGGTGAGAAGGGCGTGAGGACCAGGTGAAGGTAATGAGGGACTAACGAGGTGATCAGAGGCAGGTGAAGGGAGTTGGAGCTGAACTGTTACACACCCTCTATCCTCAATCTCAATGGAAACCTCTGTTTGACCTTTGACCTCCGTGTGGCTAATGAGCGACTCCGGGTTCGATGCAGGGTGACGTGGTTTCCCGTCTACGGACGCTAAATCGCTCCGGAGCTCCACGCCACCTGACTTGGCGAGCGCTCCTCGCTGTGTTAACGCTCCGCAGCACAGAGGCCTCCACCTGCATCCGGAGCCCTCGCCCGCCCGACCACACGCTCCCCGTTACCTACGACACGCCCCGAGGGCCGAGCGGTAACTCAGAGCCGGAGTGTGAGCGTCCCGCGGGCCGATCGGCTTTGATCTCAGGCCGGCGAGCCGCGGGCAAACGGTCACGCGCTCGCCGCCTTTGATCACGCTGTCCTCCTGCAATCATAACGTCTCTGTTCGAGGACTCTCCGTCAATATCTCTGCCCTCTGCTCGTTTTCCGTCTCGCTCACATGCACACATACACACACACACACACACACACCACACAGAAACAGGGAAGAAATGGTGTGTGAGGAGAAAGCAAGAGATTAGGGAGAGCGTGTTCACACAACCACTCATCTGTTTCAATAACCACTGTGTGTGTGTGTGTGTGTGTGTGTGTGTGTGTGTGTGTGATTGTGTGTGAGAGTGTGTGTGTGTGTGTGTGTGTGTCTAACAAGTCTCTGACTTTGACACATTCTGTGCCTGGAGAACAAATATGTGCATCATCGTCGAATGTGTGAACATCTGTGTACTGCTGCACGTCACCGTGTCCATTTAACACCACCTCTATAATTACCACTGACGCCTACCAACCCTTCAAATTAACCCAGACACCCCCCTCCCCCTCCTCCTCCTCCTCCTCCTCCCCCTCTTCCTCCCCCTCCTCCTCCTCGTTGGCAGGTGACCCACTTAGCAGTAGAAACTTCTTCAGAACCCAATTGGGATACATCCATATCCTGGTAACCGTGTTCACAAAGTGTTTGTGATTAATAAAAGTTTTATTTTCTTCATAGGAATGAAAATTAAAAAAATTATAATATTCTGGGTGTAATTCCCGTGTTGTGGATTTGAATTGTAACCCCTACTGACTATGACATGATCGGCACATCTGGTGTTAAGAATGCCAAGTTTAATCGCTCCATTCTAAAGCTACGCCCCATGCCTGTGTGTGTGTTTAGATAGCGCCCCCCCCCCCTACACACACATACACACACATACACACACACACACTTCAGCAGCAGGGGACCCTATGGGTGGGCGGAGCCTGTATTAACCGCTTGGCTCCAGTAGCTGACAACCAACCCTCTCACACTAACCCGCCAATCCATTCTCACGCTTTGTCATCACCCCGTCGTCTAACAGCATCTAACATCAGCGTTATAGACAACCCCCCCCCCCCGACCCGCCCGGGGACGCCAGGTGAGGAGTCTGTCATCCCCCCTTATGGGACACCAACCACGTCAACAACACGGCGTCACAAATCAAGCCCGACAGCGGAGCGGCTCACGGGATGGATGGATGGATGGCGTGATGAGAGTGGTAGACGGATGGAGAGAGAGAGAGGAGGGGGGTGTTAGTGATGCTGATATGATGAAGGGTGGTGGGAACGCAGAGGGGACGAGAGCTTCCTGAGGAGAGGTGCTCACTTTGTCGAGGGAGGAAATAAAGGAAGAGGACAGAAGGACCTCTGACATATCAGAGAAAAGGAAGGAGACACATATAAGAAAAGGCAGAGCAGGAAGACGAGAGTCCCCCGGGGAGCAGAGAGGACACACTGTGAAGACGAGGGAGACGACGCCCAAGCCTCCCGCCCTCTCTTCGCCGGCCTCTTCCCCCCTTTTCACTTTCTCAGTGCAGATATGTAGATATAGTTGTTTCCACGCTGCACTTTTTACTATAATTGATTTCCCAGGGAGAAGGGCGAGAGGAAACGAGTCAGGCAGGCGGCCTCCTAACGAGATACTTGAGTACTTGAGTGGTCAGGATGGAGAGAGAGAGAGAGAGAGAGAGAGAGAGAGAGAGAGAGAGAGAGAGAGGGGGAGAGAGAAAGAGAAGAAACAGCCAGCACAAGAAAGAGGAAAGAGGAAAAGCACTTCTTCTTCTTCTTCTTCTTCTTCTTCTTCTTCTTCTTCTTCTTCTTCTTCTTCTTCTTCTTCTTCTTCTTCTTCTTCTTCTTCTTCTTCTTCTTCTTCTTCTCTCATCCTGTTTACCTCTGGCCATGTTTGCCTCTCATCATGTTTACCTCTGGTTATGTTTACTCTAACCCCCCCCCCCCCCCCCGTCCTCTCAGGTCTGTTCCACAGGGCCATCGCCCAGAGTGGAACGGCCATCTCCAGCTGGTCCGTCAACTACCAGCCGCTGAAGTACACCAAGATCTTGGCCCGCAAGGTGGGCTGCACCTACACGGAGACGGCCGACCTGGTGGACTGCCTCCGGCGCAAGAACTTCAGGGAGCTGGTGGACCAGGACATCCAGCCGGCCCGCTACCACATCGCCTTCGGGCCCGTGGTGGACGGAGACGTGGTGCCCGACGACCCCGAGATCCTCATGCAGCAGGTGAGGCTCGCCGTCTGAACGCGGCGCCGCCGACGTCGGGCCCGGACCGCCGCCGTCAGCTCGCCAGCCGAGTCAGCCGAGCCGCGACGCCAGCCGGCGACAGCATGTTGCAGTTGGCGTGTGTGAGATTGACCTTTCCACAGAGTGTGTGTGTGTGTGTGTGTGTGGGTGTGTGTGTGTGTGGGGGGGGGGGGGTGACATTTAAAAGCTGCATGGTGTGAACTTGCATGGTGGTACATTCCGGCTCACAACTTGTGGAGGCTTGTGATCTCATACATGCAAACTCTTCGACACGGTTTACGACGAGGTTACACCTCATGAGAGCAAAGATGAATAGACCAAAGAATAAATAGAATAGAATAGAATAGAAATATACTTTATTAATCCCCAAGGGAAAATGTGTGGACACAGTAGCACCAATAAACTAATAACACAAGAATAAAATATAAATATAAGAAAGAAAGAAAGAAAGAAACAGTGACTGTGCATAAACTATACAAAGTGAAAAATAAAATACAAAATAAAATATACATGTATATATATATATATATATATATATATATATATATATATATATATATATATATATACACAACATATGTGCAAATACAGCAGTGTAAAATTAATTAAATAAACATAATATATGTGTATATATATATATATATATATATATATATATATATATATATATATATATATATATATATATATATATAACATTTTATCTTGGTTCCTATCTTTTCTTTCTCCCTATGCACAACACAATGTTGTATTTTAAATGCACATGACTATCTCTGTCCTCCTGTTGCTTTTTCCTAAGCATTTTTTAATTTATCGCATACAAAAAAAACAGACAAACTGAGGTTCAGTGGGTCAAAAATCTATATATTTTCGGCTACTTTTTCCAATCAACTATTACATAACAATTTATAATCTCTAAAAAAATGATCAGAGAATCACAAAGTGCAAACGATGTGTAATAAACTGGCTGTGAAGAGTCAAAAGCTCCAGTAGCTCCCTGCGTTGGGTTGTTCAGCACTGTTTTTAATAGAGCTTATCTCATCTGTGGGGTCGGCTGTAGCTCATGGGGGAAAGAGGCCCATAAGTTGCATGTTGAAGGGTCCTTGAGCAAGACGCTGAACCCCCAGTTGCTCCCCGGGCGCTTCACTGCAGCCTGCTGCTCATTAATAACTACGCATGGGTCTCATGCAGAGAAGAATGTCCCCACAGGGATCAATAAAGGAGTAGATGTTTTTCTTTCTTTACCTTATGATGGATCACAGATAACGTATTTGATGATAACATATTAGTATGAAAGTAGAACACTATGTTTATTGTCTCTGTGTCTTGCTGCTGGTCCCACAACACAAGCTATACATCACCAATATGCATATTTACAGCATGAATACCACATACACAATAGAAATGAAGCTGATTTGACTCCACGTGTAATTCCCCTCTTGCGCCACCAGGGGGAGTTCCTCAACTACGACATCCTGATAGGAGTGAACCAGGGAGAGGGGCTGAAGTTTGTGGACGACAGCGAGGACAACGACGGCATCTCCGCGGCAGCTTTCGACTACACCATCTCCAACTTTGTTGACAACCTCTATGGCTACCCCGAGGGTGAGGATCACCGACGTCATATGGCTGTTAGGCTTCAATGTCCTTCATGGTCTGTAATCTGACGCCTCTCAGATGACAAAACTCTGCAGTGTCATCATTTTCCTCCTGGGGGCGACACACATTAAACTGAAATGAAAGGATACATGGGAAAAATGAAAAAGAAAGAAAGACCTAAACATACACTACCGTCCAAACGTTTGGGGTTACTTAGAAAAAAGAGAAAAAGCACAGTTTTTTCCAATGGAAATGACATTAAATTAATCAGAAATGCACTCTATACATAGTTAATGTGGTAAATGACTATTCTCTGTTTTTTTATGAAATCTCTACAGAGGTGTGTAGAGGCCCATCTCCAGTTCTCTAGTGTTACATTGTGTTATTGCCTTAGAAGACAAGCAGAGGGGTACAACCTCCTTGAACCCTTCGTCTTCTTTTTATTTAGCATTTTCCACAAACAGATTATTCCTTGACATTGAAACCCTTTTTATGTGAGCGCAGCTGAAAACAGTTATGCTGGTGAGAGAAGCTCTAAAACTGGCCTTCCTTTGAGCCACAAGTTTGAAGAACAGTATTAATATTTCCAATTAAAATCATTATTTCTAACCTTTTCAATGTCTTGACTATATTTTGTATTAATCTTGTATTCATTTAATAAATAAAAGTGTAAGTTTTCATGGAAAACACAAAATGTTCTCGGTGACCCCAAACCTTTGAACGGTAGTGTACGACATAAGATGAATATGCGATAAATTTACACATTACAAACGTTATCATGTTTTCTGTACAAGAAAATTCTTCAACATTTGAAGTCTTTGCAACAACACGTGGGCAGAGGATGAGAAAAGAGCAAATGTGTGAGCCCAGCCCGAGTGAATCCACGAGACAGGCATACCAAAGACATTTCCCATCACGAGATCATCCGTCACCGCGGTGGTCCGTGCCTTGGCCTTTGAGGCTCCGTGGGCGCTAACGCTGTCTCTCATCACGCCCCAGGCGGCCGGCTCCCAATCACAGCGCCGCTGTTTTCCGAGCGGATCCGCCCGCGAAGACCTCCCAGCGGGCCGCGGTGGAGATACAGACACATTTGGATAACGCAGTCACGCTTCCTCTCGAGCGCCTGCCACTCAGTCTTCACCCTGACTATTTTCCTTTGTCTCCATTTTGTGTCGCTCAGTCTGCTTTTTTTTGTTTCCGGTTGATCGCTCACACGTGCAGATGAACTCTCGTCTCTCGGCGAAATAAGTTCAAGCTCCGCCTTTACTTTATTTTGTTCTCTTTCTTTCCTCCAGGTAAAGACATTCTGAGGGAAACCATTAAGTTCATGTACACGGACTGGGCGGACAGGGACAACGGGGACATGCGCAGGAAGACGCTCCTCGCCCTGTTCACGGACCACCAGTGGGTGGCGCCGGCCGTGGCCACCGCCAAGCTCCACGCAGAGTTTCAGTCGCCGGTTTACTTCTACACGTTCTACCACCACTGCCAGACGGAGACGCGTCCCGAATGGGCCGACGCCGCCCACGGAGACGAGATACCCTACGTGTTTGGCGTTCCCATGATCGGTGCTACGGATCTGTTCCCGTGCAACTTCTCCAAGAACGACGTGATGCTGAGCGCCGTGGTCATGACCTACTGGACCAACTTCGCTAAGACCGGGTAAGCCTTCCTGAGGATTTGATTTCGTAATGATGTCAGAAGGTAAACTAGCAAGTCGAAGGGTCTTCGACTTTTGTGAAGATCTCTCTAACCAGATGTCCGTAGTATCCTGTCTGAGAACTTAAAACACTTTGTTGCTTCTTCTTCCCGCTGATCGTGGCTTTGAAGACGGTTTGATGAAAAAAGAGGTTTGATCGACAACAGGACTTCTTAAGAATACAGAGTTTATAAATTGAGAAAGTCTATCTAACATACATTTTACATACGTTTTATACAGAATAGAAGAGGTGGAGTTTATTGTCACCAGCCTTTGTGGCCCAATCAAATGTAGGCATAATTGCCCAATCCTAAACCTGAAGAACTAAGTCTCAACCCAAACCTGTCGAACCTTTGTTTACTGGCCTGGTGTTTCTCTCTGATGGCTAAGGTACAGTTTACATCGGTTTATTGAACGTTGATCCCTGGCTTGCATATTTTTGGATAAACTGATATTATAGAGTAGATGAAAATATACTACAACTTCATTCGATGTTTAGACGTCAACGGATTGACGAGATCTGAGCCAGATGGTTAAACCCTTGACTGACTCGTCCCCTCTGTCCTCCATCAGGGACCCCAACCTGCCAGTCCCTCAAGACACCAAGTTCATTCACACCAAACCCAATCGCTTCGAGGAGGTCATCTGGACCAAGTTCAACTCCAAGGACAAGCAGTACCTGCACATCGGATTAAAACCTCGCGTTAGAGACAACTACCGGGCCAACAAGGTGGCCTTCTGGCTGGAACTAGTGCCCCACCTCCACAGTCTGCACGAGGAGCTCTTCCTCACCACGACGCGCTCGCCGGCGGGGCCCGGCGGCCAAGGCACCCACCGACCAGGCCCCCGGCCGACCCGCCACCCTTACCCCACCTTCGCCTCCGACCCGGAGCTGGAGGGTTCGGAGCGCCCGCGCCAGGAGCTCTTCCCCGGAGACCCCCGGGACTACTCCACGGAGCTGAGCGTCACGGTGGCCGTGGGGGCGTCGCTGCTCTTCCTCAACATCCTGGCGTTCGCCGCCCTCTACTACAAGCGCGACAAGCGGCACGAGATGCGGCGCCACCGGCTGTCCCCGCAGCGCGGCGGGCCGGCCAACGACCTGGCGCACAGCCAGGAGGAGGAGATCATGTCCCTGCAGATGAAGCACTCGGAGCACGACCCCCACCACGACATGGAGCCACTGCGGCCGCACGACATCCTGCGGCCCGCCTGCCCGCCCGACTACACGCTGGCGCTGCGCCGCGCCCCCGACGACGTGCCGCTGATGACGCCCAACACCATCACCATGATCCCCAGCACCATCACCAGCATGCAGCCTCTCCACGCCTTCAACACGTTCCCGTCCACCGGCCACAACAACACCCTGCCCCACCCCCACTCCACCACCAGGGTATAGTAGGGACTGACCCGAGGACCCGGCCGACTGGCGGGAGGGGGGGGGGGGGGGCGCCGACCGAGAGCGGAGGCCTCCGTCTCCGCCCTCCCGTTCTCTTTCTCCGCAAACAACTCCACCTCCTCCGTCGCGCGCCGTTGGGACTCAGCGGCTCCCCCGGTGGCCGCGTGGAGAATCGACCGGACCGCACGGCCGCAGACGATCGGTTCGGGGGTCGATTTTAGATCGCTTTATGAATACTGTTTTCACCCCCCCCCCCCCCCCCCCCCCGATGCATTTATCACTCTCTTTTCTACATACCTGTGTCTCTGTTGCTCCTCCCCCTCTTCCCAGCGCTCCTTTGCTCCGGGGACTCCGTGGCGGAGCAGTGGGAGGGGCCCAGAGTACGACCAGTATTCATAAAGGAAGACATTGTTTTCTGATACTTTCATTCTACCAGCATTCTTGGTGCCAAGTATAAACAGCGTTTGGTATCTCATGGAGGGAGAAAAGAAAACAGTAGATCATCGTAGAGTATTCCTATTTGTCCTTTAACAGATGCCGTGTGTTCGCTCTCATGACCAAGTGCCAAACTGGCCCTCCTGGTGTGTTCTTTCTTTCTTCTCTTTCTTTCTTTCTTTGTTTCATACGTTTTTTTTGTGTTTTTTTTCCTTGTTTTTTTTGCTGAAAATATAGATATAGAGAAATGATATTATATATAGTTATATATAAATGTGTATAAAAGGAGAAAGTATATAAAGGGGTTTTCTCACAGCGGGGATCTATGCATGAATTATTTTTCGAGATGATGACTGGGGGACGAGGGGGGGGGGGCGACGGGGGGGGGGACACTGTATCTGTCAACGCACGTTTCCCAAATCTAATCAAATCATATCGGCTCTGGATTTTTATTTTATTTTTTTGTTATGGCTCACAGAAACAGGAACAAACAACAAACCTCCCGACACACATTCACAACAACAACAACAATAATGTCCACCACTCTCAGAAGACGTTGATCGACTGTGAACGGACTCTTCCATTCTCTCCTAGCCGCGTTACCTAGAGGGAGTTTCCTCCAACCAGGTGGTGCACCGCGCCGACCGCAAGCCCAGCATCCCTCAGTAGCCACTTCTCCTTCAAGACTGTTTGGAGACGATTTCTTTTTAGGGTGCGTGAAGTACCAACTCTGCTGTTGTCGCTTTTGCCTGTACAGAATTATTTTTGTATTTCAGCAAGGGTGAGAAACAAAGCAGAGGCAGGCAGCCTTTGCTCTTTTACGTACACCTTCCCCTGTCTGCAACCCTATTTCCAGCACATGCATATTCTGTGTGTGTGTGTGTGTGTGTGTGTGTGTGTATGTGTGTGTGTGTGTCTGTGTCTGTGTGTGTGTGTGTGTGTGTGTGTGTGCATGATGTCAGAAGTACTTCACATGGGCATAGGTGGGCCCTAATTAGACCGCAGAGATAGAGAGGCAGACAGGCAGGATCACCCCCCATGGTAAAAACTCCAACCCCTCCCCCCACACACACACACACACACACACACCATCCTCCTCCACCCGTATCAACCTCCCTTTACTCCCTCCCTTCTCTTGGTGTCTCCGTCAGTGGCCGTAAACTCCCAAAGCACCTGACTTCACTGTCAGCTGCGTTCCACACGATGTCTGACCTCAGTTCAGCTGCGCTCCCCTCCTCACAGCCACCGAGCGAGGGACTTCTCTTCTCTTTTCTTTTTTGTGAGCTCACCATCAGTTGTAAATTAAACTCTTAAGCACACCGAGGGAAACCCACCGAGGGAAACCCACCGAGGGAAACCCGTGGGCCTTCGCGGGCGCTGCTGCCCAGTTGAAAAGAGGGCTCGGATCTCCCAAACATGGTAGAAGCCACAACAGTTGACAACTTTTTTTTTTTTTTTGCCCCGATTCTGTATTTTTTATTTCGGGGGGAGGGTGTGCGGGCCGTCGGTTCGGCGATGCCCGACTCCCCCGCTCACCGCTCTGGATTTTCAACACGGATCATGGGTAATGCTGTTGTCTGAGCCCACAGGAACACGGGGTAGCCTACGTCCAGTATGGGTTAGTCACCGGTGCTGTCTTTGCTTGTGCTCTAGCTATAGCCTGTTTGTTTTCTATTTTATTACTGCCTCGCGGGGGAGGGGCGGAAGGGAGAGAAATATACCCGGCTGCTCCTGTCGGAGGTTTTGTAAGCCCTCTGAAAGGGAAATGTGCACAATGTAAAACACAAAAGGACTGATTTGGGCGTTCTGCAGGTGGACGGATGACGGGCAGGAGGGCGAGGAAAGGGGCACGCTGTGGAAAAGAGACTTTGGGAGGAGACGGGGGGCAAAAGACTCACAGCCTTAAATGTAGACGTCAGATTGAAAAGAGAGGACGGACTTGTCCCGAGCAAATGAGGACATTCAAAGGCACGGCCTTCTTTCTACCCTCAATGTTTTTCCAGGAGGAAACCTTGCTTATCCGTACGGAGGATCCGACCCATAAGAACCCTTTTGTACTCACTCCTGTGGATGAGGAGGCAGAGAGGGGTCGTGAGGGAAACCTCAACACAGTGACTATTCACCCGCCGGAGCTGAAACCCGAAACAAGCTATTTAGTTCGGTCTGTTCTTTCCCCCTGTCTATTTTATAAGCTAACACTAGAGGGCGCCATTGTGGCTGTAGTCTGCCCACTGTGGGGAAACTGGACATGAGGAAGAAAAGCAAACTGCGTGGAGGGAAAGAGAGAGAGAGACACAACATCTGGAGGAGGATCAACAACTGTACATTTTTAAGTGTAAGAATCAAACCGACAAAAATATTTGTAAATATTAAGTTTCTTGTTTGTTTTTCATTTATTTTTGTTGAGTGAATGAATGGAATGTCTATTTTGTGACAACAAAAGACAACAGGTGCAGTTTGCAACAAAAAAATGAGTAAAAAATGGCCGCTTGCTTGAGGATTCATGAATGACACAGAAATACCTAATTTTTCGTGCCGGTACAAAATGCCTTTATTTTATTTTCTTTGTCTCCCATGGTCTATGGTCACGTGGGCATCCTGTAGCATCACGACTCTCAGATGCTGTTTGATGGTTTCCAATGAAAGATTATAATGTAATAGTTCTTTATTTTTGAGGGTGTAGTCAACTTCTCTTTGTTTCTTTCAATTTTATTTTGAAAATATATTGTCGGTTAATTCTTATTTCAACGTTCTCGTGTCAGGCGGGGGGGCGTGGCGCCGCACACGGGTAACGCCACGTGGCGGCGAGGTCGGCGCCGCGCTCTCCAGCTCGGTCTCGATTGCATCAAAGTTGCACCTGTTGTCTTGTTTTTACGTTCTTTGTTGAATTCAGAAACCCAAGACTTGAGACAAAGAAAAATGTTAAATAATGGGATTTAAAAAAAAGATGATTTAAAAAGAAGAAAAAAAGTATAGTAAAACTATATAAATAAATGCGGTGATGATATTTCTGTTTACTTTAGAAGTTATTATACACTGTATGCTGTGATTCTGATCTGGGAAACATTAAAGACATTCATAGCCAGTCTGACTCTTGTGCCTCTTTATTGATACAGAGTGAACAGAGGGAAGTTTACACGTTCACAGTCACGACATCATTTGATTTTGTTTATGTAAATGTTGGAATCAGATACTTTAAAACATTTTTTTTGCACTCGATTAAAATTTTTTAATGCATGAACGTAAATCAACACAGCATAAATTTTGTAAAGTTTAAAATGTAAATATATTTCATGAAATAATAATAATAATAATAATAAAGGAAAGTGTTTAAAAGACTGATACAAATATGTTTTGCAGAGATACTTTACGAAGATATTCTAGATTTAGAGTAAAAATAATTACACATCACACACAACTTGATTATAACAATGTTAAAATGTGAACATACCACAAGAAAGATTAAATATGTGGAATTTGATTTAGAATTGACAACATGAACTGAAATATGTAGATATTTGGAACCAGATACTTAACCGAAATAAAAACAAAGACTTAAAACTTAAAGCGTTAACTAATAAAGCAAAACATATTCTTCTCAATAAGATCACAACTTGCACGTTGACGTTCAGAACAAATTATAGTTTTAAAGATTTCAATGTTAATGTTTTGCATCTTTTACTTAACAGAAAAAATTGTTATACTCAAATATTGTGACTCCAGTTGTACATCATACTGAATCCAATAAAACCTTTGTTTAGAAAGAACAACAAAGAAATTTAACATTTGAGATCAGAAACGTCACAGAATTAAAAAAACTAAATGAAAGATATATGATATTCAATTCACAGGTTACATTTTTTCAATAACAATATGATGAAAATCATCTTCCACAAAAACATTTAAACCAAAGTCGGATCATCTAACATGTGCCAATATACTCGTGTATCAATACATATTTAAAACGGCAAAATAAACATAGTTAAAGCATATTATTTTTAATAAACATGTTAAATGTGATCTGAGCGCTGCAGGGATTTTATCATATTCTCATATTGTAATATATGTGTAATATATGTTATATATATATATATATATATATATATATATATATATATATATATATATATATATATATATATATATATAGATAGATAGATATAGATATATCTGTGTACTCACAATATTACAAGATGACACGGTTTGTATTTGTACAACAGAGTTGCACATCAACATCTGGATTGTAGTCTTAATGTACTATGTAGGAAGAAGAAAACAGTATTATATGTGTATATGGAGGGTGGAGGATGAGTTCATGACTCTCAGCCAGAGGAAAGAAGCTGTTCTAAAGTCTAATGGCAGCTGATTGTTCTGCATCTCTTCCAGACGGCAGCAGGGTGAACAGGTGGTGGCTGGGGAGGGTTTGTCTTCCTCCTCTCAACAATATCACTGAAGCCTCGTAGATAAGTGCCAATGATGTTCTGGCTCTTTAATCACCTGCTGTAGAGCCCTCCGGTCCTGTGTTGTGCTCATCCCAGACCAATTTGTAATGTAATGTTAAAATATAGTCCTGTCAAGTGAAGCTAAGTTGATCAGGAGTTGTATAGGCTAGTGATTTAGCTGCCCTTTTGTCTCCTGTGTGTTTTACCCAGAGAGTCTGGTCTGTCGGCAAGGAGGTGTGGCCATCTCCTCCCTCTCCTGGGCGGTGATTGCTGGACCAGCTGGGACTAGTCTCCTATCAAGACTATGCAGCATTTCAACCCTCTTCCCGCCATTCATTGTCAAATTGTTTTGTCGCCACAGTTTTTTTGGGATTAACAAACCCTTTTTTGATGCAAACATTAAAGCCCCACTATGTAACTTTTCCACCTTAAAATAACAGCTTGAAAAAAATGGTGCCGCTACAATGACTTTTAATATGTTGATTTGCGCCTCCGCCACTGCCATCGGGGGTCTGTGGCCAGAAAACTGCTGAATGTAAGATGTTGGGAGCCGCCCGGTGCCTCCGGTTGGGGAACCGGAAGTACTTCAACTTGCTTTCTGGCAGTGATTACGCAACGTCTTATAGTGCCAGTCCACGCTCACAGGTGACTTTTTATTTGCTCCACTACGCGACGCATACAGACAGAATGACATGCGGCTGAACGAGGCTCGCTAGGGCTGCCAGGCGCGCTGCCAGGCGCGCTGCCGGCAGCGCGCATCGATCAGCTGTGAGCTCACGAGCCGGAAGAGCCATATATGGCTCGAGAGCCAGAAGTTCACGACACTGAAGTAAACGTTAAACACCTGAAGGGGGCGCTACAGGGGAACAGTTACATAGTGTCGCTTTAACTGTGGTTGTGATGCTGCTTTTGGGTCCATGTTTTTTTGTTACCAGAATAGGACAATAGTGGGACCACACGGGGTAGACCAGCGCGCTACCGTAAAACTAATGGAAACGGGGGGGTAGGGGAAGCAGATACGAGGTCTCAGGGTCTTCATCAAGATTCAGGATGAAGGAGAGAGGACTTCTTCTTTGAAGTTATTTTATAATTCAGAATCAACACTTTTGTTTGTTTGACCTAATGTTGCATAAAGAAGGCTGTGACTGTTGCTTTGTTGAATCTTGTGTCACAGAGTTTCCTGATAAGCTGTGTCAGAACTTTCCTTCTTACAAGAAAATAAAAGGATAAAGACCACTTTGATTCAGAGACTTTATTCCTCCTTTACTGATTGACAGAGGAAATCTTCCACTACAGTTATGTTTTCAGTCTTGTAACCACAATGCGTGGAGTCTTTCTCACTTGATGTTCATCCACATTGCATGTGTTCAGTCATTGAATTGGATCAGTTAATGTCGGTCACACTTACAGTCAGTCTGTGATGCTGGTGGAGTTTTCTCTCCTTCCCCACGGTGTAGCTCGGGGATGGAATCCGGCACATCATAGAACTCCTTGGTAATAGATATACATGTGTAGTAAAGTGTAATGAATAAATGCATCATTCCATTCACACTACCTTGAAGGACAACAGATATTTGGATGGTAATTATTTTCTAAATTAAGAGTTGTGCAAACCAGCTGTTTACCTCATCTGAGTCATCCATAGTGGGTATACTCTCTGCCTTCCCACACTTGGTCCAGATTATTCAATCAGATTTTCACTGAAAGTAATAAAAGAGAAGTCTGTTACTCCGTCACCGCCAATAACTATATATAGTACACCAAAATCAAACGGCTAAGTATAATGTGCATCCTGCTAAACTAGAATACAGACTAAAAACAACAACAACAACAACAATACTGTAATCAATTCACAGTATGATATATGCTGAATCATGTGAGTTTTGGGCTATGATAATCCTAGATTAAAAAACTATTTCAAGTTTTAGGAGGGAAAGATAATCGCTTGCAGATTGTTGCCTATCTTTGTAGATTATCCATGGTAAAAAGTGTCTGGTCTATAATCCAGGACTTTATTTCCTACTCTACCCAATATGCAATATTGGTTAAGTATCAGTCCTCCTGAGGATACACCTCTGCAATACAACTACCGGTTGAAGGCATCTCCTTTTATACTGTCTTGTGAAGTCACTGTTTCGTTTACCAGAAAGTGATTATCTGGTTTCCAGGAAAGAGAAACCTGACGTCTTATCTCCTCCTTCTGTTGAAGTGAGAGCTCAATCAGGTATATCAGGTAGTACCGGCAACATTCCTCAAAGAGGCAAGGTTTTATATTAATAAACAAACAAAAAAGTTTGGAAACTTGTGTTTGGTATCTGAAGACATGGCTCGTTTTTTTTCCAGTTACGGAGATGCCGCCCCACACCATCACACTGCTTCCACCAAAAGGTGTGACTTTATCGGTGCAGCAGTCAGCATCGCGTTCTCCCCGTCTTCTTCACACTTTCACCCTACGATCCAACTTCCGTAGGCAGAATCTGGATTCCTTGCTGAACACATGTCAACATTCAAGGCAACTCAGATGGAGATCAACTCCCAATGCCTTCCTTGTGGTACTCAAGCACAGCAGCTGCCTTCAGAATAACTCATCCAGCCTACAGGGCCTAACAGGTGGCTTAAAGGGTCTGTTTTTATCTTCAGCATTTTCCCAGCATGATGTTCGCCATCTTCAACGCAGCTGGTTTTACGAGTCTTTAACCAACGGTGTGTAGTTTGCCCTGCTTTGCGATCAGGTACGCAACTTCTTACAATGCTGCGAGGAACATATCTGCCCACGAAGCCCTCCCAGCGGGCCGCGGTGGAAATACAGACACATTTAGGTAATACAGTCACGCTTCCTCTGGAGCGGCTGACGCTCATTCTTCACACTGACGGAGCGTATTTTCCTTTGTCTCCATTTTGTGTCGCTCAGTCTGTGCTTTTTTATTTCCGGTTGATCGATCACACATGCAGATAAACTCACGTCTCTTGGCGAAATATGTTCAATCTATCTTTACTTTCCTCCTCAAGTCTCATCATTTTGTTCGCTTTCTTTCCTCCAGGCAAAGACATCCTGAGGGAAACCATTAAATTCATGTACACTGTATCTGTCAATGCACGTTTCCCAAATTTAAATCAAATCGGCTCTGGATTTTTAGTTTTTTTGTTATAGCTCACAGAAACAGGAACAAACAACAAACCTCCCGACACACATTCACAACAACAACACTAATTTCCACCACTCTCAGAAGATGTTGATCGACTGTGAACGGACTCTTCCTTTTACGGTTTGTCTTCGACCCCAAGCGCACGAAAACAGACAGTGTTAATGTTTAGCCAAAAAACACGGCGTACTTTATTTGAAAAAACCAAGGGAGAGGAAAGTTCCGAGAAACAAAAGAAAACTGCCTCCTTCATTGGCAGTGGAAAACAAGCACACAAAAACTCACTCGAATAATAGACAGGAAAAAGTTCATCGCCGTTAATCCATACAAAAGAAAAACTGACACAAAAAACTCCAGGGTTGTACGTCCTCTCCTCTTGAGCTTCTGGAACGAACTCGCAGCGAGCAACCGGCAGTCATTCTACTGCCTTCTACTACTCCCCGTTCAACGAGCTACGAGGTGCACCTGCGACGTGCGCAGAGTGGCTTCAGGTGTGCGCCAGAGCGCGCCCGGCTCGTCCTCGTCGCCAGGTGTGCAACTCTCTGACAGCACGCTCCGAGGTACCGGGTGTCTCAGTGCGATCGGGCTGAGTCCTAACACTTCCATTCTCTCCTAGCCGCGTTACCTAGAGGAAGTTTCCTCCAACCAGGTGGTGCACCGAGCCGACCGCAAGCCCAGCATCCCTCAGTAGCCACTTCTCCTTCAAGACTGTTTGGAGACGATTTCTTTTTAGGGTGCGTGAAGTACCAACTCTGCTGTTGTCCCTTTTGCCTGTACGGAATTATTTTTGTATTTCAGCAAGGGTGAGAAACAAAGCAGAGGCAGGCAGCCTTTGCTCTTTTACGTACACCTTCCCCTGTCTGCAACCCTATTTCCAGCACATGCATATTCTGTGTGTGTGTGTGTGTGTGTGTGTGTGTGTGTGTGTGTGTGTGTGTGTGTGTGTGTGTGTGTGTGTGTGTGTGTGTGTGTGTGTGTGTGTGTGTGTGTGTGTGTGTGTGTGTGTGTGTGTGTGTGTGTGTGTGTGTGTGTGTGCATGATGTCAGAAGTACTTCACATGGGCATAGGCGGGCCCTAATTAGACCGCAGAGATAGAGAGGCAGACAAACAGGATCACCCCCCATGGTATAAACTCCAACAGATGGACTTGTCACGAGCAAATGAGGACATTCAAAGGCACGGCCTTCTTTCTACCCTCAATGTTTTTCCAGGAGGAAACCTTGCTTATCCGTACGGAGGATCCGACCCATAAGAACCCTTTTGTACTCACTCCTGTGGATGAGGAGGCAGAGAGGGGTCGTGAGGGAAACCTCAACACAGTGACTATTCACCCGCCGGAGCTGAAACCCGAAACAAGCTATTTAGTTCGGTCTGTTCTTTCCCCCTGTCTATTTTATAAGCTAACACTAGAGGGCGCCATTGTGGCTGCAGTCTGCCCACTGTGGGGAAACTGGACATGAGGAAGAAAAGCAAACTGCGTGGAGGGAAAGAGAGAGGGAGACACAACATCTGGAGGAGGATCAACAACTGTACATTTTTATGTGTAAGAATCAAACAGACAAAAACATTTGTAAATATTAAGTTTCTTGTTTGTTTTTCTTTTCTTTTTGTTGAGTGAATGAATGAAATGCCTATTTTGTGACAACAAAAGACAACAGGTGCAGTTTGCAACAAAAAAATAAATAAAAAATGGGCGCTCGCTTGAGGATTCATGAGTGACACACAGAAATACTTAATTTTTTGTGCCGGTACAAAATGCCTTCATTTTATTTACTTTATCTCCCATGGTCTATAATCACGTGGGCATCCTGTAGCACAGGCACGTGAACAGATAGAGCCCTCGTGGTGCTCAACCACCAGCCCCTTTTGCCCTGGATGAGAAAAGTGCCCTTTTTTCAGGAGGCACTTTTTTTTTCATTCATCAGTGTTTAAGAATAAAAGTTACTCTCTCTCTATCATCAATTCCCCCAAAATGTGTTTTATTTTAGTTCTTGTGAGACTTTTGCCTCAACATGTTCAACGCCGCTCACGAGCCCCGGTTTTGTACTTTTGGTAGAGAATACAAACTAATACAGTGTGAAAAAAATCTAATTGGGTGCTGTGGCTTAGTGCATAGAAGCCCATGTTCGGTGGACACAAACAAGGTCATGGGTTCAAACCCCAGCAGTGGCACAATTTTTTTTTTTTAAATGATGTATTTCTTTTCAGAGGGGAGCGCATTTTTTTGCGCCCCTCTCTGAATGGCGCCCTAGGCGGCCGCCTATACCGCCTGTAGGAAAAAACGCTCCTGGTTCAGAGGACCAAATGTGCAGGCCTTAGTTTGAGGACCACCGCTCTTGGCTGTTGATGTCTATCAATATCGCTCATTTGGAAAATGACGTAAGAGGACAACACGGATCCGAATCAGACCGGCGAGGAGGGCGATACGTGGTTAGCGCGTGGTTTGAGCACCTGCATTGGAAACTTGATAGTTTCCAATGAAAGATTATAATTTAATAGCTCTTTATTTTCGAGGGTGTAGTCAACTTCTCTTTGTTTCTTTCAATTTTATTTTGAAAATATCTTGTACTGCATCCTGCTGAGGCGAAGAGCTGTGACCGGCTGAGTGATGTCATGGCATAGGGGGCGTGGCCTCTGGTTCAGAACACTGAACACAACGTGCAGCCAACTAAATACTCAGTTCACATGCAGCGGCGTCTACGTGTAGGTACTGAATCACACGAGGGCTTTGATACCACGCCATGCCTCATGGAGAAAAGAGCCTCTCTCTCCCTCCACACACTGTGATGCATTGTGGGTGTGGCAGCTCTCCCCAATCTGGCCTCGGCTGTTGCTGGTTGACAATCAGTCAGCTGCTCTCACTGATTGGCAATCAGCAGCCGATGCTGCTCCTATAAAGAGAGCTGTAAAGCTGGAGCGGGGAGGGAAGTGAGCAGAGGCATTGTGTTGCGGTCTGCTCAGCGTAGGTGTTATATCAATACATATGCAACGGAACCTCGTTGTGGCTGTCTGGCTATCCTTGGTGCTTGGGGGGGAAACCCACGGGTAGTGGTAAGAAATCGGCTACACTGGAGCCCAACGTGGGGCCCCCTGGAACCCAGAGCCTGGAAGGGATGGAGCCAGGTCTGGCCGAGGAACTGATGAACAGCTTGGGGCAGATACTGGCCCGAATGGAGGAGATGCGGCGGGCACAGGTGGCGAACCGCCTGTTCCTCAAGGCCCTCCTGGACCCGTCGGAGGTGTCGACCTCTGAGCCGTGGAAGGTACGGACCTCCGAGGTCCAGGAGCCGTTGGAGCTGCGGACCCCCGAGCTCCAGGAAACGTCGGAGCCGCTGACCCTCCGGCGCTGTCGACGACCCCTGTTCCCCGGGACCCATCGGCGGAAGGCCGACCCTGGCTCGGTCTCGATTGCATCAAAGTTGCACCCGTTTTCTTGTTTTTACGTTCTTTGTTGAATTCAGAAACCCAAGACTTGAGACAAAGAAAAATGTTAAATAATGGAATAAAAAAAAAGATGATTTTAACAAGAAGAAAAAAAGTATAGTAAAACTATATACATAAATGCAGTGATGATATTTCTGTTTACTTTAGAAGTTATTATACACTGTGTCGAAGGTTGGGAAAAGATGACCAGGACGGCAAAGTAAAATTCAAAATAAAGTGGATTTAATCCAGTGTGTTAGAACAAAAACTCCAAAGACACAAAATATTTAACGTGCAACACGGGCCTGAATGAAGTCAGCTGAAAGCATCGTTCGATAACAGACTCAAGTGCTCAAGGACAACGTGACTCTTTATAGTCTTTAAAAGTAGGCGTGATTGGATAAAATAGATGGAGACGCCACTCTGTTTAAACGTTGTCCGTCTCATCGTTGGAGCTCAGGGTGGTCCCATCCTCTTGGCTCATGACAGCAGCACTGGTTGGTTAAAACAGATGGAGGTTTTCCTGGTTTAGACTTTGAACGCCTTCTGATGGAGCTCAGGGTGATGTCACCATCTTCTCGCCATCATGTCTCTCATCATCAGTGTGTGTATGTTCTCTATCTAAAGCCGGAGCTGGGCAGCTGTGAAGTTTTAATAAAATAGAAACTATAAAGGCTTTGAAACTATCTGTTGCTTTCATAAACAAGTTCTTTGACGGTGACAGGTACGGCTCTTATTAAATCTCAATTCTACGACTGAGTGGTCAGGGTGAGGTCAGAGCCAGGGGTTGTGTATAGTTTTTTGTCTAGTGCTCCCAGCGTGTCTAATCCTCCTCCCTGTGTGGATGTGTCATCTTCTGGCCGAAGTCACGAAGTGTTTGTACCTACCTGTGTTTCTTATCCAGTGAGGTCAGTATGTTCCAAAACATGTTGGTGAGCATGAGTATGAGCTGTTCTCTCTGGTCAGGGCGCTACTGTCATAGAAAGACTCAAGATATGAGGCTTCGGGGCCCTAATGCAAAGTGAGGGACATGGAGTACTGAATATGTATTTTTATATTCTTAACTGTATGCTGTGATTCTGATCTGGGAAACATTAAAGACATTCATAGCCAGTCTGACTCTTGTGCCTCTTTATTGATACAGAGTGAACAGAGGGAAGTTTACACATTCACAGTCACGACATCATTTGATTTTATTTATAGTAATTAATTAATATTTATTGCACTCGATTTAAACAAAAGTTATCATGCATGAAGGTAAAGAACACAGCATCAATTTTGTAAAGTTAAAAAAGGAAATATATTTCATGAAATAATAATAATAGAATAAAGTGTTTAAAAGAGCGATACAAATGTAATGTTTTGCATAGATACTTTACGAAGATGACACACAACTTGATTATAACAATGTGAACAATACCACAAGAAAGATTAAATATGTGGAATTTGATGTAGAATTGACAACATGAACTGAAATATGTAGATTGTAGATAGTTGGAACCAGATACTTAACCAAAATAAAAACAGACTTAAAACTTAAAACGTTAACCAATGAAGCAAAACATATTCTTCTCAATAAGATCGCAACTTGCACGTTGACGTTCAGAACAAATTATAGTTTTAAAGATTTCAATGTTAATGTTTTGTATCGTTTACTTCACAGAAACAATTGTTCGACTCAAATATGTTGACTCCAGTTGTACATCCAATAAAACCATCCTTTTAAAAAAAAATGTGAAAAAGAATTTAACATTTTTAGATTGGAAACGTCACAGAATAAAACAACTAAATGAAAGGTATGATATTCGATTCACAGGTTACATTTGAAAATCATCTTCCACAAAAACATTTAAACCAAAGTCTGATCAATATACTCATATATCAATACATATTTAAAACGGCAAAATAAACATAGTTAAAGCAGATTATTTTTAATAAACATGTTAAATGTGATCCAAGCGCTGCAGGGATTTTCTCATATTCTCATATAGTAAGTTGTTATGGGAAATATATCTGTGTACTCACAATATTACATGATGACATGGTTTGTATTTGTCTTTTTTACGACAGGGTTGCACATCAACATGTCGATTGTAGTTTCAATGTGCTATGTAGGAGTTTTAAAAAAACAGTATTATATGTGTATATGGAGGGTGGAGGATGAGTTCATGACTCTCAGCCAGAGGAAAGAAGCTGTTCTAAAGTCTAATGGCAGCTGATTGTTCTGCATCTCTTCCAGACGGCAGCAGGGTGAACAGGTGGTGGCTGGGGAGGGTTTGTCTTCCTCCTCTCAACAATATCACTGAAGCCTCGTAGATAAGTGCCAATGATGTTCTGGCTCTTTAATCACCTGCTGTAGAGCCCTCCGGTCCCGTGTTGTGCTCATCCCAGACCAGTTTGTAATGTTTGCAGTCAGGAGGCTTTTTCTTGCTCCTCGTGGAAAGCTGACAATAAGTTGTCACAGGAATGTTGCCTTTGATCTTGTCATATTGTAATGCCATGATACTATTTGTGACCCTCCTCTGTATCATGTAAAAAAAGTGAGATCTAAATATTCACAGGAGGATAATGAATATTTATCAGGGTGTGCACCTCTGTAACCACAATGCGTGGAGTCTTCCTCACTTCATGTTGAAAGACTCTGAGGCTTTCCTCTGCTTGCTGAGGTGTAATCGTGTTCCACGTTACAGGAATATCAGCAGGCTCTGCATTGAATGCTTCGGCGAACTCGTTGTTGAATTTGACCAGTACATATTTCCAGTAGTCTGATGCCTCAAGGTTTCCATCTGGTAGGATCTTCCAGTCAGGGAAAATGGCTTTGTAATCCTTGTAGTGGTAAATTTCCAAGTTTGTAGCATCACACCGAAAAGTCCTGTCTGGTGTGATCACAAGAGAGGAGCATATGTCAGTGATAAGTTTCTTCGAGACAGAACAGCTGTATCGACCAAGAGCTGTCGACCGATGTAGTGAAGCAAAGTGCTCGCTATGTTCTTGTCCTCCTGCCTCACAAGGCGCTTTGCAGAATGGACACTGCTTACCACATCCAATCAGTTTGTTGAAAAGCTCATTCTGAGGCTTCACACGAAGATCTTTTAGTTTTATTAGGATGTGTGTTTCTTTAAACTTCTCTTGAAGGACTTGTGCCATGTCCTTCACACAGTCAGTCAGCCAGTGAGCAAACTGCTCCTGGTCGGCATTGTTCAGGATCATGAAAGCACCAAGAGCATCCTGGGGAATGACCAGTTTATCACCAAGTTCCTGACAGACGTTTTGAACAAATGACTCCAAGTTGGCACTCTTTTCTGTATTGGCTTTGTTGACAGCAGCATTGATGATCCTGAGACTTGACTGCACATGTCGATCCTCAAACTCTAACATCGTAGAGTCTTCTGAGAAGCGTTCCACTATTTGGTTGAGTATCCAATTCTTGACATATACTTCATAGCAGCAAATGTAGCTCAGATAGTTCTCAAAGTCATCCTTTCTAAGCAAATCCAGTAAAACTGAGTACTGGAAGGACATCCGTGTGCTGAACTGCTCATTATTCAGCATTTCTCCAATGATATCAGGACCAAGGGATCGGTAGACAAAGTCTTCGACTGCAGGCTTCAGGCAGCAAAGCGTGAATTCCTCCGCCTTTGTTTGGCACTGGTCTCGGTCATGGAATACATCTTTAAAGTCAGTGCAAAACTTTTCCTTGTTTTGATTCAGACATCTGGAGGGATCATTCGCCTGTATGTAATCCTCATGCATTTTCTGAAACTGTCTTGCTGCAAAGCCACAGATGTGCTGTTTTAGGGAAACTTCAAACTGAATGTCTGTCTTAATATTCAGATTGTTCAGATAGTCGTCGATCAAGTGTAGGAGCTCCTGGATGTAAGTGTCATGGTAATTGTTTTTTATTTCCATTCTTTCAGTCACAGACTGTGTGCACATTGCAATGATACAATTAGCTATGTTTTGTAAAGACATTATGTGATCTTCAATGTTGAGCTGGCAGAATGTCTCTTGAAGCTGTTTACGAAATCCGTCCGCTGTATATTTGAATTGCACTAGTCCACAATCTTTCAGCTCTTTTTTATTTAATAATTCCCATGCATGACTCCCTTTGCATGATAGATTGTCTCTCAGGCAGTGGAACACACATGTGTTGACATCTGTTGTCTTTTGTTTCGAAAAGGATAGTTCATTTGCTGTTTTTTTCCACATCTTATCAAATTCTTTGTCAAGCTCTTCGTCTGCCATCTTCACCTTTTTTTTCCGACATTCTGCGATCAATGCACGCACTCCCCCCTCCAATTCTTTTGTGTGGTTCTCCTTGATTCTTTCAAGTTCTGTCATTCCCTGTCTGATGTCAGCTGCTACAGTGAGATGATTAAACACAGAGCTCTCCATTTGTCGTCGAAGACTCTTTGCACCGTTTGCAAAGCCTTCTTTGTATTCTTCAACGAGGTAGACATGACCCTCTGTCTGCTTGAAGTACCGTGCCAGATTTTCATGAAGCGTTGTTTCCCATTCAAACAGCATTATGGAAGCTTCACTTTTCAACTGTTTGACACATTCTGACATGTCAGATATCTCAGATTTTCCAGCAATGGTACCAAGGTTGCGAATCCTTGTTTCTGCATCTGTAACCCACGTGTACATGTGTCGTCTGAATTCCCATTCCCATTTGTTGAATTCTGTGCACAGCCTCATGTAGGCATCAGCCACCAGGCTGTTTCTGAAGCTGAAGATGAAGTTTTCATGATTTACTGCATTCCAAAGACTTTTCATCCACTCTGTAAACTCAAAAATATCATTAGCAGATGATTGACAACTTCCCAAAACATGGATTATGTTCTTCTTCAGCTCATACACAGCTTCACTGTACGCTGCATTGACTGGTGCCATTGGTGGGCTTCCATTCCAGAGTCCAGGAATGTAGCAGTTCCCGGTGTCTGGACTGTACTCCATCACATCAGTGAACTTCTTGTTCTCTTCTTTCTTTTCCATTTTGGCTGCTGCCTGGGTCATCTCGTTTAACTGTTGCATGAGCAGTTTCCTGTCTCGTAAGTTCTTCTCATGGGCTGAAACGTCTGACACATTCTGGTGAACAAACCGACATTTGGGCTTTTTGCCCACCTCTTTCATCCGGAGGAAAGCATGCACGACTATTTGTAGGATGTCTTTCATTTCGGTTGAATTCTCCATTGCAATATTGATGATGGTGACGTCGCTAAGCCCAACAACAAGTGTTGCAAGCTTATTGTCGTGCTCATGGCTATTGTCCAGTTGTGCAAGCTCTGGTGACTTTAAGCCCTCGGTGTCGATGATCACCATGAAGTCACAGTTGAGTTCTTTTTTGATATCTTCATTGATTCTGATGAGCAGCATGAAGGCCCCTCGAGTGCATCGACCACTGCTGACTGCAAACTGCACTCCAAACATAGTGTTGAGGAGAGTGGACTTCCCTGTGCTCTGAACTCCAAGAACAGTGACTACCAGTATCTTATTCTTAGGAGACATCAAGTCATTGAGCTGAGAAAGAACGGCACTAATCCATCTGAGAGGTATGTTGGATGCTTCTCCATCTACAAGCTCAAGAGGAAGTCCATCGAGTAACAAACGTGCACATAGTTTGGGCAAATGCTGTAGTTGTTCACGTGATGGGTCAGTTTCTGGAAGGGAAAGTGAAGCTTCATAGATCTGACCCATTTCACGGAAGAAGTGTTCAATCCCCAATGAGCTGTTGGAAAGTTGTCTGTCAATGTCTTTGATTTCTTCTTTGTTTTCAGGATTTTTGCATTTTTCTTTGTACCACTCTCTGAGGTCAGACAATTTCTCTCGAGACAGGTTATCGAGGTTCATTCGCATCCATTTCAGGAAATAGCACCTCTCTATCTCTGGGCTTGATATTGCATTGATGAAACATGTCATTGCATTTGAAATGCCATGAGAGTTCTGTTCTTTCCGAAGTTGTGTTTTCTCTGTGAGAAGATCACTTTTGTAGTCTTCTATATTCTTAGATCCAACGTTTCGAAGCCGAAATTCTTCCTTCTCTAAGCGAGTCAGTTCCTTCCATATTTGGCCTTGTAACGGCAACTCAGCTTCTTTGTATTGAAGGATGTCTTGAATTTCAGTCGTGATGGCATCTGCATCTTTCTTGGCAGTCTGGCACTCTGAAGACTCTTCATCAACCAAGATTCCCAGTTTGTGGGCAATGTCAGCCATCTGCTCAATTCTCATCTTCATTTTTGAGTTCTCAACTACGTTGCTGACTGTTTCCCCCAATGTTTTGACAAAGTCTGCATCATTCATTTGTTTAGTCTTCAAAAGGATGTTGTTGTTAGTTAAGCCCAACTTACCTGCTACCTTTTTCAGAACATCTATCCTCAAGTGATTGCTTTGATGGTTCCCAACCAAAAATATCTGTGTGTTGTGTTGTTGGTTGGTAAGTAGCTCACATTCAGAGTCCAAGGTGTCAAAGAACACAAACACTGCTGCAGATGTCTGACACAAAAAGGAGAATTGTGTTTGAAATGAAGCAATGTCCCCTCGAAGGTTAGCTACAGCTACTGGCTCACTGAAGACGTCCATGTTTTTGTTCCCACATGGAAGGTTCCAAGAGATTTCAACGAGTCCATTGGATATTCTCCTTGACACTCACACCACCACACATGAATGATGAACAAAGGTATCATTGTACTGCTGAGAATTGCTCAAAAGCTTATTGAGGAGCTCTGACTTGGACAAGGAGCACTCACCGAGTCTCACAAAAGATACCATTGGAAGTTCAAACAGAACAATTTGTTCTTCAATAAAGCCCTTGGATTCGGTAAGGGACTGAGGTCTGTACTTTTTAACAATGTCTCTCATGGCCCAAAGCATGAGTGTGCACTGCCTTGTGTCACAGTTAGGAAGCAACAGAGGAACTGAAAACTGACACATGGACATTTTGAGTGACAGTTCCTGCTGTACAAAACTATCCGAGCACAGAAAGAGGGCGGTGATTATGTCAAGGGGGTTTAGCCGGTCACCTGAATTTCTATTTTTTACTAGATTATCAAGATTTAACAGCGAATCATTACAGCTCGACTCACATGCCGATGTTCGTTTCACATTCCTTGCTGTCACATTAACCATCATCAGTTTCTTTAGGAAGTTCCATGGGAGATCTGCGTTACACTTGGGAGGTTCATCAGTGATGGTCTTCTTGTCTATCTGAAGTATTGTGCTGAGGGATAGCTTCTCTTTGAGGCGGTTCTCCAACCCCAGATCCTCCAATAAGCTCTCTAGATGTGTCCCTGAAGAAATGAAAACAATGAATATTAAACCCATTATCGGGTAGTTCAACATTCTTAAGCACGGATCAAAGTTGTAACATTCAAATTTGTTTTGCTGTAACATAGTTTTAAAATGCTACACTAAGTACCCTGCTTAACACTGAAGCCTATTTAGTTGTTTTTATTTAGTTGTTCCTATTTTGCAGTCAGTAATCTGTCTGTCCGATTTATTTAGAAAATGAAACCTCATGTTTCAGCAACATTCTGTGATTTTCTCCAGTTTTGCTGTGAGCCCTACAATTTAGATTTCTAAGAAGAGATATCAAAATCTAATATGCAGCCTGCCATTGAATTGTTAGCTAGATAACTTGAAAGAGATTTATTAAAGACTGTTTTTCAATTTAATTTAATTGTAATCCATTCATGAATCAAAAAGAGAAATATCTATTAAACTATCAAAAGTATTATTAGAAGCCAGTTTAATTCACCAACAGCACAATGCCAGTGATGATGGGAATTTTATTTTAACGACTCGCCGTTGTCATCGTTTAAATAACGATTGACGAGAACTCGCAGCTTTGGGCCAAACGACTTTGGCTCAAAGCTGAATCTATTTGAGAACGCTGATAGGCTAAATTGTATGTAACTCATTTATATCTTTAATCAGTAATTGGTTAAACTGCTTCTTGGACCCACCTCTTCTGGCCCCAGCGCAGTGGACTGCAGGAAAAGCATATTTTGTGCAGATATCCTATTTATATATTACTGGGTACATTCCATATTTGAAACACACACAAATTTACAATTCATCATTATTTATTAATACATTTATTTATTTATTAACTTTTTTGTGTTGCTCAAGGTGGGGCCAGGCCCCATGGCCAGCTTTTGGCCAGCCACCACTGCTCACTCTATGAGTTCTGTCACAACACCAGATTCTCACTACGCTTCTACCATGGCCACATGCTAACATGCTATGTGTGAATTGTTATGTGTTATTATTATTATTATTATCTTAAAAGGGACCATTAAAACATAAATGTCACCATTTGATGCACTGTACCAGATTGTAGCTACAGCTAATTTGCCTCTGTAGTCCCTTGACAGACTATAATAAACATACAAAAATAACAAACAGTACATGATAAGACACACTACAACAGTATGTGTGTGCAAACATGATGTACAAATGTCATTTGTGTTAGCTTTCTTTCTACCATCATCCTTCATTGTGTGTGTGATATACCAAGGTTTTTGCATTGACTTTGAGTGGATTACCCACATTCATTGTGTGTGTGAGTGTGATATCACAAGGTTTTTGCATTGGCTTTGAATGGATTACCCACGTTCATTGTACCAATGTTGATCTCTACAGTACATAGTTATGAGATACAGATGCTTGCATCTTATTCAATCCTCTTTTCTTTTGAAAATCTTTACAGAATGCTGGTCGAAATGTGCATAAGTCTGAAACATAAATTTGAAAATGCATTGCAATAAAGATTTTATTTGACTCACTTGTTTTGGCAGATGTCGCAGCTGGCTTGCTTATTCTTCCATTCCTAAGTTGTGTAGACACTCGAAGAGAGTAGCACACCCCAGGCTTCAGGTGGCTGAGAGTCAGCTTGTTAGTGTCTGTTGATTCTAGCACAACGTCTGCTTCATGGCAACAAGTCACAACGTAACTCTCCACTTCACCAGCAGGGGTATCCCAACGTAGGGACAGTGACTCACTGCTGACCTGGTAGACTGTAATTTGCATAGGAGGGTTGGGCTCTGTGCAAACAATGCAATGGTTTAGGAATACAATTGACCACTACTTTAGTCTGAAACATACCTTTACAACATATATTGAGAGCATACCTCGACAAAAGCCTAAAAACCATGCAGACAATACTTTATTACATGCTTTTATATTTTCATAACAGTATTATTTATATATTTTTCTGATTTACCTGTGACAGATTGAGCATTGAGAGCTGCGACTTGTCCTGGAGAAGGAGCGTCTGTCATAAGAGAAGAGAGGCACATCTCAGTTCATCCACATTGCATGTGTTCAGTCATTGAATTGGATCAGTTAATGTCGGTCACACTTACAGTCAGTCTGTGATGCTGGTGGAGTTTTCTCTCCTTCCCCACGGTGTAGCTCGGGGATGGAATCCGGCACATCATAGAACTCCTTGGTAATAGATATGAATGTGTAGTTTAAAGTGTAATGAATAAATGCATCATTCCATTCACACTACCTTGAAGGACAACAGATATTTGGATGGTAATTATTTTCTAAATTAAGAGTTGTGCAAACCAGCTGTTTACCTCATCTGAGTCATCCATAGTGGGTATACTCTCTGCCTTCCCACACTTGGTCCAGATTATTCAATCAGATTTTCACTGAAAGTAATAAAAGAGAAGTCTGTTACTCCGTCACCGCCAATAACTATATATAGTACACCAAAATCAAACGGCTAAGTATAATGTGCAACCTGCTAAACAAGAATACAGACTAAAAACAACAACACAAATACTGTAATCAATTCACAGTATGATATATGCTGAATCGTGTGTGTTTTGGGCTATGATAATCTTAGATTTAAAAACTATTTCAGGTTTTAAGAGGGAAAGATAATTGCTTGCAGATTGTTGCCTACCTTTGAAGATTATCCTTGGTAAAACGTGTGTCTGTTCTATAATCAAGGACTTTTTTTTCATACTCTAGCTAGCCAATATGCAATATCGGTTAAGTATTAGTCCTGAGGATACACCTCCGCAATACAATTACCGGTTGAAGGTGTCTCATTTTATACTGTCTAGTGGAGTCACTGTTTCGTTTACCAGAAAGTGATTATCTGGTTTCCAGGAAAGAGAAACCTGACCTAGTCTCCTCCCTCTTTTGAAGTGAGAGCTGTTGTGTTTCAAGAATCTTCGAGTGCCGGAAGAATGTCTGGACGGTGGCAAATTATAATAAAAAGTGTTTAATTGAAAATATTACCAATGGTCGATAACAGTTGCGATACAGAGTATAAATCAGCTGAGGGAGCATGAATCACTGCGTCCACAGACCGCCAAGCAGTTAACTGCCTAACTGTTTGAATGTTCTTAATTGTTATGAAATCTTGTTTTCTTTTGCATTAGGTTTTGATGCTTTTAATGGTTTTATGTGAAGCACTTTGAATTGCATTGCTGTTGAAATGTTCAATACAAATAAACTTGCCTTGCCTTACTGTTAGTATTTAGAACTGTTTTCACTCAATATAATGTCTTGATTGATGATTACTATTTCACGCTTCCTGATTCTCACCAGGTTGAGAACATTGTCAAAATCACTCCCAATGATAATAATCTGTGACATTATCTAAGGATGTGACGATATGCTATGGCCAGATCAATACTATTAATCAATGTATACAATGGATCAGCTGTCTCTGTTAGTAATGGAGATATACGTTTATGTGATTGTCTTGTGAATCAAACACCTCTCTTTATTGAATAATTGCCAGATAACTTGACTGGATTCTGATGACTTACTTGAAGTATAGTCTGTGTTGAGATATGTTCATTATGTACTCAGATGTATATGTAATGTAATGCTGTACTGTGGTATGTATATATGGTTACGCCACAGGGTGGTGCTAGGGTACAGGCTATAAAGGCCAATTTGCCATATGTTAGTTAGTCAGTTGAACTCCATCATTTATTATTTCCTCCGAATGCAACGGTAGCTGCAGCAACAGTGCACCACAACTCAACAGGTTATGGGCCCAGGAGTCGTTCGGAAGAAGTTTGACAGTTAGAAAGTCGCAACGAACTGCGTGCTAACGGGCAGCTAGCTAAGGAGAAGAGCAAGCTTGCATGATGGAACAACGAGGGAGGAGCAGGTTGCCTCGACCGACATTCGACGGAGATGAGACCAAGTATGAGATTTGGGAAACCAAAATGTTGGGATATCTCCATTTGAATGGACTAAAGGACACTGTTCTGAGAGAACCAACGTCAGAACAAGAGATAGCAGCAGATGCAGGTAAAAATCACGTTTGCAGAATTCAAGACTAAACTACGAAGTTTTGAAGAAACAGAGAAGATAAACGCAGCTGAGTCGAGCGATATGCTATAAAGGCCAATTTGCCATATGTTAGTTAGTCAGTTGAAGTTAGCTCTGACCGTGAGACTGATGTGTCAGAAGCCTATTAAATAAATGCGCCAAGAACGGATAAAGATAACTCATTGATTCTTTCCTCCGAATGCAACGGTAGCTGCAGCAACAGTGCACCACAACTCAACTGTCTGGTTTCAAGTTATTTCAATTACATATTGTACTCCTTTTAGTTCTATTTTGTTGCACATTTTTATTACTTTTGCTGTAAATTGTTGTTTCAAATATTTGATAGAGGTTTTCCAGACTCAAAGGAAGAGTGGAAGGTGTCCCGCCAAAATGGTCGACCGTGGCTGGAGCAAAGAAGACACAGAAATGTTATGTTTCAAGTGTGGCATCAAAGGCCACAGAGCGAGAGCGTGTCGACAGAAGACATGGTGTAGTTTTTGCAGAAGTGACACGTGCAGGCGTAAGGACAAACAAGATGGTGTGAGTAAAGTTTCAGAAGATGCCGACGAGGACCACGCGTTCACGGTGAGAGACGGAGTAACCAGAACCCAGCAGCAGCCGGCGTGCAGCATCCAGGAGAGGGGTCTGATGGTGGACACGGGAACTACCTCTCATGTCATCACTGACATAACCGTGTTCAAGAGTTTCGACAACGGGTTCAGGCCAGAAACGCACATTGTCGAGCTGGCAGACGGCACCCGGTGCAGCGGGATTGCTCAGCGGAGGGGGAATGCTGAGGTTTCCCTCATCGACAGCAACGGACAGCAACGAAAGGGGACACTGAGAGACGCTTTGTTCGTACCGCCATATACCCAGAGCATCTTCTCTGTGAAGGCAGCTACTACGAGTGGAGCTACGGTTGTCTTCAAAGAAGATAAAGATGTCCTGATAACCAGAGGCGATACCAGATTTAACATTCATGTGTATGGAAAGCTGTATTATTTGCATATTGAATTTGAATCTAATGATAAGTGTAATGCCTCTCACGACATACAGACATGGCATGAAATACAGTAATAGGCCATTGTAACTATGACGATGTTCTTAAGTTGCAAAATGTTGTTGTAGGTATGCAGATCAAAGGCAAAACGGGTAGGCCCGAACAAGAGTGTGAGGTGTGTATTCAGGGAAAATTTGCCCAAACCAGAAATAGGGACCCTGATACCAGAGCAAAGGCTCCCTTACAGATGGTACACACAGACCTTGCAGGTCCTGTAGTCACTGAGTCGAGAGAAGGTTACAAATATGTGCAATCATTTACTGATGATTACTCAAGCTCAGTGTTTGTTTATTTTCTAAAGAAGAAAAGTACAGAATACAGGCTATAAAGGCCAATTTGCCATATGTTAGTTAGTCAGTTGAAGTTAGCTCTGACCGTGAGACTGATATGTCAGAAGCCTGTTAAATAAATACGCCAAGAACGGATAAAGATAACTCATTGATTCTTTCCTCCGAATGCAACGGTAGCTGCAGCAACAGTGCACCACAACTCAACAGTCTGGATTCAAGTTATTTCAATTACGTATTGTACTCCTTTTAGTTCTATTTTGTTGCAGATTTTTATTATTTTTGCTGTAAATTTTTGTTTAAAAATATTTGATAGAGGTTTTCCAGGCACGTCCAATTGGAAGGAGACCCAGGGGAAGACTCAGGACACGCTGTAGGGATTACATCTCCCGGCTGGCCTGGGAACGCCTCGGGATCCCCCAGAATGAACTGCGGTCAACTCAGCCGACACTCGGATCTCCGTGGTCAACTCAGCCGACACTTACATTTCTGTGCGCCTATAGACTGATGTTGACGGTAAACGCGTTCGATCGGGAGCGCGCGAGGGTTTTCATAAAGTTAGCGGAAGGATTCACGTAACACAACATCCGGTTTTACAAAGTTAGCGGGAATAACTATGTGAAACAACATCCGTTTTTCAAAATAAGATGTCGACAAATCATACACTAGCGCAGTGGTTCTCAAATGTGGTTCCGCGTACCCCTGGGGGTACGTGAGATTTTTTTTAAATCTAATTAAAATTAGCATCCATTAAAAAATCCTTTAAAAATAGTTATTTAATAAATATTTAATAAAACACAAGTGCAAGTTCATAAACTGAATTGTATATTAAGTAGGCAATTTAATTTAATTAACCTAAAAACCCAGAGTCCCCCCTCCCACCATATCAGGATGGTTTGACCCAACGTGGCACACGCTCACGGACCCGTCTCTCACTGCGGCTCTTAGCAGCAACACTGCTGAAACAAGGACACACACTCCGTCTCACACTGCTCGCGCGCGCACATAGTGAACTGATGTTGTATCTTTATAGATATATAGAAAGATCGTTTCTAAGATTTGGCTTAAATTATACTAACATTAAAACATCTATTTATTTATTTAAGAGTTTATGAAAATGAAAGTCAGACTTTTGTATGTTAAAAAAGTCCTGTATATAGATTTCCCCAAGAGTTCCAGGAAATGAATCATGCAGATGTGTTCCATACATATCTGAAATCCCCTACACTAGCAATCAATCATTTTGAATTGATCAATTAGGACATTTTTCAAAGTAAAAGTCCTATATGTTTAAAGAAACCAGTCATCTCTTTCATGTTTGAGGTGCTTTATATATGTTCTTCCAAAAACCCCAGATAATGACTGATGTAGCTGTGTTAAAGACAATCCTGACTTCCATTATCCTGGGAATCAGACATATTCTCTTTGCCAATTGGGAGATATTTCAAAGTAAAAGTCCTACATGTTTACGAGAAATCAGTCATCTCTTTCATGTTTGAGGTGCTTTATAAATGTTTTTTTCCCCAAAATCCCCGGTAATGACTGATGTAGCTGTGTTAACAACAATCCTGACATCCATTATCCTGGGAATCAGACATATTCCCTCTGCCAATTGGGAGATAAATTGACTTTTATCGTCATAAACTCTTAAATAAATAAATACATGTTTTAATGTTAGTATAATTTAAGCTAAATCTCAGAAAAGATCTTTCTATATATCTATAAAGATCCAACATCAGTTAATTGCTTACTTTGATATGCTAGTGTATGATTTGTCAACATCTTATTTTGAAAAACGGATGTTGTTTTACATAGTTCTTTCCGCTAACTTTGTAAAACCGGATGTTGTGTCACTTGAATCCCTCCGCTAACTTTATGAAAACCCTCGCGCGCTCCTGATCGAACGCGTTTACCGTCAACATCAGTCTATAGGCGCACAGAAATGTAAGTGTCGGCTGAGTTGACCACGGAGATCCGAGTGTTGGCTGAGTTGACCGCAGTCAGAATGAGCTGGAAAATGTTGCGGGCGAGAGGGGAGTCTGGGTCAACCTGCTGGGTCTGCTGCCCCCGCAACCCAACCCCGGATAAAGCGGTTGAAAATGGATAGATGGATGGATATGTTATATGTGTGTGTTTGATTGAGCTACGTCAACTAAATTGCTACAATCCCTCTTTAAGAGATGATAAAAAAGTTTTAGGGGATTTTTCAAACGTGAATTCTCCATTATTCTGAAAACCCCGGTCTCCCTGATGACGAGAGGCAGTCTACTTCCGGGGCACGCAGAAAACAAACGTCCGGCACGAGTTGGCTGAAGCGAATGCTGCGGTTCCGGAAAGGCGTGTGACGCGCGCGACAGGACTGTAGCTATCTGTAACCGTCCGCTTCTCACCCAGGACCGTCTTCTGAAGGTGCGTGTGCGCGACTGTGCTCGCGCGTTACCGTAAAGCTTGTTTTTGTGTTATTTACTGAGTGCACATTATTTTGGGTGGAAGACGAGATATATGTGAGACCACTGATTTACACAAACACCGTGTTAATGTTTCTACAGGTCTTGCGTGGGGAGCGCTCGGTGACCGAATGTTTAAAAACGACGCTCTGTGACCGGTGTGACGGTTTAAGACGCGACCGTGTTAACTGGCGACTTTGAACCAACGCGTCCGTTTATGACAGCTGTTGACAATAGGAAGGCAACACGTAGTTGCACAGTTTGTATATCATATATTATTAAGTATATGAGAGGGGTTGACATTTCCTTACCAAATTAAACAAAGCGGCAAACACGAGAACAGCTATAAGTTTCGTGAAAAGTTGCCAGTTAACACGGTCGCCTATTTAACCGGAACACCGGATGTTTAAAAACGACGCTCTGTGACCGGATGTTTAAAAACTGGGCTCATGTTGGTAATCGATAAGCGTCTCTCCAGCTGGAACACGTGTCCTTTTTCATCATAACGATCTCCTTCTCGTATTTAGATGCAACTTGCTGCTATTGTTCTCCACATTATCATTAATTAATTCCTTAAGCAGTGTATTGTTCTAGTAGTATGGTATATAGTACAATTTAGTTTTTACTAGTATTCATTCTTACCAGTCCTATATATATGTAAATTACTATAATCAATAAATCGGCATATTTTCTTGATTTAATTCTTTGGTCTTAAACATTTTCTAAATTACTACAAAATTAAATCACCATTTTCTAAAGCCCAGGCTGCAGCCACCAAGTATTGTTTGGTCCAACCATTGGTGCAAAACCCAAAGAAAATCATGTGTCATCACATCTAAGAAGGTGGATTTAGGGAACATGACATTTTTATTGATCAAAATTAGTGTGAATCTATTAATTGAACTGCAGTTGCATTTTTTTATAGTAATATCACTGACATTACTGCTGATTTAGAGCTGAAACTATTGATTGATGAACCTAAATTAATGTGAGATAACATTTTAAGCAATAATGCAAACTATTAAATAATTTAGAGCTTCTCACTTTTTTTGTGTGTTTGGGATTTGGACTGGTTGCAGAAGTTAAAGACATTTTCAACCGCTTTGGGAAATCATGATGTGAATTAGTTAATATTTACTTATATAATGTATCTATGCAGCAGATAAAGAGATGAAGTGGCTACCCCAAATACAATGCCTGTTTGTTCTCTGGTAGGGATCATGATCCCATTTCATTAACTACTGCCGACTGGCTTTATTTTCTCAGCTAGCTCGCTTGGCCCCCGCTGCTACCTAAAGCACACGCACTCACCGAAAGACATGACGGAGCCACGCAGCCCGGGAATGTCCTCTATGCCTCAGCCGGCACCAGTGCACACGGACGCCACCTCTCCGGCCGTCGAGATGGACCCGGTGGAGTACACCCTAAGGAAGCGTCTCCCCCGGAAGCTCCCGAAGAGGCGCAACGACGTCTACGTCAACATGAAGACGGATTTCCGCGCGCAGCTGGCACGCTGTAAGAAGCTGCTGGAAGGCGGGGGTCACAGGGAGATCTGTGTCCACGGCCTGGGCCTGGCCATCAACAGGGCCATCAACATTGCCCTTCAGCTGCAGGCCAGCAGCCAGGGGGCGCTGCAGCTGGCGGCCAACACGTCCACCGTGGAGCTCGTAGACGACCTGGAGCCTGAGGATCCGGATGAGGCCGGGGAGCCAATGACGCGCACGCGCAACAACTCGGCCATTCACATCAAGGTGTTCTACCCGGACCCTCAGTGAGCTGAACACGGGCGATTTATCCCCTTGTGAATACAACATTGTTGCTGCAGGATGGACGATGTGTGGGCTGAGCGTTATTCATTAAACTGTGTTGGATTACTCCAACTCGGACAACCTGAGTTAACAGAATATATTGAGCTTGTTGGTCTCGTCACTTGCAAATTGTTCCCATTTTAGCATTGTTCTTTTTTACATTGCATGTCTTGAAGCATCAGGTGAAACCTCAGTATCATTTAAATACTTGTAGACAGATGTCAACGTACAAGTGTCTTTAATTTCAAGGCCGACTGAGGGTCTGATGAAGTTTCATATCGGTTTGTTGTCAAATATACAATTAGAATAAATGAAGAATTTTCAAGATTATATTTAAGTGTTGTTTTAGTAAATGTCCACTAGATGTCAGCAGACTAAATCTATTTCAATGTTCTGAATGTTCATGTTCAAAATTAATGTGTAATGCACCTGTTGTTAGGAAGACAGTGGATTTGATTTCTTGACAAAAGAATAAATCGTATAAATGAATAAAATGTGCTGGAATGTGTCTTTGACTCTCTCCTCTTCGACTCGCTAACTGAATTAAGTGGACTTCCCCTCGTCGCGTTTCCATCCATCCTTTTCTTTATCCAAGAATAATATTTTGTATTTAAATAGCAAATAATACAGTGACAACACAAATAACAGGAAGGACAACATGTACAAACATCCTCAGCATCTTGGGCTTTCACAACAAGATCGAATAATAATACGGGAAACAACAAGGAAGAACTCTTCACGGGAGTTGAGCGTCACTTGTCTGGAAAACCTCGAGTTCCCGTGACTGACTAATTGCCGGCCTGCTGCTTGATGACGAACAAGTAAAAGGTTTCAACGTCAGATCCTGGAAAAGAATTTGCAATTACAGCAAACGGCCCTTTGTCCGGTCAGTCTGGCTATCAGCGTGGAGACTGGCCGAGTGCCGGTGCGGCAAACAACCAAAACACAGATAACAAAGTCTCACGCCCCCCCCCCCCCCCCCCCCCCCCGACCTCCTGCGACCTCTGCTTCACTGTGACCTGACTTCTTATTGCTTTGGTTCTCATAGTTGTCTACATGGCAGAAGGCTGTGTGCATGTGTACGGGAGAACATGGTGAAACCGTAAAGATCAGACACTAAAAAACACTAAGACTGGAGCTTTAAAAGTAGAAAACCTGCATAAATAGCAAATGCACAACTTGTACAAATATATAAAAAATATTCAAGAGCCGATAGCTGAAAAGGCTTCGTGGGACGAGGCCTCATTCGACCTTTGCCTTTTGGCAACGGTCGTGGAAAACGGACGCCGCTGTCGCAACCTCCCAGAGATCTGATTTCCAGGTGCAATCAATACGTTCTGGGTGTTTCACTCCACGATTCATCCAGAGAGGTGAGTGTAAAGGGTCAGACCTACACACACCCACGCACTGCGTACATATTAAAACGTGCAGCATGAACTCACACACACACACACATAGAAGAACATCCACACTCAAAGTGCAAGAGAGTGCCAGTAGACCAGCGATGGCAGCGGTGCTCCCCACAGGCCTCATTTTGGTCAGTGTGCGCTTCCCCGTGTCCGTGTCTCACGTCGACCTCCCAAGGTGCAATCACCTCCCGTCCATCCGAAAGCCCGGCTGGGACCGTCCTCTCCTTTTTTTCCCCCCGGGTACTCCCTCTTTTTCGAGCGGAGTCCCTCCTCTTGTCTTTTATTTCGGGGGAAAACACAAACGAGCTCCGACGCCGGGAGAGAGGGTCGGCGAGATCGTGGATCAGCTGACGTCCTGCTGGCAGGCCTGTGCGTCCAGCAGGAGGAGGCGCACTTTGCCTCGCAGGAAGTTGACGTGGACTTGAAGCAAATCGGTCGCGGAGGCCGCCGTCCACGTTCCCTCCAGCCCCGCTGCACTCGTGGGTGGGCTGTATTCCTAAAAGACAACGCGAATAAACATAAATTTTTTTGTGCTACAACATGCGACAAAATAACACATGAATGCATCTGATTGACAGAGTTTATGGCATTTCCTTTGGCTTTTATGCCTTTTCAAGAAATTACATTTACTCTCCAGGATTTGTGAACTTTTGTATTCTGATGACCTCGGTGACCCAGAGCTCAGCCTGTTCCTTCAGCTGTACAGACTGTAAAGCACTGTGTGGCAAATTTGTCATTTTTGGGCTGTAAAAAAGGGAATTGAATTGAATTACAGAAGCTTGAGTCTTACTACGAACATCGCTTCTAGGGAATCGTCCCGTGACATCCCTCGGTGTCTCTATTACTGGAGAGAGAAGCAGCAGGCCGTATGAAATCAGCCCTGCTGCTGCACTCCTCCAACCTCCAGGCTCCCTTCACGAGACGCTAAACGACCGGCCCTCAGCGACCCTATACTAGTCTTCCCCCCCTCACACACACACACACACACACACACACTCCTTAAATGACCTCCGCCCGGCAATCGAGCTGCAGGAGTTTTACCGTCGCTCTGAAACGACAGTGACGCAGTCCTGACCCCATCCTCCGTGACCCCGTCCACCAGCTCCCCCTCCCCCTCCCCCCTCCCCCAGCTTGTGCTGACTAGCTGTCTCCGGGGGTTCACATGGCTTCTTCAACACCTCCCTGAAAGACGTGTCACATACCAGCCGGCTTCGAGGCCTGCAGCATCACTCCTGTCCCCCATAAACAAGGGTCACGGGGCCTTCTGAACACATGCAGGCTCAGGGCCCTGACCTCTGGGGTCGTGAGGTCTCTTGAGTGCATTGCACCTGAAAAACCCTCCCTGACCCGCTCCTGGCCCCCTTACAGTTGGCCTACAGAGCAAAAGGGGCTGGGTAGAGTCAGCCCTCCACGTCCTCCTCCAGCGTCTGGACTACTTTCTGATTCCGGAGGCGTGTCGCTCACCGGGATGTTGAGGCTGCGCAGCACGGCGTTGATGCTGAGCAGGTTTCTGATGGAGTTGTCTATGTGGCTGTGCAGCGCTGCGTTGGTGACGGAGGTCCGGAGCAAGCTGAGGGCCTGTTGCAGGAGCCATAAGCCCGACTGCACCTCCTGGGCTTGCTCTAATCCCTTGCCAGAAGAAAAAAAAGAAGAAAAAAAAGAGTTTAAGAACGGGTCATCGCTCGTCCCCAAAAGGCCGCGGATGTTTCCGGTCGTCGGCCGCTTTACAGATTTGCCCTTTAGCTACTTACATTTAGCTTCTCCCAGACATCAAAGTCGAGTCTGGTTTGGGGAACGGTGACCGACTCTGACAGGCTACATCCTTCTCGACATGACTTCTGAGAAAACATAAAGGCGTGGTGTTAGTGTTTAGGCTACGTTCACCCCGGGGGGGGGGGGGGGGGTCGTGGACGTTTGCCCTGAGATCAGAGTGCATACATGTTCCTCTCACCATAGCGACTTCTGCGTCTTGTGCTTCTTTAATGAAATGGTTCAGGACCCTGAGGTCACAGATGGGCCTCAGCGGGGACGGCAGGCCGGGCCGAGTCCACTCCAACACCATCAACAGCAAGGCAAGCAGTCCTGCAGAACACAGGGGCGACAGGTGCGCTCAGATCGATGCTACCGAGGGGAACTAAACCCCTGTGACAGGTCACCGCCACGATTTAAAGACACATTCCTACAGGGACCTAGCCTGGATACCAGACCGAACTTAGCCCCGCCCCTAAACATTTTCAGTCGGGAAGTTGGGTCCGGCATTGCTCCATTGGGGAGAAATTATCTCCGGTCAGAAATTGACCGGACCAATCAAATTGTCAGGGCGGGCTTTATACGATGACGGACATATGATCAACAGTAACATAACCAACCACGTCATCAAAAGGCGCTTGCTTCTTCCAGCATCCTGCAGTTGAGTTTAACAACTATGCGTTGCTTAAAACACGTCACATACTACGTTGCTCTGATTGGTTGTAGCTCTATCCAATTGAGAAGAGGCATTTTCTTTCCTGGTTCGGTTGAAACACGCCCCATAATCACAGCCCAACGGAGCGGATCAGACTCACATTCTGACTAGAATCATGAGGATGACATCGTCAGGCTAACAGGGACCGGCTCTCCTTCAAAAAACGACCATCATTGCCGTTCTGAGACATGTGATTAGTCCAGTTTTGAAGAAGGAAAATGGTAATATTTGCCTGCGTACGTGAGACAGCGATCCGCTTCTCATTTAGTCTTTTTTTTTTTCATTCTTCAGATTATAAATATAAGAACACCACAAGACTTTAGGAAAGACTGTATCTTTTGTAAAACGTCTCCGCTGCGCCCTCGTCTGATGACATCATCTTTATATGAATTGCTCATGCATCACACAAAGTTAAAAAAAAAGGCCCAACCTTCAGGGGTTATGAGGTATGATTTGAATCTTTGAATCTTTTGTCTACATTACTTCATCGCCCCCGTGAACATCCTATGACCTGCTCAGATCCGGGGCTTCTCAGATAAGTAGGTATGCAAACAAAAATCCATATTTCGGTTTGACTTGACACAATTCCACATTTCTGTTTGTTGTGAGGTCAAAGGTCAATTACAAAACAATACCCTTTGAGGTATTGTTGTCACAGGCGACAGATCGCGGACGACTCGGGCGTGTGGATCCTGTGGAATCGGCATGGCTCATTCATTTCGCTATCCGTATGACGGCCGAGGAAACCACGTGACATCCTGGATTCTGAACCGAAACCTGCCGATATCATGACAGTGCAGAAATGACTGTATCCTTGTTTTACACACATTTAGAACAGGGTGATTTTTGGGGGAATAAAGCACACACTGAGCTCGATGCCCTTAGCAATGAGACGGTGTCTGCTTGATGCGGGTCCCGTGGGTCTGGCACCGTTCCTCCGTGCCATGTTGCTGAATGCTCTTCTTTCACAGAAGCCTGGTTGTGTGACGCAGAGAGGATGATAGGAAATACCCAAGATCTTCCCAGGCAGACAGGTCAAACACAAGATAGATTAAGTCCCCAGACTCCCAAGATAACGAGAACAAATTAATCTTAATGGCAGAAAAGAAAAAGGTTAAGCTAACACCGCAGGTTTGCTACCGCTGAGGTCAGTCGGGTAATCATCTTCACCTCCGTGCCCCCTTTACTCTCACATCACGGAGCAGACTGTCAATGACACAGGTCCAAATTTTACCAACCCTATGTTTCACATAATCATTGTGTAATATTTATATATATATATATATATATTATATATGTTTATATATATATATATATGTATATATATGTATATGTATATATATATACATACATATATATGTATATATATACAGTATATATATATATATATATATATATATATATATATATATTTATATTTATATATGCAAGCAAACTTTTGATCAACAATCTGGTCCCAGGACTTAAATAATCTTTAACATATACCAATTAATATTGCAGTTTCAGAAGCAAAGTGGAGGTCTCCATACACTCGGGCCTTTGTCATTAAAGAACACGGCCACTATAAATAACTTTATAGAAGTGTGTGAGGACTATCCGTGACCTTTTTACCTCTGCCATTGCCTACGTGAGAATGCATCAATCTCAACTATGTAAACACTCTCTCTCTATCTCTCCCTCTCTCTCTCTCTCTGCATCCCTCTCTCTCTCTCCCTCTCTCTCTACACCTCTCTTGCTCTCCACCTCTCTCCATTCTGGTGGAAATGTACCGCCCAGGACTGTGTTCAAACTAAAGGTTAACACCTTTATCTGCCAACACCAGTCACGTAGGAGTGTCAGTGCTTTGTCACTCCAGGTATGAAACATGACTCTTTTAGAAAGATGACCGGATGCTCACGTGAGCTGATGCCTTTGACATGTGTCATTAATAACTAAGTTGTGTCAAACAGGTGCACAGAGAGAGCTCAGCAATGCAGACCATCTAGTGGCACTAAAGACGAAATGTCACATGGATGCTATTAAAAGTGCATCTCGGCTTTGGGATAGTTGCCTTTGAATCCTTTGCGACCTCCTTTCTATTTCAAATAGGTCTTCCCCATCAAACAAGTGCAGAGCTGTAAATAAGTAGCTATCAGATCACACAGGTTTGACATGATTTCCTGTCCGGCTTTCTCTGAAATCGCCTGACAAGACTGCAGATTCAGCTTTTGCGTTCAATGCCCTCGACTTCCCATTCTGCTGTGTCATGCTACAGAGTGATGACAGAAGATGTATTTTCCCCAGTGGACAAGACAAGAAAAAAGCACAGTGCTCAGCAACCAGGAAACTGTTGTATCTGCAGTGGCTTACAGTCACAGAAAATAAATAATACACCTCCAGCTGATTTGGTGCCTTGCTCAACTTTGTGCGGTCCAAGACCAGCATGATGCTTTGTATCAGAGTTAAAAAGGCTGTGACTGAATATCCCATTCCTTATTGCTTGTGTTCAATGTTACCTGTCATTTGGCTAAATTATGTTACTGAGAGGATTCATAGTTTTACACCAGCTTTCTAAGTGGCATCAGACAATCTATTCCCATGAACTTTATATGCAGTAAAAATAGAAATTTACCATTAAAGAAAATGTGTTTTAAAGACCTCCAAAGAGGCTTTAAACCATTTCAAGATGCATTTCATTTCACCCATACACATTATTAAAGACGGACGCGTTCTGATGTGTGCCCACAACTCTTCTCCTGCATGCTCCGTGGTGGTATTCATGGACCGCAAGTTCGTGGGAATATAGATTGTCTAATATGCCACTTCCTAAAATGCAGCACGCCTATACGTCCACACATCCCATAACATGAACGTAACATAGCGCACGCACAGACAGCGCGTTTACACACAAAGGCACGCACGAGACCATATCACGTTTCAGGCGCACTTACCTCGATTCGTTTTATGCAACATTCGCAAACGGGTGCCACATATTTAAGAAGCATCGTTTTTAAAATATATGCACGACCTTGGACGGCTTCAGTTAATAAAGGCACTATATCCAAAGAGTCCAGCATACAACTAAGTGCGCGGGTCCCCAGCGCTGGTCCCACCCGCGTGTTGGTCCGCGTCAGCACCCATGGGGAGAGCCGTCACCTATAAGACTTTGCATCACTGCTGTGTTTGGCAAAAACTTGTATTTACCCTCACTCGCTCCCTCCCTCCCCCTCAAGGATCTATCGATAACGTGGTAGTCCGCAAGTACAAGCACGCGCCTTTTACGCATGAGCGATAAAACACCAACCCGTGCGCGCAATAACGCCTGGAAATAGACTAAAGCCGGTGTACAGAGAGGATTATGAAAAACCATGTCCATAACTCACTGGGAAACTCCATGGCGGTGTCCACATAACCCCTCACAGGGTCCTCGCGGTTTGGCCCATTGGTCCGTCTATTGCGGCTTAATTGGAAACAAAGCTCTTTTGTGGATCTCAAGTACTTATCCGGTAGGTGTTTCTAAAAACTGATCCTGTTTGATTTTTTTGTTTATTGATGACTTTGAAAATAAGGTTGCATTGTCTCTATGGTGATCTAGACTACCTCCTCCCTTATTAAGGCACAACTGTTTTCTTTCATTGTTATCCAAATATGCTATCCCTGTTTATAAAACGTGTGGTCCTTAAAAGTAAAGAATGTCTCGAAGAAACGGACACTTCCCATCCATTGTTCAGATGTTTTTTTTTTGAAAACTCCATATCAGTAGAGTGTCTTTTTCACAAAACATGGATTGTGTAAATAATGAAATATAAAGGGGCATATTTTTGTCCTGATTGCCAAAAGCGTTTTCATTAAAGAACTATATAGGCCTGAGACATTGAGTGGCTGCAGTGCATGTCCCGGTTTGACATTATCTTCTTCACAGTCTGAAATTTGACCTACAAACGTATGCTGGTGGCAGCAGGCAAGGGAGCATATATAGGTTAGTTGTACTTTGCACATTACTTCCCCTTCCCCCCTTCCCCTCCCTCTTCTCACAGGTTGTTTTTCCCCTCATGGCATGACAGCAGGCGGTATTATAAAGTTGATATGACTGCATGTTTTATTGAATGGAAAAGCATGTTAAACTACACAATGCTGCTATAGTAGACCTATGTGTACCTTTATTATGTTATTGACCATTGTTGAAAGTCCAAATAATGAATGCATGATATACAGTTTTTATGGTGTCAATGAGTAGTTATCTACTATCGTGTGATATGTTTGGTTAATGTCTTGGAAATATCATTGCGGTGGACAAGTTAGGATGTGAGAATGCTCTGTTGTGGATATGATTTTTATAATTTTGTCATTACTGTACATTATATGGTCTTGACCTCCATTATACGTTATCGACCTGTCGTACGTCAATAATTTTTGCAGACCCTGAGTTTTCCTTGTTGTGTCTGTTGTTGATGTAAACAACATTTCAGCCAATTTATGCCAGAAGACTTAGAGAACATAACACACAGAGCCCAAGAGTCAATTGTATTTAATGTTTTAATTTAGTGGATTATTTCATATATCTTTTACTTTTTTAGGATCTTTCTTTTCCATTTCCAATGTTATTGGTGTTTTAAAAGATGTACTTGCATTTTCATGCTATTACATCATCATTAGATCAGTGGCATAACATGTTCTTAAAATAAGAATGAACAATAATGATATTATTTAGCACACATTTTCTGCATAATATATTGTCCAACTAAATGTGTAACATAACAGACGGACCCTAATGCTGCGTTCACATCTTGGTGTGATCCTCACCTATACCACTAGGGAGTTATCACATTTCCAGAGCTTTCAAATCATCCATCTGAGCCTACAGCGGAGCGAAACTATAAATACCGGTGTTCAAGTCTCATCACTATGAGACTTCCCCCTTACAACCATCAACAAGGCCCCACGCTCACTGGATGAGCGCCATTTTTGTTTGGCTAATTTTCTGTCGGTGTAGCAATACAGCATGGTGGAAACAGCAAGCTAGCTAGTGGGCAGATAGCGAGTTAACTAGCTAGTGGGCAGATAGCGAGTTAATTAGCCAGTGGGCAGATAGCGAGTTAACTAGCTAATGGGTGGATAGCGAGTTAGCTAGCTCGTGGGAAGATAGCGAATTAGCTAGCTAGTGGGCATATAGCAAATTAACTAGCTAGTGGGGAGATAGCAGGTTAGCTAGCGAGTGGGGAGATTGTGAGTTAGCGAGCTACTGGGCAGATAGCGAGTTAACTAGCGGGCAGATAGCGAGTTAACTAGCTTGCTAATTCCACCATCAAGGTAAAAGGACAAACAACCAAGCTTAGTCTACAAACCATCGATTCCAGAGCTGCTTTTGCATCGATGCTGGTGACATTGTTAAATATCACAGTGCTAAACAGCCACCGGCCGAGTGTTAGACAGATCCACATTTGTTTGTGATGTCTCACAGCCGGCCTACGAGTTTCTCTACCTACGCATAGTAGATAAGGGGGGCTAGATCAAACTGCCAGCATGGCCTGATAAGGCCACTGACCTAGATGACAAGGTTGATAAATGGATCGATTTCTTTTGTGGCATCACAAGATTGGCATCTCAATATATACATTTCTTTTAACTGATGACACCATTACTGTTTTATTGCACAGGACGTCAATTTTCTGTAAATCACAAATCTAATCGAAGACATATTTTTTTTTTAAATGCAAGAATACAATGTCATTTACAAATAATTATAATTAGTTGAAATACTCCCAACCCCCTCGTGTGGGTGGGGTGTAAATACATTTCAATTAACTTTATATGACTAAATGACTCTGACCCTAACCCAGGTACAAGGAGTAGAAAAGTCTTTTCTGTCATCATCAAAACAAATCATATGCTTTAGGAATGTGCATTTCAAGGAATCAGTCCATGTAGCATACAGGAGGGATATCATACAACCATTCTCGTCTCTGCACAAGAAGTCTTGTTTATGTCCCATATCAGACACCTGATCCTTAAACGCCCCTTTGGAGCCAGACTAAAGTAAACGTATATATGTGCCACAGAGGAGGGGATGTCGCCCACAAATATGTTTGCATATACATTATCTGGAGCAAACATGCAATGTCAAGTGACGCACAAACACACGTCTGTACAATTACTATTTCATAAGCCTAAGTTAAATAAAATTGTGACAGTAAAATATAGAAATGTTCTGAAAATAATTGCAAAAAGAAATTATGAAAATGATATTTGATATATATATATAAATATTGAAATCTCAAGCAAAATTTCTTCTTTACATTCCCAACATTAAAATGTCCAAATACCAAAAATGCGCCGCCTTAAGTTTGGGACTAATATACCTCGGTGTTAAAATATGTCTTGAATATATTCATCTCAACCCATAAATTTATATAGTACTCTATAGAGTGTAGTATTCTGATATGAGTGACCTTTAATACGTCATGGTCATCGCTTCACTGGGGAGACGGCAGTGTTGACAAAAAAATTGTTGTACTATTTGCTCAAAGGACTGTTTGCTTATGTCTGAGCCAACATGAGGGGGAGAGAGTAGAGGGGGACGAGGTACGTGCTGTGAGCCATGATCCGTGATCAGGATTGGGGTGGGAGGCGAGGGACGTGTGAGGAGTACTGGGGCCAGGGAGTCCAGTCACAATGACTCCATGGTACACAGTAAATGGATTTTGGACGATTACAAGAGGAGGGGTGATGCAAAGTTCGCAATGAATCCAAACAATCGCTACCTGACGGGCAGGAGCGATCCAAGAAATATAAGGCTGGAGAGGCTTATCATATATATAGAAGGCAGTGAAAGTGCACATATGTTATAGTGGAGTGTGTGTGTGTATGTGTGTGTGTTTGTTTTTCGCTATCTCATCCAAGTTTTGGGCTCGCAGCCAGCTAGGTCTACTCCTCTGGCGCGACACAAGACAGGAAGCTGATATAAAAGAATGGGGGGACTGTCTGTGAGGGGCAAGGAAACCAAGGCAGCAGTCAAGACAGGAGCCAATGACGAGGTTGGAAGTTATTGTTTCAGCTTTCAGGCATCCACAGTGACGTGAATCATATCCCTCTATTGGACATAATGGGATTCCATGGCAATAGACACAAGTTTGGAGAAACATTCCCGGAGTGTGTATGACTGGATAGACCACCCATCCTGAAAAAAGAATGTAAAGAATGTAAAGACCGAGGGGTCAAGACCCACACTTTTGCAGTCTTGTGCACTGCAGTGCCGTCAAGTTGTAGTAAAAGTGGGTCAGATCAAGACTGAAGGCCTCTACACACCTTTGGCATTGTTTTTATTTTTTTGTTGTGCAATTAATTCACATGTCAATATTTTCTTCTTTCTTTTCCCAGATTTTTTCTGTATGTCTGTGGATATGTCTCACGCTTGCCGGTCTTCAAAACTTGAGAGCCCTGGTATAAATAATACTCACAAACCAATCGGTTCCACACAACTGCCCGGCTGCAGTGTGAAGGAACATACCTATGTTATCTCTCACAGGTATGTTATCTCTCACCGTATCTCTGAGTATGCTCTGCATTCAGGCATTTTTTATTGTAATATAACTGACAAACCTGGTTACCTTCGCATTGAAAATGCAGAAGGTAATGTTTTGATCGCCGTGTATTTGTATGTGTGCAAGCGTGTTATTCTCATAAGTAAAAAAGTATTAAACCAAATCTCATGACATTTTGTGGGATGATTGGTTATTATCCGTGGACCATTTGATTTGATTTTGGGATTGATGGGGTCAAAGGTCAAGGTCATGAAAAGGACAACACATTTTATGAGGCACCTCCTTAAGGGATCAAAAGTAATTGGATAAACAAACATAGTCATCATTGCAATTGTCAAATGTAATACTTGGTTGCAAATCCTTTGCAGTCGATGACGGCCTGAAGTCAGAGATCCCAGAGACGTCACCAGACGCTGGGTTTCATCCCTGGTGACGCTCTGCCAGGCCTCTACTGCCACTTTCTTCACTTTCTGCTGTTTCTTGGGGCATTTTCCATTCAGTTTGTGAAATGCAGCTCCATTCAGGTCAGGTGGTTGACCTGGCCATTGCAGAACATTCTACTTCTTTGCCTTTAAAAGCTATTATGGCATGGCTGCAAAAACCGTCCCATTCGTACTCAAATGTTGGTTTAGAGTGCGTTTTTTTGCCAAGATATTTTAGGTTCCATTGTAGTTCTTCAGCCTCTCTGTGGAAATTGCTCTTGGGTTTGTTTTCCTGACAATGAATGAATGCCTGCTATGTCTCGGATGAGACCCGCATTTATAAATAAGACATTTAAAAGTATTGAGGTAAGAAAAACAGATTAACAACCTCCCGTAAAAATATGATAGTAACTTCCCCACATCATTCACAAGCTCATGTTTATTGTATAATGCACAAACATTCAGGAGCCTCCTCAGTCACAACAGGAACAGCACAGAGCCGGTACGCCGCACGGAAGTGTTGCACTACATGCTCACAGAGAACATCTGCAGCTGGATGTTGCAGTTGGAATCACTGAAGGGTACAGAAACAAAATTAGGTAGCTTCCTTTATTATTCATCCGTCAAGAGATAATAAAACACACGTGGGCCAGAGAGAAAAGAAGGAACAAACTCCTCCCTACATGAATGTACTCAAGTCTCTTACTCAGTTCACATGATGGCAAACTCATATGTGTGTGTGTGTGTGTGTGTGTGTGGGGGGGGGGGGGGGTGATGGCCTTAGTTTAATACTGCTGCAGCAGGCCTCAATGGCTTCAAACATTTTGAATAATAGTTTGTAGGACCATAATATTTTTTTAGGTGCCTCCAAGTATTAATCAGAGACAAAAATAAACAATGTCAACACTAATGATGAGATGGATTCTTTATTGCCCCCTCACCTAGCTCCCCTCACGTGGGACTCAGCGGTCATACACACCTAATTGTAGAGTTGGAAGAAGGCGGGATGGTGACTGACAGATAGACGGCCTTTCCAAAGGGAGCGTGGCAGAGTGTGAAGCGGCCCGACAGTTGAGTCCGCCTCATACTTCTTCTTTTCTGGTAATTGTGTAATTGTTTTAATAAAACTTTTTATACACATATGTATATATGAAAATAAATAATAAAAAGGATGATCAACCTGCATCTAGTTGAGTTGTGTATCCACTGTTCTCCTCTCCGGTCTTTCCAGAGCAGTCATCAGAGTCACAGCATCCGCACAGAGCATTGTCTCCCTCTGTGGCTCTCCAGCTGAATGACAGAGAGAAACATCCAGATGACACACCGCGACGGCCACTGACTCTTCATCAGTGGACGTTACGAGCGGAAAGAAAAAAATAAAAATAAAAAACACGTACGAGAACGAATCACGAGGAACTGGTTTAACAACCACAGGCCACTAACCGCCTGGCAGCCTCACCTGAATGAGGGTCTGTGGAAGGAGCAGGCTTTATTGAGTTGGCTGGGAGAGTTTGGTTTCACAGTGGCCCTCAGGTGGCAGCTGATGTACATCTAGCAGAGGGACAAATAAATAAAAGTGCATTTGATCAAGCAGGATTATAAAAATAGAAAAAAGTATCTTTACGCCTAAGATTCATTAAAAATGAAAAAAATGTTTTACAAACATGCATTTTGCATGAGGAACAGTAACTTTATGCTGGAATGACAACTCCGATCATAAGTATGAGAAACTCAGACGGTAAAGAACAGTCGGCTGCAGTCCAGCGAGGGTCGTTACCTGCTCCAGAGACTCCGGGTTGAAGCGGAAGGCCTGGACGCTGAAGCACAGTCGGTTCTCCTGCTTCCTTGGGAAGAATTGAGATGAAGACCCCGGCAATACGCTGTCCATCAGACATCTGCATTGGAGGAGCAACACATGCTGAAACGACTCCATGAATGCCATCAAATGTAGACATGATGTCTCTAAGGCAGCCAGATAAATGCTGATGGAAGACCGAGCTTGGCTTGTGCTGAACTACCCGCAAATGAGAATAGTTACCTTCGCAATGAAAATACGGAAGGTTATGTTTTGATCGCTGTGTATTTGTATGGGTGCGTGCGTGCCTGTGTGTTATTCACATAAGTCAAAAAGTATTAAACCAAATCGCATGCAATTTGGTGGGATGATTGGTTATTATCCAGGGACCATTTGATTAGATTTTGGGATCGATCGGGTCAAAGCTCAAGGTCATAATCTTATTTTTACCATAGCAATAGTCAATTTGTATCCAATTGGCATGCAACTAATGCCAAAATGTTCATAATTCAATGCCCAATCTTGTGATATGCGAAGGTATGCGCTCTACTGGGTGCCCGTTCTAGTTTTTATGAGTAATTATTTAGTTTGTCCCATCTGAAGGAAAAAATGTATACCCGTGCTTGTTGATAAACTTGTAGCTCGGCAGGGAGAGGGGGTCCGGCTTCAGCGTGGCGACGCAGTGGTCGACAAACAGAGCGAGAGGTGGGTGCAGCGGGGCCTCCACGCTGGCCTCCAAAAACACAGCTTCCCCATGCTGATACACAGAGGAACCACGTGGAGCGGCGCAGCCACCTGCATGAGAAACAGAGAGATGGAAACAAGATGGCCTCACGTTGAGACTTGAGAGAAACCTTCCACTGAGACAGACTCCAGACGTTGATCTCACCTGCCACGGTGCGAAGGGAGAAGTGCAGGAGGCCAAAGGCGCTGACGGTGGAGGTCATGGGCAGCCAGGTCGGGGTCAGCGGGTCTCCATTCACCGTCTGCTTCCTGCGCTCACATAAAGATAATAAGGCGTTGAAGACAGTGAGCTGCCGTCCAACATGGCACCTGCCCTTGGCCTCTACCTCTTGTAATGGCACTCAACAGGTATGACGACAGCGGTCGCCCCTTTGATTATCACACTGCCTGTGAAGGTGGGAACCACAGCACGGAGCAGGACCAGCTGGTTGAAGTACACAAGCCACTCACCGCGAACCTGGATGATGGAGTTTATGAGGAAATGCATCAAACCATAATTTAAATAAATAAATAAATAGTTGCCTTACGCTGGACTCGGTCCCACATTCCCGTAGCCCGGCAGAGAGGACCATGTGGGAGTCCGACACCGGGCCCGTGGCCTCGCAGGACCTCTGCTGCGTGGAGTTCGCCCCAAGCCGGAGATTCTCAGGTTTGAACGGAACACGTTTCTCCTCAAAAATATGTCGCTTGACGGTTATTGTCACTTCCACTTCTCCGCATGTTATCTCAAGTCCGGCGCTTTGCAGAGTTACGAGCTCTGCATCGCTTTTCTCCGCAAAGGAAACGCCGCACACGGACAGCAGAAGCGCGAATAAGTGGACTAACTGTGTGTGTTTTACCCGGGTCGCCATTTAACTAATTTTTATTTTATTTTAAGAAGAAGCACAAAGGTAGGGATTCACCGATTATCATAATAGGGATTGCCCAGGTGTGTTGATGTGCCGTGCTCGCGCGCACTGGCTGCTATCTTCAAAGACGGCACAAAACAGCCGGAATATAAATAGCATTTTAGGCCACGACTTGAAGCGAGATATTTACTTGTAATGATTTTAGAAAAAATGTGATGTGGACTGTACTCGTTATTTGTAATGAAATCTGCTTTTTATTACTGCAGCTTTGTGCCTCAACTTTGTTTTTTAAACCAACAGTTGTTAATATATATTTTGTTTCTTAGTGGGAAATGTAGAGTACGTATTGCATTGATGTTACACTTTAAAAATACATTTAAAAACGAAAAATTATGGTTATATCAGCAATAATTCAACGGAGATGACGAAAAGTTCCTGAAGGCACCATCGTCAGTGGGAACAATTCTTTGGCGGAACTATTATTCTCCCAAGTGTAGCGGTGGGGATAGGCATCGCAGTTGCACCAAAATACCTCCGGATGAAAAGTTCATGTTGTGAAGTAAACGAACTGCTGGAAACATTTGCAAATTAAAAATGCAGTGCGTTAAATGAAAAGCCTGTTCTCTCGTCTCAGACCAGTAGGCACAATGGATGACAATGCTATGGTGGCGGAAGCGGAGGAGATTGACTGGGGAGAAAGTAGAGCGGACGACGAGAAGAACATAAACAAGACCGACACCTTACCGAGCAACGTCCACGCCGGTCTCCCCGACCCACTCACGGATCCGGTGACACGTTCGCTCGTAAAAGGAGACTATCTCTACTTCCACTACGGCTGTGACGGACAGGACGACCGGGGCTGGGGATGCGGCTACCGCACGGTTCAGACCATGGCCTCCTGGCTTCGCCGGAACTGCCTCCCGCTGGAGGGCAAACGCGAAGCTCCGCCGAGCCTCCCGGAGATGCAGCAGGCCCTGGTCACCGCGGGGGACAAGCCGGGCTCCTTCTCGCGCTCCAGGGGGTGGATCGGAACCTTTGAAGCCTCCCTGGTCCTCGACATTTACTACGACGTGCCCTGTAAGCTCGTGCACGTCCGAGGCGGCGGGGCCGAGCTGGAGCGCGTCGCGGCGCAGGAGCTCCATCGGCACTTTGAGGAGCACGGCTCCCCGGTGATGATGGGAGGGGACAGGGACAACTCCTCCAAGGGGGTACTGGGGGTGTGCAGCGGGGACGCCGGGAGCCACTTGCTGGTCGCGGACCCTCACTACTACGGGGGCCCGCTGGGGAGGACCGAGCTGCAGGAGCGGGGCTGGGTGTCGTGGAGGAGGGTGTCGTCTCTCGACCAGTCTTCCTTCTACAATCTGTGTTTGCCTCAGACCGCCAACAGATGAACATGCACTAAGAGACACACGTGTTTCTGTAACTTATACCGTCCTGATGGGGTGAGATCAGGCTCAAGTATTGCAAATGCACACAGAGAGACGCACACATGCAAACACAAAGATTCACAGAACAATTCACAAAGATGTATTGATCTGACCCCATCCGTGAGGACGAGCTCTAGAAAGTGTCCTGAGGTCACACTTTTTAATTGGCTGCAATGCCACCTTGTGGATGAAGTCGGCTATTACAACGTATTTGAAGAACAGGGTCATTATAATCAGAACTTTCTTCATGATTGCTATTCCTTACTAAAAGTATTTCCCTCGATGGCACTTTAGTTGGTATTCATTTTAAAAACCTCTCCATACATTGTGTTGTGACTGCCATTCATACGGAAATTATTATTATTATGTTTTAATGGTTTATTTAATAAGGGACAGTGCACATTGATAAAAAAACATTTCAGTAAATGTGCCAGATTTAACCAAGAGGCTATTCTTCATCTGGAGTCCAATTCACTGTAGACATTGCAGATGTTTGTGTTTTATTGGACTTTTGACCGAATATACATTGATTCTATGTTCCAGCTTCTCAAACATTAAGACGTGTAGCTTTTCTTTGTCTCTTTATGATGTTAAATTGAATATATCCCCAAGTTTGGTTTGAATAAAATACGCAATGTGTAGATGCCCACAATTTGTTTCCCTAGAGATGTGATGGACATTTTTATTTATTTTTCAAATGTTTATTTTTACAAGTAGACTTAACGATTAGTCGAGAATTATACATATAAATGAAAATGATCCATATTTGGACTTAATGAGACAGACTCCAATCAATTGCACATTTTATTGCTCACAATATCAAAATTTACATTTGACAATCTTAGTTCCACGTTTACTCTCAGGACTCTACCTCTCCACAGCGCTAACTGAATGTCTAACTTTAATCTCAGTTATCTGGCACACAATCACTGTAGAAGATCTGGAAGTTCTTATCCACATCCATCCTCCCCTTGAGGAACTTCTCCAGGTTCTTGAGAGGAACTTCCACCACGTGGTTGTCGATGCGGTCGTTCCGCCCGTACGCCGCAAACACCGGGAACTTGTAGCGCACAAAGTACGGCGCGTTCTGGTCGAACTCCACGCAGCAGTAGGCCGACCACATGTACTCCGGCACGGCCACCCGGTCCAGGTTGTTGCGGCGGATGGTGTGCCCGGAGGTGGTCACCCCGGTGACCACGAAGGCCTTGCCGCGGCAGTAGTTGTTGAGGCGCTTGCGGAGGAGGTCCTGGTGCTCGGCCCACGGCCCCATGTTGAACTCCCTGCTCTGGGGCACCACGTTGGTCAGGCTGTAGGTGGAGGCTTTGTCCAGCGGCTCCGCCTGGTGCTCGTCGGGGTTCAGCTGGCCCCGCTCGTACTGCACCACGTTGGCGTAGTCCTCCAGCACCGCCTGGGTGTCCTCGAAGTTCATGTGCATGCCTGACGATTGGGGGAAGGGCTCCATGTTGCTGCTGCTCTTGTCCGAGGCCAACTACACGAGGAGAGGCACACCGGGAATGTAGACTTAGTCATGTAGACTTAGTCATGTAGACTTAGTCATGTAGACTTTTTACAGGCCCACAATTTGCCACATTCACAATACAGATCAGCAAGTGCTACATTTGAATTTATATCAGATTATCAATGCTCAAGGCAACACTACCTCATATTCAGAGCCAATAAAGCATTTAATCTCGAGCTCACTTCGTTGCCAGTAGCAACAGGACTAGCTGGCCCAACTCTCTAAACGCCGTGTAGGTGTAAATACATCAAGTATTCGTCTTTAGACATAATTGAATTGCACATAACTATAGAAGATTAAAACCCAGATTAGCACTTCTGTGGCTCTTAAATAGCTCTTATTGTGGTACTTTTGTTTGACTATGTTGAGGAAATGTTACTTTCTGTATTCTTGTTGTTCTTAGTTTGTACTCTAGGTTGAAATGCACTTATTGTAAGTCGCTTTGCATAAAAGCGTCTGCTAAATGACATGTCATGTAATAGAAGTAATATGTTATTTAATAATAATGTCATATAACAATGTAGCATGCATTCCAAAATCAACTAACAATGGATTTGGACTTGTATCTTGCTTAACGTTTGGACTCACCTGGGGCTCGAACATCCAGGGGAAGTCCACCGTCTTCTCCCCGTCCGACTTCTTAAAGATGTAGGCGGAGTAGACGGGGATGTGCTTGTGGGGGTCGTACAGGGTGACGTAGCGCGGCCGGTCCTCGTACCGCTGGCAGATCTTGGTGAAGGAGCTGCCGAGGTAGCCTCTCGGCGGCGTGCCCATGTAGAGGGAGTCCTTGCAGCGCTCCAGGTGGTTGAAGTCCCCCACCACTCCGGCCCGAGCCCCCCGCAGCAACGCACAGGTCAGCGCGGCCACGACGGCCGCCAGCGGGGGGGCGCGGTTTCCCGATGCAGGTATCATCTCTTTGTTCTTTTCGACCTCTCTACGGCCTGACGAGTACGACAGCTCTGTCTCACTTCCCTTCTGGCCCCGTCTCCGCCCGGCAACACGGCCTCCCATCGGGAAGACTTTTCCATATATTCAAAGATCCAGCAGTAACTCAAAAAGAAGTGAATGTTATCAATCATGGTGAGCAGTTCATCACTGATTAGCAGACGGGGAAAGAACGACTCCGGCTTTTGGCTTCCACTTTATTTGTCTTTATTCTATATTAAATTTCTCGTTCAAAGTTGTACGTCTGGCCTCCACTAGATGTATGTTTCACACACGCGCTGTCATTGTAATCAGACACACACTCGGCCCCTGGTGGAAATAAAAACGTAGATCAGGACGACGCTGAATCATCACGCATGTCAATCCATACGTCAGAGGAGAGAAGGAGATCAGATCCCAGAGCTTTAGATTGGAGTTTTATTGGGATAAATCTAAAGCAGCCGTCATCTGAGGCCTCTTCCATCCACCTCCTTCATGAATACCAATGATCGAGTCACTTAAGTTCCAAGGCCTTTTATGTATTAGCATGTTTGCAACAGGTTAAATGACATTTTCAAGAATTATATTGTATTTATTATTTAGCCCTGTGTCTATATCTGAATTTAGGGAATCAAATATACGGACCCCGTGTGTCCCGGGGTTCGGTGAAGGTGTCCGTCTGGCCCTCAGAGCGTTTGACTGAACTAACAGTGAAGACACGCGGAGACGTTTTATTGGTCGGATCAAAACATTCCCAAAGGTTCTCACCTCTGTTTTTATGAAAGCTTTTGGCTTCCACGTTTTTTTGTAACTTTAATTACACCTCTTTAAAAAGTACAACTTGCACTGCATCTATAAAGACATCTGGAGGAATACATTAATTTAATATTTTACATAATACTAGTGGGAAAAAGGGTGATTTCACAACAAAATAGGGGATGCCCTCGGGACATTAAATGAAAAATACCTGTAGGCAGCGCACTCTGAACCACATGTCATATTATGCATGTTTGTTTATTTCCATTTAATTGTATTCATGTTTATTTTGTACAGATACAGTATATATCTCAGACATCGTCAGTCATCAACATATACATCTGAAGCAAAGATAGAACAAAAACATATCCTCAGTAATATTGAATTCAAGTTTTGCATTTAATTAATTAATAATCCACTCAAACACTCTTGCCTGTTTGATTTAGTTTCAGTACACACACACCACAACTCACTTGTGTTAAAGATAATAAATACTTCTCACAGACAGTATTTTCTTCCTATTCATTTCATTTGTTCAGCACCGTATCTACAATTTAGGCAAATAATCAAGAAAAAGGCCTGATCTGATTTAGCCAACATGTGGTGGAGTTTCTCCTTCTGAAATACACATGAATGACAGTTGCATGATGGGAAATGTAGGATGTAGAGTTCTTGAGGATTGGTTTATACTTTACAGGGTGGATGCTACACTTTATGACCCAGAGCGTAAGTCAACGTCTTTATCCAACAGAGCGACTTCACGCCACTAAATCTTTATGTGGCGACCAGTTTACAGCTTCTATAAATGTTCTGGTTTTCAATTTCGGCACTTTTCACGCCGCTTTTATTGTAGTTTATTGGACTTAGCCCTGTTGGTACAGTAGGTCGGCTTCATCCCACGGTTCAGGTCCCTCTTCTTCCTGAAGGTGGTTTCTGACACGCAGCCCTTGTAGAAAATAGCCAGGTCCCTGTCTGCGTCGCTCTGGCTCTTCAGGAAGCTCTCCAGAGTCTTCAGAGGGACCTCGGCCACCCCGTGGTCCGTGTGGTCATTCAGTGCGTAGCCCCCGTAGCCTGGGAACATAAACCTCACCTCGTGGGGAGAGTTGCGGTCAAAGCGCGGGCAGCAGTAGGCCAACCACAAGTGTTTGGGGATCGCCAGGCGGTCCCTGCTCCCTCGTTGGAGGGTCCCCCCGGGAACGGTGACCCCCGCCACCATGAAGGCTTTGCCGTGGCAGAAGTTGTTGAGGCGGCGGCGGATGGTGTCCAAGTACGGCTTCCAGGAAGCGTCCAGGAAGCGCGAGATTAACGGGACCACGTTGGTCAGAGTGTACGTGGAGGATTTGTCATCCGGCTCCGATTGGTGCAGGTCAGGATTCAGCGGGCCGCGTTTGTAGTCGACGGCGTCCGTGTAGTCGTCCAACACGGCCTGGCTGCGCTCAATCAGAGGGGGCGTGTCCTCGGCCAGGGGAAGAGCTCTCATGTTGCCACCTTCATCGTCCGAAACCAACTGGAGGGGAAAGGAACGTGGCGGTTTGATCATTTAAGACATTTAAAACGATACCCAGAATCCTTAACATGCAGTACTAATCTGACTGAAATACCTTTACGCTCAAAGGGTTTCAACTTCTTCCACAAATCTAATGTGAATAACGATCGGTTAGTTTTACTAACTGCTCAGACGATAATTATCTAATTGGTGTTTGTATAAAAAAAATTGTCGTTTTGAGGGAATGAGCTTATTTCCTTTCTTGCCAAAGGTTACATGAGAAGATCTCATGTTTTACAGTCATCACGTATGTTTTTTCGCCGGCTGTTTTTGTAAACTAACCAGCTGCTTATTCCAGCTGCATATTAACCCACAAACAGGGAAGTGATATCAATTACATCATTTAACTCTCTGCCACAAAAGTAAAGGAAAAACACATTTCTCTATAAACCTTCTTCAAAACGTTTATGCTTTATCTGTAACAATTCCTTGAAAGAGAAGTGTATTTGGCTGATTGACAGGTGCCAATTGCTCCTTGTTTATCTGGCATTAACTCCATGCAGGCATTGTCTTCTTTACCAAATTCAATTGAGTTTATTTTGTGTAGCCCAATATCACAAATTACAAATTTGCCTCAGAGGGCTTTACAATCTGTACACAAGTGACATCCCTGACCTTTGACCTCACATCAGATCAGGAAAAACACCCAAGAAATAGAAAATAACTTTTACAGGGAAGAACCCTTCAGGAGAGCAACAGAGGAGGATCCCTCTCCAGGATGGACAGGTGAATAGACGTCATGTGACCAGAATGAATATTACAGTTACAACACCAGTAATCCCTTCTGCAAACCCATCTGGTGATGTCACTAGTACGTCTGTTCGTGTTATGTTTTTATCAAAATTGCCCCTGACAAGAAAAAGCATCCTGCTTAATCCTGAGTGACAAGTCAAATGAATACACTGGATTCTACCTGTGGTTCGTACATCCACGGCGTGTCCACTGTCCTCTTCCCATCGGACTTCCTGAAGATGTAAGCGGAGTAGAGGGGGAGGTGGCGACTGCCGTCGTACAACGTGGCGTAGCGCAGCTTGTCCGAGTACTTCTGGCAGACCCTCCTCAGGTCGGCTCCCTCCATCCCGGCAGGCGGCGTCTGCATGTAGAAGAAGTGGCTGCAGCCTTTGAAGCTGCTCGACACACTGGCGCTGGCCAGGGGGCTCGCCGCCAGCAGCGAGAAGGACATGACGAGGGTGCAAAAGGGATGCATCGTCACACAACCGCCGGTTGGAAGGAAGTCCACGAGGCGATGGGTGAATGTAGTGGCCGTCACACGCTGCTACAGGCTGGTGACGGTTGGACAGACATGCAAAGCTGCAGCAGCTCAGGGTGGACACATTGGCCGGACCGGGGACTTATCTACAGTGTGTGTGCACTGCAGCCAGGCCTGACAGGTTGTTCACACATAACCAGTCTGACATAAGTACATCTTTAAGGTTACATCATCGAATCAAGTCAGCATCGGTACCAGTGTTTTTAATCTGGCAGGGCAAAGCCCATCCCAGAGGGGTCCACCATAAAACCGGTTTCCATATTTAAAAATCCCTTGATATTATCATGGAAGGTGTGAGTCAACTTGTCCAGAGGGAGAACTTCCAAAAATTCCCCTATACCAATCATCTTATCTACTATTTCTAATTAAATAATCGAATGTTGCCTTTGCTGTTTGGCCTTTTGTGTTAAGCTAGTTCGATCATATGCATATTTATAGTATTATTATACATAAACTCAGATGATACACACCCGAAATATTAAAGTTTTTTTAAATATATGTACATATATTATTAATATACATTAATTCAGATGTTACACCCCCGAAATAGTAAAGTTTATGTAATATATTTATATATAGAAATAAATATAAACTGTTCTTCAACAGCGCCCTCTGCTGACTAGCCCCGACACTGCGTCCACAAAGTTTCGCACATGCTCAGTTCGACATTGCTACTCAACATGCTCTGCTAGTCATTCAGTCCCCTTTCAAGGGTAATGATGGCTAATAACTCTAAATATCTCACTATGCATTTCGAGCATGATGCGACTGACAGTAAAGTTCGCGAAAAAACTTTTGTCAGAAGTTAATGTTTATGTTCCTGCCTCGCGAGTGCGTCTGGGACTTGTTGTTTTCGGTCTAGTCTTGTGCTAAAATGGGTCTCGCTGCTTTTTATTTGTATTATTACCCGCTAATTAAACGCTAATTCGCCGCTGTGCGTTGATTAAAAACGTTTGCAAAGTGCAATCGCGACGGCGTCAGGGCTGTTAAATAGGGGTGTGTGTGCCCTGCTACAACATTGGCTCGCCGCTTGTCAATGTCCAGTCACGTGGTATCACACGGACGGCCATGTTTCCGAAACACAAACAACAAGAAGAGCAGCGACCAGCAGCCAGCAGACACATACTGATACGCAGCAGCGACCGTTGGAGGAGAGGGGAAAAAATAATAAATAAAATACAGAGCACGACTTTCTGAAAGTACGATTCTGTCGAATGAATACGTCCACCGTGTTTAAAGAGACCAATGCATACGCTATATTGGCTGTAGACGCGCCGCGCAGACACCCCGTCTGGTCACGTTAGCTATAAACAGTGAAGGTAAGCCACGGTTCCTCTTTGCAGCTTGTCTTGTAGCTAGCTGGCTAACGGGAGCTAACACGCTAACCAGCGGTTTGGATGTATCTGTCGTGTAAGAACAAAAATGAAGGGGGGGAGGGGTGGGGGGGAAAGCGTTTGCACCAAGTTATTTTTTTACGGTTGAAAAACGTTGTTGTGTCTGCCATTGTGTTTTGTTTACGTCGGCCTAAGCCCGAGCTCAGAGCGGAGGTGGTCGTCCCGCACATTGGCGGAGAAGGCCGGGGAGTCGGATCCCAGCACTCCGCCCCCTCCGCCATCATATCTGGTGTTATTTGAACCGAGGAGCCAAGGCCTTCGCGAAAGACGCGTACCTTTTTTGTGCTAGCTGAGGTGGCGAGCTGGCCAAACTATCTTATGTTATGCAACGGGAATGTGCTATTGAGGCGCGCGGGTGCCGTTGAGACGATCGATTTGCGCAGTTGTACCCGCTAGTAGACGTGCAGTAAGTGGCTGGTGAGGCGATAACAATGTGAGGATGTGCGCTAATGTAGCTCGCAAACCACTGGCGGTAGCTAGCTAATGTCAACTCGGGCGATTTCTGTCAATACGTTAGCGGTCTGCACGAAGCGAGTGGCGGTTGGTGCGCGTGAAGGGAGCCGTTGGTGCGCGTGAAGGGAGCCGTTGGTGTACGTTGACTTGTCTGCTCCAGCGGAGCTTTTTCCGTCGCCATTCCCGCAACTTAAACTCGTTGTCCCGCCACATTTTTCGAGAGGACACAACAGTCGTTAATGTCCAAATGGAAAAGACAAGTCCCTGTTCCGAAGGCTGCGGTGTTGCTGCGTGACCTTGCGTTTGAGTTTCCTCGGTACAAAGTTTGCGCTGCGGATGCCCGCGATTAGTTGCGCCTGTTGCGGTCGTGGCCCGAAGACCGGACAGAGTAAAAGTTATTAAAAACAACTTCGAAGACATTCATGTGGTCTGCAGATGTTGAGGGTCCAGTTAAATGTCCCTAATGGCTCCGGTGGTTCTCTGTCGATGTAATTATGAGTATTTCAAATCACCGAGAGCCTGGTGGTAATCACTGTGTCATAATGTTTTCCTGTTTTGCTGCCATTTTTAAATATGACATAATTGCAATATGTAGATGTCACAATGCTCACACAATTACTAAACATCCCCTCTTAAAGTATTATTACCCGTATCACATATTTTCCAGATAATTAAAGCATTTACATCTTAAATAAGTTCATAAAACATGCAAACAGAGATCTGATGGAAATAGTATCAAATGTGGTGCTTTTGTCTCTCTCTTTTTCTCTTTATCTCTCAATCTCTCGCCTATATATATTTAAAAAATCTCTTTATTTCACACGCATTGTGCCGACTTCATTTCCAGCTAATTAATTCAAAATTTAATTTGCACTGCTGTCGGGTGTAAGTTGACCCTGTCGGCCTCCCCCTTTTACAACTGTTTGTGGCCTTAAACATGTATATTTTAGTTATGTTAGTGAATATATGTCAAGCTACGTAGAAGACAGACTTTTAAAATACTCTACTGCAATCTTGTTTTTCCGTCATTACACAGTGCTAACCGATTTCCAGTGTCGCATAATAAGTTGCAGAAGTGCAACGTTGGCAGCGAACAGCACATAAGACTGCCAGCTTCGTTCACAGCAACTTTCATAAATCACATAACGTTGGTTTGTATTGGATTTTTAAATGATTTGATGTAAATAGACCAACTACACAAGGACGAGCGCCACATAAAAGCTGCTTTCGACATATGAGAGGACTTTCCAAACAAACAATGCACAAAAAAGCAATATTGCAAGTACAACACTGTTCAAAAAGCCTCTTTCATAATGTTTCATAGGTGTTTTTTTTACTTCCAACCAGAAATGTGGGCTTTTGTGTACATGCATCTCTGCACACCGTTGGTAGTTGGTTTGTGTTCGACTGTTCAATGCTCAGAGCCGACCGCAAACAGGCAGGAGGCCGGGTGTCACCGACTGCGGTTAAAAAAAGACCATTGACACGCATATTCCAAATGCGCCGTGTATCTATGTCTGAAGAACGGTCCTAAAACCGTCATATCTTTGGAATATCCTAATCAGAAAACGCTCCATTTAGAATGAGACTCTTTTTTGAATTGCACGCAACAGAATATGCAGTTTATATGACCCAAATCAAACTTTGAATGTTGTCATATTTGGAAATAAATGTTGATTATTCCCCAATATAGATCTAAAGGGCAAATACATTAACGTGAACATTTTTGTTTAGAGGTTGTCGTAATGGTTTCAACTATTATCTGATTCACTTATTTATATATTTAGTGCCACATGTTCATAAAGTTCTGTCGTGCGCGAAAGAAAACATCCGTGTACCGTCTTGCTTGATTAAAAGTTGTCTTATTTAAAATGGTTTTATTTAACCGATCCTCGCCGTAGATTGTCCTACGAAGCCCGGCGGCTGGAGCGCCGTGCTCTAAACGACGACACGAGCGAATGCTTGGCGGTGGAAGCGTAATCTGTGTCGTCGCACGGGACGGCGCGTCTTGAATCTGGCTCGTTTGGATCGTGCCGGTCTGCTCGCGAGTCAGAGAGCCGGCTCTGTGCACACGGAACGTAACGACTACCGGGAATGTGGTCTGGGTTTAAAACGACCACATCTACCATCGGGAGAAGTCGTACGTCACTACTAACATTTCTGAAAGTGACACGGCGTAGAAATACAGCAGCAAAGGAGATGGAAGGTTGAAATAAGGCTCCTGTTGATACGTTTGTGTCATGTGGCCCAGGTCACCGTATGCGAGCGTTGGCGGTTGACATGTAGTTGCCTGGATGTTTGTGTAGTCCCCAACCCGCTCCCTGGTTTACTACATCGCTGAAATATTGTCCCGCGAGCAGCAGAAACACGGGTCCACAATTAAGCGCCGCAGCAGAAATAGTTTGCTGGTTTCGTTTACTCCGTGTCGGCGTACCGCAGCGTTTGTTTCTCTCCCAGCGCCGCGTGCCAGACTCAACGGGCTGATCATCCGGATCGCGCTGGTGTCTTTCAGGGAGAGACGCTCGGACACACAATGGATGAAGCTCGCCAACTTCTCATTTATTCAGCGTACAGTCTTGCTATTTGTCTGGTTTGTGATGATTTGCTTTCTCTGATCTCCTCTCTCCAACTCTGCTTCCTTTCCAGTGGTGCAAAGGGAGGAGGACCGGAAATAAAGGAGTTACCTGGAGGGTCTCCGTCAATCCACATTTCAGTTGGAGCGAGAGGAAAGGAGACGGAGGGAGAGAGGGAGAAAAGCAAAGAGGAGCGCGCGTCGCCTACTGCTCTCGGCAGCTGTTCCAGCGGCCCGTTTCAGTGTTTCGGCTGTTGTTTTCGTTCCCGCGTTCCTTTTTTTGGATGAATCAAATAATATTTTTAACTTTAATGTGAGATATAACTGCTGTAAAAAAGAAAAAGAAAAAAAAAAAAGAAGAAAAAAAGAAAACATTATTACTATCGAGAGTTTTATTTTGTTCCATTGTTAATTTCCAAGTTTTTTTTTTTTGTTTCTTTTTTTTTTATGTTGATCAACCCGTTTCGGCTGTGAGTAGCAGGAGCTTCCTTTCTCCAAACGACAGTCGAACCCCCTTCCTTATCTAGTTAGGACCTGACAACCTGGTATTCCTCAAGCACCTGAAACTGGCAGCTATTCTCTTTGTGTCCGTGTGTTTGGGGAGCTCTGTGACCACAGCGTAAGCACCACTCAGCCTTCTAGTCACCTAAGCCTAACTAAAGCCAGCCGGCCCAAGTCTGGTCCAGCCCAGTCCAGCCTGCTCGGATCATCTGGACAGGGTAAGTCCAACGGGGGCGCGGGCACCCTTTGTTTCAACAAGTTACATTTGATTATTTACGTTTCCCCAGAAATGAAAACATAAATGTGCTTTCCTCTCAGATACTCAGTTCCGTGTGGACGTGAGGAATATGACTGCTGAGACTCTTAACTTCGGCCCAGAATGGTAACTGATCCCGTTCCTCTCCATTGATTCTGCAACACGAATATACAGAGAAGTGCTTTCCGATCTGAACATCTTCACGGTCATTTCTCCTCATGAATAGATGGGTGTTTGGGCTGTAAATAGATGGGAAGTTTAAATGAAGTAAATCAATCAACAGTGCGATAATAACAAATATAACTATACGTGTGAGATAAAGTGCACAGACGGGCAGGTTTCAGATATGTAGCAAGTGTACGAGTATTTAAGGTCAAGAGTTGTGTATTTAAATGAAGAATTAAGTGATGTCAGGGGAGTGACTGGAAGGAAATGTCCTGGGGAGTCAGTGGGGACCCGGCTCCGTTCAGGAGCCCGACGGGATGTGTGTGTTTCGGCTCACTCGGCTCGATATGTACTCGACATGCTTGTCGTGGAGCTTTGCCCCTTATCGCCGGGCTTTCATCGCCAGATATTTCTCCAAGTTAGAACTGAATGTGGTCGAATTGACATTATTTTGAGTATTTTTGTGCTTTGAGCTTTAAAGGGATCTTCACACATTCTGTTAAAATGTCCAGATGGTTAAAAAAAAAATCCTTCTTGAATGTGTCCATTATATTTAATATCATTTTTTTGTGTTAAACATTAACCAAGAAAATAACGGGATAATCACTTTACCACATCGCTGTCCTTGGGAGTAAACATGTTTATTTGTACACAGTGTGGATCCGTCCATCCAGCTGATCACTCGCCACTCCCCTCGTCTAAAGTTGTCGTTCTCCGCGGTAGCTTTGAACGATGCTTTTCACTCGTTATCGCCGCCCGTGGGAAGGCGATGTTCGCCCGAGATCAAAATGGAGGTATCGCTCAGCGGTCTCCCCTCCATCTCTCCGTCTGTCCCTCAAATGTTTCTCCTCCGCCTCTTCAAGCGAACGCTGGCGTTGCGATTATCGGATGCGAGTGGGCGTAGCGCTCCATCTCCTAACGGCCCGTGACGGCCGTGTGCGTTCTTGGCGCAGTGCCAGCTGCGCAGCATTTCTCCCCGTTACACATCTGCAGCTGCTCTGCTCTCGGTGGCCCGGTCCTCGCCCGCTTTAATCCAGTGGCCAGTTCAAAATGATGCGAAATGATGTCGACCGGCAAAGTGAAGGTATTCTGCCTCGCGTTTTAGATTCGTGAATGTATGGAAGAGCCGCTTAGGCTTCATATTTTGTCGTCTTTGAGAGGAAGCAGAAAAGGCAAACGTATTTCTTGGTATCTCACCCACCGGCTCGCCTCCTCAGCTCCCCTCTTATTCACATTAGTCGCTGCGCCGCTTACTTCCCCCCTCGGTGATCCGCCGCAGACCGGTCTTTTACGATGCCTCCCTCTACCTCTTGCACCTCTCCCGCCCCCTCTCATACCTCTTGAGAGTTCCATGTGGTTTTGATGTGCGGCTGCGACTCGGTGACCTGTTTTGTCGAGGCGCCTCAATGGAGCCATTGTTGAACAGCAGGCCTTGGAATCCGGGCCGCTCGCAATAGCATGACAAAAAAAATGGAATCGAGAGATTGGAAAGCTAATATATCGTCTGTGTGGAGCGGCGTGTATTCAGAGGGACCTGCCTCGCGGACCGGTTACGGGAATCTACATCACGTTTGTAGCGGCCATTTGTCGTCGAACAAAAACCGCCACTGATGCACCGTGGGTCTCGGTGTTGACGCACGCAAAAGAAAGTACTGTCCATCTCCGTTCGTTAATGTTGTGATCATTTATTTTCTAAAGCAACAAAAAAGAACAAACAAAATGTAGACATTTCCTCCTGCTGTGTGTGCGTGGTAAAAAAACATTGGCCACCCAGGTGCATGCTGGTCCTGTGCCTATCCACCTCTACATATAACCACAGGTGCCCAGTGTTACCCAATCAGTGAACCTACAAAATAAATATATTAAACTAAATGACAACTATCCTAAGAAACGACTAACCTATCAAAACACAACTTAATTAAGCAATAAATAATCAATATTTGTCTTCCCTCTCGCAGGCTCCGTGCACTGTCCAGTGGGGGGAGTGTGACTTCCCCCCCTCCTTCCCCCGCCATGCCAAAGTACAAGCTGGCCGAGTACCGCTACGGCCGAGAGGAGATGTTAGCACTTTATATCAAAGACAACAAGGTTGGTGGCAGAGCTCGACGAACCGCCCCAATGCTCGGTGTTGAGGAAGTGATCATTTTGGTTCTTAACACAAGCGAGTGTTTTGCTATTGAACCGCCCCATCCGCAAAAAATGAAGACCTGTCGAAAATGCCATTGAGATCGTCTATGTGCCCTTTCAGGGTTCCTACGGTCATGGAAAACCTGGAAAAGTCCTGGAATTTTTAAATGTTTATTTCCAGTTCTGGAAAAGTCATGGAAAAAACTTAAATCACAAACGTTTTGGAAAAGTCATGGAAATATGTTATAAACACCAGTTCATTTACGTCGAGTTTGAAATAATTCATGTTTTTGAAAGGAAGACTCAAATTATAAGCCGGCATACGCCAAGTCCAAACAGATGGATTTGCACATAAAGGATAATAGTTTGATTAATAGAGTAAACATTTATATAAGTGTTTTTAGGAATGTTTATTCTTTTAATCAAACTATTCTCTCTCATTATTTTTTTCCATTTAAGGTATATTGTATTCTTTGTAATTCTCATTGTTTGAATACTACTTTTTCAAAAAGTTTCCATGTACACAACGAGATTTCAGTTTGGTCATGGAAATTTGGTTTAACGTCCTGGAAAAGTCCTGGAATTCCACCGGTCGACATGTGTACGAACCCTGCCTTTGTCGTGTTAGGTCCCAGAGGACATGCAGGATAAGGAGTTTGCTGCTATTCTGCAAGACGAGCCCACGCAGCCGCTGGCACTGGTGGCCCTCACCGAGGAGGAGCAGGTTCGTCACGAGCACCAACACACCGATACCTGCTGGAGCTCGCCGTGTGATCTCTCACGAGCAACGCGACCTCCGTTTGAATGCGGGTCTGTTGGTTTACAAACATGGCTGTGAGCTCACATTCCTCACATTCTTCCATTCTTTCTTTCTCTCTCTCCCTCTCTCTCTCTGTCTCTGCAGAGGAACTTCTCCATGTCTGTGAACAGTGTCGCTGTGCTGCGGCTCATGGGAAAAGGGGTGGGCGGGGCCGCCCCAGCTGGAGTGGTCCGAGGACGAGGGGTCGCACGAGGCGGTCGAGGTAAAAACTAATGGCAAAAAGACAACAACCACAACCCCCACACAGCCATTCAAAGAGAGCCGGCACCACACATGCAACGGCATCGATACGGCCTAAATACACACGATGAGTCCACTTTCGCTCATTTTAAAACTAAAGAGTCCAACAGCAATAGAAACGCTGCCCAAAACCTCTGGCTGCAACCACAATGGCTGCTATCAAAGGAAAGTAACAGTTTATTCAAGCCGACCACTGAAGTGTTTATTTCCCCCCTTTCTTCCACCATCTTGATGCAGCACACTTCCTCTTGGCTTGGCTGTATAGTCCTGCTTTTGTCCAGCCACACCTGTCTGAAACGGACGGGCTTGTGAACTCACCTTGCGGCTCGCGGAGCAACGTAAACACCGGCCGTCCGGTTCAGGGAAACCACGGGAACGGCTCGGAAGAGCACAGCCGTGTGGTTTTCATAACTTTGTGGTTTTATTTCAACTGCTTTTTATTGGTACAAGACATTTCTGTTGATTTCGTAAGGTGAATGATTTGGAAATATATATATATATATATATATATCTCTCAAATGTTTGGCTGATGGGGAAGTAATCCCGACTGTCTGATCACAAGTTCTCTCGTTATGATGATGATGATGATGATGATGATGATGATGATGATGATGATACTAAATAAACGTCTTCTCCTCCGTGTGTATATAACCAGGACGAGGGCGCGGTGAAGGTGGATTCTACCAAAGAACTATTGAGGAACCCGAGGTTGGTTTCGGACGCGGCGTTCGAGAGATACACCGCAGCCAGAGCTGGGATGACCGGTAAGAGAGAACCAGCACACACTACCTCAAGGTCCAACGAACTGATTGTGTATCTGTCAATCAACGCCGTGATCGGTATTATGGGATCGGCAGATACTATTTCAGTGATCGGTGATCAGCCCAAAAAACCTGATCTCTAATCTGTGGTGATGTCAGAGATGTTTTGGCCAGACACATTTTTCTGAGATACAAAAATCGTCTGACTCTCGATCTTCCTCCCTTTCCTCAGGGGTGAGCGCCGGTTCGAGAAGCCGGTGCGGCGGGAGGTGGGGCGACCCGGCTTTGAAGAGGCCGTAGCTCCCGTGGTTCCGGGGAGGAAGGAGTACACAAGGGCCGACAGCGATAACTGGCGTATTCTCCGGGAGGAGCAGCAGGAGGCGGAGGAGGCGGCGGGGGTGGAGCCGGTGCCGGTGCCCAACTGGAGACTGACTGGAATCCGCAGGGATGGTATGAGAAATACAAACAAAAGGGCATTTGACATGAAATACTGTTATGCTGCCGAGATAACCCGGCGTACACGTCGTGTTCTACACACTACGGGTGCAGCGGATCATAAAACTCACAGATCGAATCAGCACAGATACTAAAAGGAAGCAAATACAACTTTTAGAGATCCTTGAGCAAGATGTTGTTGTTGTGATACTAATTGCCGAGTACTGATGATCCATAGATCCAGATCCCTTTGTTGTTAGATTTAAGGAACTGGCCTAAGAGCTCCATTCATCCCAAAATGATTTCAAGTTGGTGTTCACCCAAAACGATTCTAAATCCTTTAACTTTATTGTACTCATCTGTAGAGCTTTGCTCTTCATAAAGAAACACAAATCAAAGTAAATAAGGTTGTGTTTGTATTGCTTAAAATAAACCAACGATCAACAACGTGTCCCTGGCGCCACGAGGCGTGACCACACAATGTGTGACCTTTTGGTTCACACTTTCGTTACTATAGGTTGTGTGACAACAGTAGTGGTGGAAGCCGATGGCCACCACTGAACCCTGTGGAGATATATATATATATATATATATATAAAATCTCTACAGGGTTCGTACGGTCATGGAAAACCTGGAAAAGTCATGGAAAAAAATTAAATCATAAAAGTTTTGGAAAAGTCATGGAAATTTGTTATTTCATTTACGCCGAGTTTGAAATAACGAATATGTTTTTTTTTAAGAAAAACGCTCAAAATATAAGCCGCCGTACGCTCTCGATACGCACAATGTTCTAAATTGTTTATGTTTTTACCGAGATTTCAATTTGGTCATGGACATTTGGTATAAAGTCATGGAAATCCATCAGTCAAAATGTGTAAAAACCCTGTATCTATATATATATATATATCTATATATATCTTGATGTCCTGGGTTGAAGATGTTTCATGTTCTTCCTCACTGCCGTTGAAGCTAAGTTGTAACTGTGTGCAGCAGATTTACCCTAAACAATAGTTATGGTGCCACCTAGTGGCAGCCAGTACAGCCTACATGACAGTCGGGTTAAAGCCTCCACAGTTGTTCAGGACAGTCGGGCTGAAGGATCACAAGCCCCTCCTTCTGTTTCCTAGTCTGTAAACAGGAAGTGAGACGTAACAGAGCCCAAGACGTAACCACGTGATTGTCATAGCAACTGCTGTAACTGTCCTGCTGTAACCTTTTCTTACTACTTTACATTTGTCACTCCAGTCCAGTTTGACACTGATGGCAGCCCATTTCTTTTGGGATTGTCAGATGGTGGTCCTCGCTCAGCAGGCTGGCGGGAGCATCCCGGTCCGGGAGAGAGTCGTCGTCGGAAGTTCGATTTCGATTTCCGGGACTCCGAGGGGGGTCACGGCGGGGGGGGCCGCCGGCGAGCGGGCAGTGAGGGATTAGAGGACGACCGGTCCGGCCTCCCCGAGTGGTGCACGGACGACGAGGACGGGGAGATGGGCACGTTTGACTCCTCTGGGGCGTTCATGACCATGAAGGTGGGTTCTTCCTTTATTGTCCAGCATATTCACAACGGGGACATCTTCTTGTATTTCGTCACTCTTTGTTGCACTCTTTAACCCTCCTGTTACCTTCAAATTTACTCACATCTTTTACCCTTTTTGACCACAGCAATTAAGACCTCCGGAAAATGATTAGAATTAATTCTGTTTCCCAAGTTTAAGTGTCACTTTGTGTTTGTTTGTTGACTGCCTGAATAGCCCTTTAAATAAATAGAAAAGTTGATATTTCTTATATGTTTTACACAGTGCAAAACAGCCTGCGGTCAAATTGTGCAGGACATTGAAAACATATCATGTGAATTTTATGTTTTCCCAGTTGTCCCCAAAAAATTAGGAAAAGTCAAGAAATATGAAGCAAAACAAATATATCAATAATTCTTTTAGAGACGTCAAACATTGAATGGGGTCAAATTGACCCCAAATGTAACAGGAGGGTTAATTCAAATGTTTTGCTCAGACGGGTGGGAAGGACATCATCCTGGAGGAGGAGTTTGAGTTCAAGGGCATCGAGGAGGAAGAGGAGCAGAGGGAGGAGGAGGAGGACATCTTCGCTGACATCGAGAGGAACAGCGCTGAAGGAGACAAAGACAAGGGTGAGGAAAGACTCGTCTCTATTCGATGATACGGAAACGCGATTGTCGCATGCAGGCGTTTCTCTGCCCGCCGGTTGTTCCCGTGACCACGGTGAGTTCAAAGCTAAATGTAAATAAAACGTGTGAGCTTCCTGCATCCGGAATGTGCAACTCACCGAATGATCGGCTCCCGGTCCACCCAGTTGTTCCCAGTTGTTCCCAGTTGATCTCGAGCCCAGGAGGAGTGAATTCTTCACGCCGTGGCGCCTCACTCCTTCCCTCTCTCCGCTCTCCCCTCAGAGAGTAAAGAAGCCGGCTCTGCCGTCGGGGAGGACGAGACCAAGCGAGCGTCTCCCCCCGCCTCCTCCCCCCCCGCCCTCCGACACGGCTCCCCTCCGTGCCTGGAGGCGCGGCCCAGCAACGCCGGCCCGGCGGTGGACAACCTGCAGCTGAACAACAGCCACGCCGCCATGAGCAGCAGCAGCAGCAGCACGGCCGGTGACGGTACGAAACACGGGGACACACCTCACGAACACTTTACTGTCCATCTTATTCATTTATGGATATTTGGGGGCTTATGTATTGTATTTATTAGTTTAACCATGTTGTGTTGTACAAAGAATGACGTGTAAAAGGAGACTGGATAATTTGGAGAAAATACTAATCGTATCATTTAATTTGTGAATGTGTGTAAAAAGAAATATGGGGTACGACTATGTGGGTATATATATATATATATATGTGTGTGTTTACATATGTATATGTACGTGTGTGTATATGTATGTGTACATACCCACACTATATATATGTTATGTGTGTATTCTGTCACTGATTGTAGGCTTGGCTGAAAGTATTACATTTATTTTGTAATGACCGAGTAGTGAGTTCATATGTTCTGATCCAAATCCACATTTATTGAGCAATCTTGCGTTTGCTGTCCGCTGTGCCACCGTCACTCAGACCTCACTTCAGTTTCACTATCGGCCGTGTTGACGTTTCATCTGTCAATTCACTCGAGTTGGAAATGTTTTCTTAACAGCTCAATTTTTTTTGGAAGCAACCGATATGACTCCAAGACCCCCCCCCACCCCCCACCCTTCCCTCCAGACATTTAGCCACTCCTGTGTACATATCTGAAGCGTCTATCTTGGCTCTGTAACTTTCGAGCTGTAGCTTCATAGCTTTGAGGCTCTTAGAGTCCCGTTCCCTTCAGTGTGTGGGAGGAAATTCAGCCATGTTGATATTTTGGTTTGATACGCTATATGTTTATCCCCAGTAACTGAATATCTTGTTTACTAAACCCGCTGTATCACACACAGCCAGTAACACCCCCCCCCCCACACACACACACACACACACACACACACGAACACACATCCTAAATCTCTTTTTTGTTTTTTGTGTCAGACATAGTGACGATAGGGGGCTTCAAGTTCCAGCTGGGCTCCGGCGGCTCCAACTCCTCCAGTCTTCCTCCCCCACCCCCTTGCTCCGCTGCTCCTTTTCTGCCTCCACCTGGAGGAGACGCAGAGGACGATGAGGGCATGAAGCACCTGCAGCAGGTAGGAGCAGCGGCAGGCCCCGTCTTCAAGACGCCGTCTCAGAAACGGGCAGCGATGTCGACGCTAATCCGCCAGGGAGGCATTTAGTTGAATAATCAATTAATCCATGAAATTAATCTCCATATTCAAAACCTGCACGGTGCATGTAACAGGGTCCGTACGGTCATGGAAAACCTGGAAACGTCATGGCATTTCAAAATGGTCATTTCCAGGCCTGGAAAAGTCATGGAAAAAACTTAAATCATAAAAGTTTTGGAAAAGTCATGGAAATTTGTTAAAATCACACGTTCATTTACGCCGAGTTTGAAATAATTTACATGTTTTTTTTTAAAGAAAGACGCTCGAAATATGAGTCGGCGTACGCTCTCAATACGCAACATTTTCTAAAATGTTCATGTTTATACCGAGATTTTCAGTTTGGTCCTGGAAATTTGGTGAAAAGTCATGAAAAAGTCCTGGAAATCCACTGGTCAACATGTGTCAGAACCCTGATGTATGTGGTGGAGGACTGACATGCCTGTGTGCACACATAGGAGGCAGAAAAGATGGTGGCATCGCTGCAGGACACGTCTTTGGAGGAGGAGTGCTTCACCCAGGCTCTGCAGCAGCAGGACTGCAGGAACACGGCGGCCGCTCTGCCGCTGTCACACGAGGCCGCCATGAAGTGGTTCTACAAGGACCCCCAGGGAGAGATCCAGGGTACGCTTATACATGCCTGTGCAGACAAACTCGGCACATATATTCATCATTGTTGACGCCCGTCTGGGCTAGTTGAAAGGAGGGTCCTCACGCTCTCGTCCTCGCTCTCTTCCAACAGGTCCCTTCACCACCGTGGAGATGTGCGAGTGGTTCCAGGCGGGCTACTTCACCATGACGCTGCTCGTGAAGCGGGGCTGCGACGAGGGCTTCCAGCCGCTGGGCGACGTCATTAAGATGTGGGGCCGCGTGCCCTTCGCCCCGGGGCCCTCGCCGCCGCCCCTGCTGGTGAGGCAGCCGCCGCCGACGCAGCGCTCGCAGTCCGCCCGCGGCGGCTCGGCCGGGTCCGGGAGCCAGAGCTCCGCCAGCGTCGAGGACGGGGAGGGGAGGATGCAGCGGAGAGGGAAGATTGATCGACAGGTTACGGTAACACAATGTTTCACGAGCAACGCTCTCCCAGCCATGTCCCACTCCATATGGATGTCTCAGGGTTCTTACGGTCATGGAAAACCTGGAAAAGTCATGGAATTTTAAAATGGTCATTTCCAGGCCTGGAAAAGTCATGGAAAAAAACGCAAATCGTAAAAGTTTTGGAAAAGTCATGGAAATGTGTTATCACGTGTTCATTTACGCCAATTTTTTAAGAAAGCCGCTTGAAATGTAAGCCGGCGTACGCTTTCAATTCGCAAGATTTACTAAATTGTTTGTGTTTGGTCATGGAAATTTGGTGAAAAGTCATGGAAATCCATTGGTCAAAATGTGTAAGAACCCTGATGTCTGTGTTCTGGTACCTTGAGTTTGGGTAATCACTGGTAGTTGTCGTTTCCTTTTTAGGGAAATCTGGACCAGGACCGCCTGAAAAAGCAACAGGAGCTTGCAGCAGCCGCTCTTTATCAGCAGCTCCAGCAGCAGCAGCTATTCCAGCTCATTAACAGGTAGAGCTATCGGGAACCGGGGGGGTGCACATGTCTGGCCTCCTTGTAAAATCATTTGTCTTGGCTCCTAGTGTCTGTAAGTTTACAGAGGCTTTTGTTTTTTCATTGGCCTTTTTACGTTCCGTGTTTGACTTTGCTGTGTCGCCCCCAGGTGCAGTGAGCAGGGCATAATGCCTTCGATGAACAGGTCGATGTCTGTGCCAGACACAGGGTCCATGTGGGACATGCATACCTCAGCTTCACAGCCGTCAGGTGCGTTCCCGACTGCGACCGGGTCGTGAGCCGCGACACGTGGACCCCGCTGGGCCAAAATAATCCCACTTTGTTTCCACGCAGGCGGTGAAGCCAGTCTTTGGGACATAACAATGAATCCTTCTACTCAGGGTCCGACTCTCGAACAGCTTCAAAAGGTGGGCTCGGCCGCGAGATGCAAACCCAGATTGCAGCTTGTGCGGCGTATTTTTTCAGTCTGTGCCTCCTTTTTTTATTTTAACCCATTTTGGCTTGTGATGTTTTCCCTTCAGCTCCAGCAGGAGAGGCGAGACGCTGAACTCAGGGCAAAGCGCGAAGAGGAGGAGCAGCGTAAGAGGAGGGAAGAGAAGAGGAGGCTACAGGAGGAGCAGAAGAGGAGGGAGGAGGAGGAGCTCTTCAGACGCAAGCAGGTGAGTTGGAGGAGTGATGCATGTCTATTACAGGGGTCGTACGGTCATGGAAAACCTGGAAAAGTCATGGAATTTAAAAATGGTCATTTCCAGGCCTGGAAAAGTCATGGAAAAAACTTAAATCATAAAAGTTTTGGAAAAGTCATGGAAATGTGTTATAATCACATGTTCATTTACACCGAGTTTGAAATAATTCATACGTTTTTTAAAGAAAGACGCTTAGAATATGAGCCGGCGTACGCTCTCGATACGCAAAATGTTCTAAATTGTTCATGTTTATACCGAGATTTCAGTTTGGTCTTGGAAATATGCTTTAAAGTCCTGGAAAAGTCATGGAACTCCATCAGTCAAAATGTGTAAGAACCCTGCTATTAACACTGTCCTGCCACTGTTCTATCCCTTCTTATTTTATACAATCAAAATGTAAACGTCTTTTCAAGATGTTACATGAAGATGAAACGCAGTAAGAATGTCTGCTAGGAGGCTTTGAAGTGGAGTTAGTGGCGTTCTAAATGGCTAAAGTGTTTCCTCTGTCCTTCCCCCTGTAGTGTCGTCAGCAGCAGGAGCTGATCATGAAGTTGCTCCAGCAGACCCCCCAGCAGCAGGGTCCCGGAGCCAGTAGCTCGGGCTGGAGCGGGTCTCCCTCCTCCGGGCTGTCCAAGTCCGGGAAGCCCCCGGCTCTGGCCCTGCTGGAAATGCAGCAGGAGGCGGAGCGGCTCCTGAAGCAGCAGCAGCAGCAGAGGGCGCAGCAGCGAGAGCGCGTGAGCACACTAACCGCCTCGGAAGGTTCAAAACCCAAAAAAAGTTGGGAACGCCAATACTCAAACCACCATTCCTCTGTCCCGTTGCAGCACTCCGGCCTGTCGATGGGGAGCCCCTCCATGGGCGGCCAGTGGGCGGACGGAGTCAGCATGTGGGGCGGCAGCATGGAGGGCAAGGGCGGCAGCGGGAGCTCTTCGGGCGGCATGGGCATGTGGGACGAGGCGGTGAAGAACCAGACCGGCCTCCGCGGCAACAGCAACAACAACATGGGCTTGAAGAACAGCCGCAGCAGCCCCTCCCTCAGGTACACGGATATCTATGCCTGCTAAAAGAATACCGCTCGCCTTTTCAAAACCCGGCGAGGCGGATCTTCAGGGTTCGTACGGTCATGGAAAACCTGGAGAAGTCATGGAATTTTAAAATGGTCATTTCCAGGCCTGGGAAAGTCATGGAAAAAACTTAAATCACAAAAGTTTTGGAAAAGTCATGGAAATTTGTTATATTAACTTGTTCATTTACACCGAGTTTGACATCATGAATATGTTTTAGAAAGAAAGACTCGCAATATAAGACGGCATACGCTCTCATACTGGCGGCGCAATTTTATTTTTTACCCTTGTTGCAAGTGAACGCACCGTAACTGGAAAATTGGATGGCCATAGCTAGGAAAGCAAATGTTTATTGTGTCTCTTATTCATTTGTTTCTTTAAATGTATACTGTATGCTTTGGAATTCACATTGTTTAAATACTAAATGTTCTCACTTTTACATGTATAAACCGAGATTTCAGTTTGGTCATGGACATTTGGTTTAAAGTCATGGAAAAGTCATGGAAATCCATTGGTCAACATGTGTAAGAACCCTGGATCTTGTTCCTCGTGCCGAACGTTTCTCTGAACCCTGTGTTTCTCCTGCAGTGAGCAGTACATGATGCGCCGCAAGAGGACGGAGGAGGAGGAGAAGCTGCTGAAGCTGCTGCAGGGCATGAAGCCTCAGGACGGCTTCACAACCTGGTGTGAGCAGATGCTGCACGCTCTCAACACCTCTGCCAACAACTCCTCCTCCTCTCTGGACGGTAGGCCTTCTCACCCTAAACCTGGATCGGTGTTGTAATCAGGGTTCTTACGGTCATGGAAAACCTGGAAAAGTCATGGAATTTTAAAATGGTCATTTCCAGGCCTGGAAAAGTCATGGAAAAAACTTAAATCACAAAAGTTTGGGGAAAGTCATGGAAATTTGTTATAATCACTTGATCATTTACGCCGAGTTTGAAATAATGAATGTTTTAGAAAGAAAGACTCAAAATATAATCCGGTATACGCTCTCATACTGGCGGCGCAATCTTCTTTTATTCCCGCGTTGCAAGTGAACGCACCGTAACTGGAAAGTTCGCTGGCCATAGCTCGGGAAGCAAATGTTTATTCTTTAAATAAAATATTGTCTCTTATTCATTTGTTTCATTAAATGTATACTGTATGCTTTGGAATTCACATTGTTTAAATACTAAATGTTCTCACTTTTACATGTATAAATCGAGATTTCAGTTTGGTCATGGACATTTGGTTAAATCCACTGGTCAACATGTGTAAGAACCCTGTGTAATGCAACTCATTAAACACCTTTTAGGAGAAAAAAAAACTATTTTTCAGCATCCCTAATCATGTCAACCGCATGTCTTTGTTTAGTTGCCACAATTGTGGCGTACCTGAAGGAGGTGGAGTCTCCCTATGCAGTACTGGACTTCATCCGGTCCTACCTGGGGGACACAGTGGAAGCCAAAGAGTTCGCCAAACAGTTTCTGGAGCGACGTGCCAAACAGAAAGCCAACCAACAGAGACAACAGCAGCAGGTAGGCTGCAGCCCCAACCGTCTTTTTGTAATGTCAAAAACATAACCAGGTGGCTGCCCGGACGTACAAAATACATCCATGACCCATACGTCGGGCCACGGCGGGTTCCTATGAGAAGAGAAGAGCACATGCATTACACACGGTCCGGTTTAAAACTACACATGACGGGATACGGGAAATAATATGGAGGAGCCGTACATAAGTGTGCTATTTGAATTCATAAATCCCTCCTTTCCCCTCCTTTATGTATCCCAGTTATCAAAGGAAGTGGCTGGATTGAACATGAACTTCCCTCTGCAGGTAAATGCAGATGTGCTTCTGTCCTGTACACGCAGACGCTGATGGAGTCCTTGTGATTGTGTCTTTGTGCGTCTTTCACTGCCGTTTGTACCGTTGTGGACTGGTTGCTGGTTATCACACCTGGGCCACACGTCAAGTGTCTAAAGGTCCAGATATTGGACTTCATTCATGGGGAAACCCGGGAGAACTCGTGTTATGCACACAACAACACAACGTCGCTTCTAAGTGCAAGGGTGAAAATTAAGTCGGAAGTCAAATCTTTTGTGAAAACATAAAAGTGACAATACAGGGATGTTAACTTCTTCACGAAGGGATGGATTTGTGGATTAAAGATTTGGTACCAATGGATTCTCAAAGCAAACATCCTAATGTGGCCGATGAGCATGGCTCGACCAGCATTTGTTGTCTTTATTTTAATTGTATCTTTCCCTTTTTAGGACTCCATGCGTGGCATGAACCCAAGCACCCTGCAGTCCATGTTTCAAGCCAACCACATGAGCAAGTCTGGTCTCTATGACAACCAGGGGGGAAAGATGAAGAAGAAACAGCCCATGATGCTGCACTCTGACCCCAGCATCTTAGGTACGTGACATTTAATATTCCTTCCTTTTGGCTATTTCCTCCCTCTATAAATTGCTTTGAGTCTCTCCACCTCAACACAAACACATCGGAGTTAGAGTTTGACGCACAAAACGAGACAGACGGGTGAAAAAAGTAATCGGCGACGAATGAAGAAGCATCTTTGTGGAGCGCCAGCCGGAGCGCATTGCGTCTCCCAGATGACTCGTTCGCTCCCGTCCAGGTGGCGATCAGGACGCGTAGTGTCGGCTTACGCCTGAGGGTTATTTCTGTCTCCACGAGCTGTTGGGAGCGTAAACCTCGGGGTGTTGCTCGCTGTAAGTAGATGCCAACAGGTGGCAGCACTAATGTCATATCGCCTGTTTAAAAAACGGATGACGTAATCCATATCGATTCAACCTTCTTATTCTGTGGCGAAAAGAGATTTCTACTGATTTTAAATCATGTTGACCGGCTCATATCAGGGTTCGTACGGTCATGGAAAACCTGGAAAAGTCATGGAATTATAAAATGGTTATTTCCAGGCCTGGAAAAGTCATGGAAAAAAATGTAATCATAAAAGTTTTGGAAAAGTCATGGAAATGTGTTATGATCACGTGTTCATTCATGCCGAGTTTAAAATAATTCATATGTTTTTGAAAGGAAGACACTTCTAAATCTAAGCCGGCAAACTATCGGCGCAATTATTATTTTTTTTCTCGTTGCAAGTGAACGCACCTTAACTGGAAAGTTCGCTGGGATAATGTAATTTATTTAATTTAAGTTATATTGTATGCTTTGTAATTCTCATTGTTTGAATACTACATTTTCAAAAATGTTCATGTGTACACCGAGAGTTTAGTTCGGTCATGGAAATTTGGTTTAAAGTCCTGGAAATCCACTGGTCAACATGTGTAAGAACCCTATCTCCGTTTGATTAGTAATCAACAAGGATGTACATGTTAGTTTAATGGTTTGGACATTTGTTTTTTAGGCCATTTGCTGTTAGAGTCTTAACCTTTTCCAGAACGGAGGGCTCTTCTCGTCAAATGGTTTCTTTTCTAAGTCCCCCATGTCTGACGATGCTCCTGTGATCTTACTCTGCCCCCCCCCCCCTGCAGGGTACTCATTCCACAACGCGGGCGAGTGTCTGAGCCTGAATGAGATGGAGATGGTGGAGGATTACTGATGTGACGCAGCGCAGCAGCAATAGCTACCTGAGGCCTTCTGTCTTTTAATCAGACAAACCTGATGACGAATGTGCACTGCTGGGGGACCTGGGGGTGGGGGGGAGGGAGGGGGGGGGGTCGTGTGGATAGGAAGGGAGCGAGCGCGAGGGGAGGTGCAGGGGGGGAGGCGCCTGGATCTGCGCCTTCCACTCTTTCCTTCTCTGTGGCGAGACAAATAAAAGCAGGGGGGAGGAGGAGGAGGAGGGAGGGGGGGGGGGGGGAAGGGGTGATGTTAAAAAGGAAGATGGGTATCCTCTGGCACTCAAAAGATTAAGCACCTTATATTGAACTAATGCACTTTATTGAGATGGGATTTGAATATCTTTTTGTTCTGTTGACGTGTGTGAATGCGAGCGTGTCGGGAGTCGGCGCGCACAACCAGTGCGCGTCCACGCCCACCGCGCGTAGAACTGGAAGGGGGCGGGGCAGTGGGCGGGGCCACCGGGCGGGCGGTGAGGTTTTCAAAGTCAGGGGGACCTTTTAGTTGAAACCTTATCGGAGAGCAAATCCTTTCTCGAAAGACAAACACTGTTGATATTTCTCTTGTTTAGCATTTTTTTTTTTTACGTTTATATAAAAAGTAAAGCTATTGAAAAATGGATTATAAAAAAACTTGAAGATTTGCACTTGCCTAAAAAAAAGAATAACAAAAACAAACAAAAAAAATCAAGCGAATGGGGTTAGTTGTAGAAGTGACTATTTGTGTGAATGTGTGCGACTGTGCGGCGGTGTGTGTCCGTGACGCGCCCGTCTGCACCAGTATTCTTTTTGTCGTTCTTTTGTTGCTTACCGAGATGTATGAAACATAAGAGGCCATTTTCGTCTTTTTTTTTTTGTTCAGATGATAATTTTGTATTCTCATGTTAAGAGAGTGTGTGTGTGTGTGTGTGTGTGTGTGTCCCTTCTCCAAACAGGGACTGTGTGAGTGACGAGAGATGTTTCGAATGAATGAAAGAGAGAGAGAGAGAGAGAGAGAGAGAGAGAGAGAGAGAGAGGGCAATTGCACAACACATCCTTTCTCTCACCAGCTCTTCATCCCCAGATAGACGAAATAGAAATGCATACATTTGTAAATGTTAGCTTTGCGCTCATCACGTGATGACCACCACTAGTTTATCTCCCTTAGCCCCTCCCCCTCCGGGAGCTGTCTCTAGACCTGTGAGGACTAGCAGGCGGGGCGAATCACGAGGGACATTACTGTGTGTGCATCGGAATGAGACTGCGTGTGTGTTTGTGTGAGGGCGCATGTTCATTTTTCTGTTCATAGAAATGAGTTTAAGACTACAGGTACTCATTTTTTGAATACATGTGCTGTTTTTGTATGCGTATGAATGCACATTTGTGCCTAAGAACTTGGATAGGGTGCGCGGCCATTGAGACATTAACTCTTCTTTCGAGAGCGAGTGTGACGTGCGTCAGTGCTCAGCACAGTGTATGTAAAGTATGCGGGGTTTATATATCGTAGATATTTCTAGTTCGGTCAAGGGGTGATCCATCGGAAGGTTAGTCCAGTCTGTCGTCGGGGGTGTGATCACGTTGCCTTTTGTCAGCTCTCGAACTTGTGAATGAAAGACGTCGAGTTGCTGACTGAAAAGAAAATACAAAACAGCATCTTAATGTGCACGAGCACAGAGCGGTGCATGACATGTTAGCATATTGTGTTACTTATTCGTTGTTGCAATTTGATAATGACGAGTTTTCTTTTTTTAATGAAAAATATATATGAATATATACATTATATACAAAGTTTAAAAAGTATTTCAACTAAGATAATGAGCACTTGGGGCTGCTATTTTTTTGTTTGTGTGTTTAATTTTTTTTTTCTTAATTTTTTTTTTCTCATTTTATTTTCATTATCGCCATGTGAAGTGTGTGTATTACTTCTTAAGAAAATATTGAATGTATTCCAAAAAAATGACAAGAAACCCGTGCTGATTGATACCAGATTTTCATTTTTTTTTTCTCAGAAGATTTTTAGAAAAAAAAATGGAAACATACAAAAAAGCTTCAAAGAATTTCGTGAGAACTTTATAAAAAAAATGACAGTGGGGAAAAAAAGAAGAAGAAGAAACAAACTCTGGATGGATACAGTTGAACACACTGCCTCTACAATCCTGGTCGGACAAATCGTGACTAAGAATTCAAAGAAAGGATCTTTCTATTCCGTACTGGAGCTTTGGTTGTTTACAAACCACATGGATCTCTGTGGGTGCAGTTTTTATTTTCATTTTCCTTTCCCACATAAGACGGGTGGGGTTTGCAAGTGCGCTTCTGCCATATGGACATTGAGTGGTGTTTTATTTTTTTATTTTTTATTTTTGAGGAAGAGTGGCAGGTGTCACATGACCACAGACAAGAGCCCCCAACTGGACCTGCTCTTGTGTGGCTGTGCATCCTGAGACTTGACGATCAACCAATGGAGCCGAGGCGAGAAAATCAAGGATGGGCTCTGTTGTTGTTGTTGTTTTGTTTTTGTTTTTTTGTGGAGAACGGAGTGCAGAGCTGCATTAACCCTCGAGGGAACTGAGGGCGACACGAGTTTCCCCCTCGACCCTCGCGAGCGCTCACACCCTGCCAACTCACCGACTCACCTATGCACTTTTGTTCATTCAAGCTGTGAGGTACCATTCTGGGGATGGGAGCACAAATTACAACGGGAGGATCGCTACGACTTTGACAAAGTCACCGATGATGATACCCCCCCCCCCCCCCCCCAAAAAAAAAAAAAACTGAAATAAGAGACTCGGTGGGGGGAGGGGGGGAGCGCGTCTCCTCCCACCTCCTGTCTGTATATAACCATATTTTTGTATTATCTTTCAGAGCAGAAAGAAAAAAAAATGTGCAAATGATGAAGGAAGAATTCACGAGACGTTGATTATATGGAGCGAATGTTCTTCGAGGAAAAAAACAATCTTTTTGAATATAGTTTGAGATAGACTCGCTGTGAGTCTCCCTTTAGTTTGCCAGTAACCCCCGAAATAATCGGGGACGGAAGGGAGATTTAAAAAAAGAAACTTACAAAAAAAAAAAAAAAAAAGCTATAAAAAGAAGAAGAAAGAGGACTGAGGCGTCGGGCGCTGCAGCGGCTCCAAGACTGACTGATAGTTAATTATCAAACTGGAGGCTACGGTCGCGACAAAGAGCCCGGCCCAGAGTGTTCTGATCGAGATGCACAGGGAGGAGGCGGCGTGGGGTCCAACAGCTTTTGGCGAGGAAGCTTCCACTTCCTCTCCCCACCCGACGGCCGCCTCGAGTGACGGCCGGGGACGAAGCTTCGGAGATGGTGAGCTGTTTATGTATATATATATATATATATATTATATTTATTCTATTTAATTTTACATTGCTGTATTTACATATATTTTGTATATATACATACATATTTTATTTTGTATTTTATATTTCACTTTGCATACTATACTTTATGCACAGTCACTTTTTTTCTTATATCTATATTTTATTGTGTTTAGTTTATCGGTGCTACTATGTCAACAAATTTCCCCTTGGGGATTAATAAAGTATAATTTGGAGCTCATTGATTGGACGGTGTAGTGAGTCTCTCTCTCTCTCTCTCCGTCTCTCTTCCCTTAGGAGTCTGGCTGTGCTTCATCTGCTGCGGTGCGCGAGGACGATCTGACCTACAGCCAACCAGTTGACCCCCAACCGATCATTTGAACTTCAAACCCGGCGGAACTTTTCCGTCTCGACCTCGGACCGGACCGGTCATCGGCATTATCGGTTCGGATAGTTACCGGATGACGTCCTCGGGTCCACCAACCACGGATTTGGGATTTCATCGAGTAGGAGGAGAGAGAGAGAAGCCGCCGCCGCTGCCGCCGCCGCCGCCGCCGCCGCCACCGCCACCTGGGCCTGAAACTCTTCGGGTGGCCGCGTGGACGACGTCACCCCCCCCCCCCCCCCCTCCCCGAGATGTCCGAGACTTGAGAGCGGGGAGGGATTTGGGTTTTGGTGGACGTGACTGGATTACATCGAAGTCACCAGAAGCCTCCGGCGGCTGTGGGACCGGAGGAACTGAAAGAATTGTACAAACAGACTTTGAACCGTGACGAAACACACACACACACACACACACACACACACACACACACACACACACACACACACACACGCAGCAACATGCCACATAGATTTCAAAAGGAACTGCAGACACACTACACGCACACACACACACACACACACGGCAACAGCATTGTACACTCAGTGAGTGGCTCTCCTCTGGATCCACGTCTCATACATAACAGGGCTACACCGATATCACATCACACACGCGCGTCATCGCTCGTCAATATAAACGCCGAGCTGTGTAAATAATGTAAATGTTTGTTTTGATTTCTCCTCGTAGTGGTTTTGCTTTATTTCTCTGTTAAAACATGCCTTAAATTTGTATAGTTCAGTCCTGAACGGCGGCGAACTGAAAGTGTCCGTTGAATTTGAGTTGGAAACCGCCTCCCGAGCCGTGTGCAGTGGCAGAAAGACGGGGAGCTTTCCACACGTCTGTTTACTGCTGGCGGACGGGACCGGCAGGACGCGGTCTCCGCCTGGTCGGATTTTGCCAGTGAGCTTTTGTTGCCCTTTTGGTTTCTTGAAAAAAAAAAAAAAAGGAGTGGTTTTGTTCAGATTTCCTGTTTGATTGTTGCTGAAGCTGCAGGCCGGAGCTGAGCTGACAGGGAGACTCGGCGTGGTGCCGCTCCACGTGAAACTAAACCAGAGCGACGGGATACAAATTGGGGCTTTTTGGTCGTCGTTGTTTTTTCCTTTTCTTTCTACACTCCGGGGGACTTGAATGTCACAGAAGCAACTAGGTACTTTCTTTTTTTTTTTTTTACAGTTTTGAGATGTCCGATCCGGCCTGTAGGAAGCATGCTTTGTAGTATCTAAACCTTTTGAGCCGGGGTCAAGCTTGCTGCAGCCTTTGCCGCCGCCTGCTGGCCGTTAGTGGTAGTGCTGAATAGATGAGTTGACCAGTCTTCATCTTAAAAGTCTACGTCCTGAACATTTTGTAAAGTCTCTTGTTTCACGTATATACTTGTTTTGAGAGATGAATGCTTTTAGTCTACCAGTTTATTTTTGTATCGCCGATATCTGAACAATATGCAGTTTTTAATCCAAATGACGGCTGATATTCAATGAATATCTCCCAGCTTAGACGTGGAGTACAGTTGTACGTCTGTTCGGCTGGGGTTCTGGTGGATCGGTACCGGCCACAGCCGATTGTGTAAACTGAAGTAGCAACAGAAGACTCCAGTACGTCTTAACTGTCGAATGTACTACGTTTAATGACGTGATCAGTTGCCAAAACATTGAATATACTATCAAGTCTCTTATTGGTGAATATCTTTAAAGATTCCCTATGTTTGACATTTTTAATAAGCTGATGTTGCGTAGTGTTAGCTTTTGGTCAGTCTTAGTAAAGTAAAACAAGGGTGTTTGCAGTTAATTTGCACTACACATGCTTTTATGATCAGATAAACGTTAATGTTGTGTTGTCCAAAAAGCCCCGGATGTTTGTTTGCCGTCTCGGAAAAGATCCCGTCACGGCCGTCCACGCTCTCGGTCACCTGGTTTATTTTACTAAATGTGGTTCCAACAATATCGCCCGAAATGACGATGCAATCTGTATCCCTGTCAGCTCAGCTCCTTCGCCTGATGAATCTTTGAATGTTGTTAAATAACAGCATCATTAAACTGTTTAGGAAAAGAACTGAAAGATGTGTAAATAGTTTGGCTTTTTTGTTTTGTTTTGTTTTGTTTGAAGAACAAAATAAATACTAAATAAATAGCATTTAGCAGTGACTGCCTTTGTGTTTCTTGGGGATTTTTCATGATTAAACATAAGAGTGTCACAAGTGTTATGACTTATGAGCATAGCACCGTGTACATGTACACTGTCACGAGCCCGGGAGCGTCATGGGCGGAACTCTCGCGATACTTTGAGACACATGGCCGCCCCCAGTGTTCACAACTTCTCGCAGTGAACTGTTGACGGACAAAACAGTCACGAAGAAGAACGCCGTCAAATATTTCTGCGATTCGTTCGTGGCCTCCGACTCACGGTGAGACCTTTCCACGAAAAGAAGAAGAAGAAGAGTGCGTAGCCACGTCGCATCAGGCCACAACACAGGTACGGTAGCTGCGCTCTGCTAGCTTATGCTAATGCTAGCGCGAGCTAATATGAGGCGGTTGCCTTGTTATGGACCGACTGTCCACAACAACGTCTTCGCTTATTTTGCCAAATTTCATTCAAGTTATCTGACGGCAGCATTGGGTGGGTTTGTGAGTGTGGATTTAGCAAAATACGGCCGTTAATGCGCGTGCACGGCTCGCCACAGGTGTCACGAGCAGGTAGGGAGTCCGTTATTCATTCCTCATGAAAACGTCACGTCTACTTGTCCTAATAACGGAAGGTCAGGCTTTTGCACACCGCATTGTTTTGATATGCGCTCTCCATCTCTTTGTGTTACATTCCTCAACTGCCCTTCCTCCTCCTCCTCCTCCTCTTCCAGTCGGTGCTGTGATGTCCTCGACCCCCAGCAGACTCAAACACCCACACTGCAGAAAGAAGCACTATCCAAGCAGCACCTACCTCACCCACGTCTGACAGCCAACCGCCGGACTCGAGGCCTTTGTATTTGTGAGGACGCCAGCTAGAGGACTCGACGGGAAGAGATCGAGAAACCCCCGAGAAGAGAGATGTCCGACTCGGCTGGTAGCGGCGAAGGCGTCGGCGTTGCGGGCACGGGGCCGGACGCAGAAGCGGACAGCGAGCCCCCCCATCAGGCGCCGGCTCCCTCTGAAGGTGACCGATTGGAGGCGGATGTGACCTCGGAGCCGTTGTCTGCCAAGCGGCCCAAGATGAGCGAGGAGGAACCGAGGCTGGAGGCCGGCGCCGTGTGCGGAGAAACACCGGCGGAGACGGGACCGCTGCAGGACGGTCCAGCCACGCCAGAACTAGGTAAAGAAAGCAGCTGCACGTATCGGATGAGATGCAAGAAAAGGGATACTCGTGCATTCATTCAAGTCTGTCAGAGGTTATGACTCTGGGAGATTATTGAGTTAAGCGTCACACATGTGCTCTCCGTTGCTAGTGACGAGGGAATCACTGCAGTGTGAGGAAGAGGAGGCCGTGAGTGGAGAGCACGATGTCCCCTTAGGAGGAGGAGAGGCGACGCCAGAGGAGGAGGACAATGATGACGGATCTGCAGAAAGCCCCAGTGAAGGACAGCGGTAAGGGGGGGGGGAGAGGGGGGGAGGAGTCTGGTTTATTTTTAACCTCTTTCCACATAACTCCTGGTAAAGATCCAGAGTAACAAGTGAGCTATTTAAAGCATGTATGGGGGGGTGGATGTTAATTTATTTATAGTGAAGATGTGGTCAACATATTTCAGAAATAGGAGACGGTACTGATTATATATATTCATGAACATATGTATATATTTATATATATATATATATATATATATATATATATATATATATATATATATATATATATATATATACATACATAGATGGAAAAAGTCATCTTTACGGTTGTTGTGTGATATTCTCATTCCTGTTGGTCGAGCTCATGAACTGAAGACTTGCCCTTCTCTCCGTCTTGCGTCCAGCCTGGGTCTAGATTTTACCCAGGACCCCCAGATGCTGACCGGTGCCTGGACGGAGTACTCCAACCTCCCAGAGAATTACCTCAAAGGCTGCAAATGGTAATAACACCTCCAATATGACACCTCCCATGTGGTCTGTGGGGGGAAAGTTGCCAAGTATAAAACGTCATCATGATGGAATTATTTGTGAGCAAAAAAAATACATTGGTACATTTTTTTAAAGAGATGCTTTGATCGATGAGCAGCCGGTCAGTTGGTTTACAACAATTCAGCCATGACCAGAGCGTATTTATTTGCCCAATTTACACGTTTGTGATTGTTTTCCACGCATAATTGTTTTTCATTGGCAAACTGCAGCACAGACGGTTAAGTCTCTCACTCACACACACACAACCACACACTCACACACACGCCCACACACACACATGTCCGTGAGTATTGCTTATAACAGAGATAGCAGCTATTGTTAAATGAGGTTGCATTGACTTGTATTACGACGTGTTAAAGGTCTACTCAGTAAAAATGACTTTTGGGCTTCGGTAAATTACAGAGCAATCATGACGGGTTCCGTTGTAATTTTGTGAAATGTAGTTTTGGAAAGAAACTTGAATCCATCAAGTGGTTTTAAAGAACTGTTTTCACCACAACAGAAAATAGATATAGAGAGAGAATCCTGTCCCATTTAACTTCCTAACACTACAATACACGGGAAAAAAAAAATCAAACTCAAAGCACATCTTTATATTAACATACACACCTGTATTTATATGTGTTGTGTGTTCTTACCACCATAGATACCAAGATCAAAGTAAAAGGATAACATTTAGAATTCTTTAAGGTGTACGATGACTTGAGAAAAGTCCAAATATATGTTTTAGGGACAGTGGAGAAAAGTTAAAGTTCTTAGAAAGAGGATCAGAATCCGCAGGTCAAACTTTTAATATGAGGGAAATCAGATTCAGCCAAGAAAACGACATGTGGTGCATCTCTAATGTCCTGGATGACCTTGACCCTGCTTTAAACTGTTTTAATAAAAAGCCCCTCTATGGACCAACAGCACTCACCGTGTGCACGTTGTTCTGTTTCCCCGTGTTGACGCAGTAGCCTCTTCCCTCCACCAGGGCTCCGGATGGCTCCTGCATCCTGACCAACAGTGCAGACAATGTGCTCCGAGTGTACAACCTCCCCCCAGAGATCTACAGCTACAACTGGGACGCGCTCCCTGAGATGGTGAGCTCACGGCCGACCGGCGGTTTACGTTGAAGGAGAGGACACACACACGTATTCAGTTTTACCAAAGTTCATCACTGACAACTCACATTTGCGGGACTGAAATTGAGTTAATGCCAATAAGAAATGGATATGACAGAGGAAAGGAAGACATATTCAGTGTAACATTTGAAAACACACATATTAATATACATTATTAATCCACATTTTAATTTAATTTATTATTATTAATTATTTATTATGGATATGACAGAGGAAAGGATGACATATTTAGCGTAACAATTAAAAACACATATTAATATACTCATAATATACATTTTAATCATATTAATATACATTATTAATCCACATTTTAATGTATTTACTGTGGTATTGAGTTCTAGGAATTTCACTGTTTTTTAAAATGTTTTAATCACGTTTGAGGTAATTCACATTTCTTCGTTTTGAGGAGGTCATCAACCTGCCGCGTGTCGTACAAACACTCTCGACGGGTTGTTGTTTCTTCGTCTATGTTGTGTTCCAAGAAAAAACTAAATAGTAGGAAAGACATTCTGTCCTTTTTTAGGTTTTTTAGCAGGTCTCTTAATTGTTACTGGCTGGTAGATTGGGATCACTGAACAAAAGTAATTGAAACATAATCCATTAGCCCCATTACAGAGATCTGTTGTTGCTTAATTCGTCACGCGCTGCCACTGGCTTTGAAATGTAGCGGCGAGGAGAAGCCGCCGTGGCCACCGGGTCATCACACCAAGAATAAATAGGCAGCAAAAATCAGAAAGGAAATTATAGTAGATTAGGTTATTAATTTAGGTATTTGGGTATTATTATTTTACTTTTAATGTAAATGTTGTTTTCTAAGTCCAAGTGTTGTATTGTTTAAATGCTGTCCTGCATTTTATGTATTCTTATTGTAATGTTTTTTTGCCTGGACCCCAGGAAGAATATAATCTCCACTCCGGTGTAGACTAATGGGGATCCTTAATAAACTAAACCACTGAGATGGGCCGTTCTGATTGGTCGACTGCGTCTCGGTCGTTCTCTACGCCCCTGATGGGTTTTCCTTCCTTCCTTCCTCCCCGGGGCAGAGTCCGGTGCTGAGGATGGCGGAGGGGGACACCGTCTACGACTACTGCTGGTACCCCAAGATGAGCTCTCTGGACGCCGACACGTGCTTGTGAGTTCACCCGACAGCCGGATCCACGAGACGTTTATAGTTCACTCCGAAGGTCGGCCTGTCGCCGAACACGCGCGGAGAAAGACGGCGCGTCGCGTCTCGATGCTGCTGTCAGCGATCTGCGTGTTTAAAATCTTGACTCTCTCTCTCGCTGTATGTTTTCTTCTGTTTCCTCGAGAAAAACACGCGTCATCGCCGCACACCGGTGACTCCTCGCGGCACCGCCGTGGTATTCACACTCGTTGTGGGCGCCAGCAGCCGGCGTGGAGGAAAAAAAGAGCGTCCTGACGTCTCTCGCGGGCGGAGGCTCGGCCTTCGTCTCGGCTGCTCGAGGCCCGCGGCGCTTTTCAGCGAGACTCGGCCCACTAACGGCTCCCCCGGGTCCCGACACCACCTCCAGGGCCTCGTGGTGATCCCACTCGGGGCTCTTTTCATCTCCGGCTCTTTTTTAGCCCTCTCTTCCTTTTTTCTACCCTGCGTGTGCGGGCGTGTAAAGCGGTAATTGTGACACTGTGTGTGTGTGTGTGTGTGTGTGTGTGTGTGTGTGAGTGTGTGTGTGTGTGTGAGAAAGCAAACGTCAGTACCAGCCTGCCGTCACCGTGGAGATGGAGTGTCGTTCATGGCGAGCGAGGTGGGGCGACGCTAACGAGCTGAGGTCAAGCTGCTGATGTTTTTACTGCGTCTCCCCCTCCTCCTCGCCCACCCTCGCGGGTTGTGGGTCAGGGGCCGTGTGCCCGAAGACGAGTTGTGTAAACGGCAAAATCATCCACTAACGACTCAAGTGGCCAGTGAACCACTTGAGGTGTGTGTGTGTGTGTGTGTGCCAAGGCCTGTCCGTCAAGAGGATGGAGGATGCCAGCTGGAGCTGACAGGCGATGTGCTCCATCTTCTCCAGCTCACGGCCGCGTGTCACCGGGGAGCCCCCGCCGGGCGCCGCCAGGCGGTCGCACCGGCTCCGAGTCGATTGTTCAGGGCCGGAGGAAAGCCGGGCGAAGGTCACGCTTGTTATTCAGCCAACCTGTTTTTTTTTCGAGGGCCTCTTTCTGTCTCTCCTCCCCCACCTCCCTCTTTAGTCCCTCCCCCTGCGCTCTTCAACTTGTCTGCCAGCGCCGTGTTGTTGTTGCCCCTCCTGCAGAGAGGGACCAAGGGGCCCCTGTTACGGCTCGCTTAGGTTGCACCGACTTCCAGGCATCGCTCCAAGCCGGCAGCGGTCTCGCGTTATAATTGGGCATTTCCTCGCTCTGGGGTGGAGCGGCGGCGCTGAGCGGCCGTACAGCGGAGCGGCGGGGGGCGATTATTCCTTTTGTCTAATTGAGCCGCTGCGATGTCTCGGATTTGTGTTCAGCGCCCGGTAATTGGAGTTAAAAAGGCTCGCCTGGGTCTTTGGCCCCGAGTTGAATCGATAGGAATGATCTGCGGCGGCGGCGCCGTAACGAGGCCCGACGCCACGCCACGCCGTGTCTGTTCTGACGCCACGATGCATTCAAAATCTCTGTAGCTTATTTAATGTGGATCTGGTTGGTCCACTCCATCGCTCGCCATTCTTTTCCTGTACCAGGGTTCGTATGTATGGAAAACATGGAACAGTCATGGAATTTTAAAATGGTCATTTCCAGGCCTGGAAAAGTCATGGAAAAAACTTAAATCATAAAAGTTTGGGAAAAGTCATGGAAATGTGTTATGATCACGTGTTCAATTACGCCGAGTTTGACATAATTAATGTTTTTTAAAGAAAGACGCTCAAAACATAAGCCGGCGATACGCAACATTTTCAGAATCTTTCACTTTGCTCATGGTAATCTGGTTTAAAGTTCTGTAAGTCCATCGGTCAAAATGTGTAAGGACCCTGCAGTGCGCCTCTAACTCCTCCCCCTTCGCCGTGCTCCTCCTCAGTCTGGCCAGCAGCAGCCGGGACAACCCGGTCCACGTGTGGGACGCGTTCCACGGCGAGGTGCGAGCCTCGTTCCGGCCCTACAACCACCTGGACGAGCTGACGGCCGCCCACTCGCTCTGCTTCTCGCCCGACGGGGCGCGGCTCTACTGCGGCTTCGACAAGACGGTCCGCATCTTCTACACCGACCGCCCGGGGAGGGACTGCGAGGAGCGGCCCACCGTAGGTCAGTGGCGTAGCTCAACGGGGGGGGGGGGGGGGGGGTCTGGCACGATGGACTTCACGGGACACGGGGGAAGCGTCCATATATGGTCGCTGGCGTAGCTCAATATCCGAAGTGAATAGCGATTTTAAATAGAATAGAAGAATACAGGGTTCGTATGGTCATGGAAAACCTGGAAAAGTCATGGAATTTTAAAATGGTCATTTCCAGGCCTGGAAAAGTCATGGAAAAAACTTAAATCATCAAAGTCATGGAAATTTGTTATAATCATGTGTCCATTTATGACAAGTTTGAAATTATTAATATTTTTTTTAAAGAAAGACGCTCAAAATATAAGCCGGCGTACGCTCTCAATACGCAACATTTTCTAAATTGTTCATGTTTATGCCGAGATTTCAGTTTTGTCATGGAAATTTGGTTTAAAGTCATGGAAATGTCCTGGAAATCCACTGGTCAACATGTGTAAGAACCCTGAGAATAGAAATATACTTTATTAATCCCCAAGGGGAAATTTGTCGACACAGTAGCACCAATAAACTAAACACACGAGAATAAAATATAAATATAAGAAAGAAAGAAAGAAACGGTGACTGTGCATACACGATACAAAGGGAAAATACATAATAAAAAAAAAATAAAAAAATATATATATATATATATGTACACAACATATATGCAAATACAGAAGTGTAAAATTAAATAAATAAAAAAATGGAGGGTTCATCGCGTTGCGTGTTAGTTTAAAGACGGGGGGCTGTTGTGATGTTCAAGGCGCTTCCTTTGAGAGAAAAGATCAAATCAAAAGATTTGCATTCGCCAGCTCAGATCTCAGGAGATGAAATCCACGAGACAAACAGTGAGTCAGCCGAGGATGAGGATGATGTTTGTTGTTTACTTGTTCATAAAGTTCCAGTTTGACAGCTTCCCGTCTCTTTGAGCACGTCAACGAGCTCGGCTTCTGACGAGAGGAGAGAACAATATACTGAATGTTGACTGTGAGGATTGTTCATCTCTCGTCTCATTTGAAGTCTCCGTCTTTTGTAAAGCACCGAGCCGAGCGCCGTCTGCCTCGTAGACGCCGGGCTGAGGCATTAAAAAAAAAAAAACGAAATTATCCTTGAAAGTGTCGACAATTAGATTTTTGATTTTCAAACCCAAAAGTTTGAGACGTCGTGTTCTCCGCCGTTCCCTTTTCTGTCGTTAATTGCGTAAAGTGGCGAGATATGTGCAGGGTTCGTACGGTCATGGAAAACCTGGAAAAGTCATGGAATTTCAAAATGGTCATTTCCAGGCCTGGAAAAGTCATGGAAAAAAACTTAAATCATAAAAGTTTTGGAAAAGTCATGGAAATGTCATTTACGCCGAGTTTGAAATAATTAATGTTTTTTTTTAAAGAAAGACGCTCGAAATATAAGCCGGCACACGCTCTCAATACGCAGCATTTTCTCAAATGTTCATGTTTATACCGAGATATTCAGTTTGGTCCTGGAAATTTGGTGAAAAGTCCTGGAAAAGTCCTGGAAATCCACTGGTCAACAAGTGTAAGAACCCTGTGTGTGGGATGAGATCCTCGCCGCCGCTGCTTTGTTGAGGGAGTCTCCTGCCGCCCTCAGTGAAGAAGCAGGGCCAGGGCGGCATCATCTCCTGCTTCGGCTTCAGCCCCTGCCACTCGGTGTACGCCTGCGGCTCGTACTCGCGCTGCGCCGGCCTCTACTCCTGCCAGGACGGCTCCCCGCTGGCCCTGCTGCCCACGCGGCACCACGGAGGCCTCACACACCTGCTCTTCTCCCCCGACGGGAACTACCTGTACACCGGGCGCAAGGTGAGCACGCGCGCGCACACACACACACACACACACACACACACACACACACACACACACACACACACACACACACACACACACACACACACACTCACACTCACACTCTCACACACACACATACTCACACACACACACACACACACACACACACACACACACACACTCACACTCACACTCTCTCACACACACACATACTCACACACATACACACTCACACTCTCTCACACATACTCACACACACACACACACTCACACTCTCTCACACACACACTCACACACACATTCGCACTCTCTCACACACACACTCACTCACTCACTCACACACACTCACACTCTCTCTCACACACACACACACACTCACACTCTCTCACACACTCACACTCTCTCACACACACACACACACTCTCTCACACACACACATACTCACACACACACACACACACACACTCACACTCTCTCACACACACATACTCACACACACACACACACACACTCACACACTCTCTCATTCACTCACTCACTCACTCACTCACTCACACACACTCACACTCTCTCTCACACACACACACACACTCACACTCTCACACACACTCACACTCTCTCAAACACACACACACACTCTCTCACACACACACATACTCACACACACACACACACACACACTCACACTCTCTCACACACACATACTCACACACACACACACACACACTCACACACTCTCTCATTCACTCACTCACTCACTCACACACTCTCTCTCTCACACACACACACGCACACAACGTGCGATCAACTTCTGGAAATCAGTCCCTTCCATTCACTCCTGTTAGCGTAGGGACGCCTCATCAGATTGAATGTACACTCGTTAAGGGTGTGTGTGTGTGTCTGTGTGTGTGTGTGTGAATAGGACCCAGAGATCCTGTGCTGGGACATCAGGGAGCTGAGCAAGGTTGTGTTTTCCCTCAAGAGGAACGTGGCCACTAACCAACGCATCTACTTCGATCTGGACCCGTGAGTTCACGTCACTCACGAGAACGCAGAACCGCACGCCGCGTTAACGCCAGCGGTTTGTCGTGGATCTATTTGTTCGCCCCGTGACCTTGTACTTGCATTGTGTTGTTGTTGTTGTGTGAAGGTCGGGCAGGTACCTGCTGAGTGGCGATTCAGAGAGGGTGGTGTCGGTGTGGGACACCCAGACGGCTCCGCCCGATGGCACCGAGGAGCTCCTGCAGCCCGAGCTCCGGTTCCAGGCCCATTGGGACTGCACCAACGGCGTCAGGTAGGATGAGTAAAACCCCCAAATGTAACTTATCCCGTTGTCCGAGGAAGAGTACCGCCCCGTTTCATCAGATTGAAGTGGACTGGGCTTGGAATCGAAGGATTAAATGATCTTGTTCATCAAATAGAGCCACACAGGAAGCCTAAAGGCCCTCAACGAACCGGTATTATGAATGATCCGGTTGAAGAAGTAGCTGTGGTGGTATTAAATCAACGTTCCACATCCTGCATCTAACGGATACAACGCTGACACACCCACACACACACACACACACACACACACCGGCTGCATATTCTGAACCTAGAGGAGGAGAGACGGACCGCCGCTTTTCAGCTCGGCTTTAGTTGCATAAAACGTGATTGGACTTTAATATAAACGGACGACTGTGAATAAAGCGGTCGCGTCGCCGCTATCGTTTCCCCCTCATCATCATCAGAGTAGGGAATGCACGACAAACCGTCCGGAATATTTCCGATAACAGAAGAAATGACGTCCGGTTTGAGTGCTGCTGGTCAGTTAGATGATGTGAATGTGTATTCAATGTGGACGTCACTCATCCTGTTTTAGGACTGAAATGCATCCTTTAGTTATCGTGTTTAAAATGTAAATGTTCATTAAATGTGTAACAAGTGCGGCGCCAGATACCGGACATATCGCTTTTCTTGAATCCCTTTTTTCCCTCCTCCTCCTCAGTATTCATCCCTTCATGCCCCTGTTGGCGACCTCCAGCGGGCAGCGGCAGTTCCCGTCGCCCGGCGACAGCGAGGGCGACTCGGCCTCCGACGGCGAGGGAGGGGACGCTCCGAAGAGCCGGAGGGACAACTCCCTGAGCCTGTGGTGGGCCGGGCCGCTCGGCCCCGCCCCCGACGGGAGCCCGGAGCCGCCCGAAGCTCCGCCCACCCAGACACCCGAGTGACGCCTGCCGCGTGATATTTACTTTGGGAATGCTTTCTACGGATAAAGCATCTTTATTTTTGTGTCTGTTTGGTCATCGGCGACATGAATCCCTGGAGTTTGAAAGACATTCTGGGTCATTTTTAAACATTTACAGTCCGGGTAACTTTATTCTTAACATATCAGCTGCAGGTTTACAACTTTTACTGACTCAAAGCAGAGATCAAATGAAAAGGTTTTCAGGGTTCTGTGTGCGAAGCCTTCAATGTTGTGACTCCAGCTGGGTAAATAGAAGTGGAGCTTTGGAGATGCCTGACTGCTTCCTGACAGGAAGTGACACGTGTCCTTCACCTTTTTGCTTTTTGTAAACTGAGGGGCTCATCCTGTTTTTTTTTTTTTTTTGTTAGATGCCCCAAGTGTCCTGTGCACGCCCACAGATGTATATTTTTATAAAGCCGTGATGATCATTCCGATGTGTTTATGAGCTTGATTACCGTAACCTCATCACAATCCGAAAGTCTACTCTAAAACGAGGGACGTCTATTGTTTTATGAAGCACGATCCACTGAAACCTCTCTTGACACGGGGGGATCGATCCGCTCCCAAGCCGCCCCTCATCCACGTTGCTAAGTAGCCGCCATCGAACGATACCATCCAGAACCCCGCAGGCCGCCGTCACGTGACCTGCGTCTGCTACAGGTGGCGTTTTGGTGTTTTTATTTTGTATTCAAGCTGGAGTAGATTAAAAGCGTATCTCTTTACACTCGTCTTGGTTTTTGTCCTTTCCCGTTGTAAATGATTCCCTGCGATACATCCCCCCCCCCTGAACGCACCACGGCGCTCGACTGGAGTCAAGAGGCAGCTCTTAAAAAGCTGAAGGGACTATTTGGCGTTGGCTTTATGAGATGGAAACTATTCATAGCGTTCACCTCTCACGCCTTTCTGTTTGAATGCGAGCTCACTCGCGTGTTTGATTGTCTGAAGCCGCGGGGGCCGAGGGCCAAACGGAGAGCCGCGCCGCGGTGTTGTGCGGGTTGCCTAGCGACCGTCTCCGCCTTGGGAAAAGGAAAGTAGAAAGACGACGAGAGTGAATATTTGGGGCCGCGGAGAGAAAATAAAAGCCAAGTCTGTGTGATAAATAATCCAGTGGTTGAGTTATTGCTTCTGGTTCGGTCTCAGTGTGTTGGGATTGAGTAGAAACAGGAAGTGGTTATGATTGAAGTCGATCTATTGTCACCTCCTTTGGGCTTTGGGTTTGCTTAGTAATGTCAGCGGCACCTTCTCCGGCCAACAGAACCGCCTGGCGATCCACTTGGAGGAAGGAAAATGTTTCCCACCACCAAAATGGTCTTTGCTGAGTTTTTATTGAAATTACTTTTTGTGCTTTTAAAAATAATAGAATAAAAAATTGCAATCGCTTTCAAGTAAACCCAATGTACAATCACGTTGTTAGAACAATGCAAATAAAGTTATACGTGTGCAAAAAAGCAGACTGGAAAAGAAATGGCTTATTGGGAAAATAAATTGCTTATTGGGATTACATTGAATCTGTTTTACACTGGATATCTTTTCAAGATAACAATAAAGTGCAACCTGAGGAAAAAAAACTAAACAAGTTCAAATATTTGGCAAGAAAGAGATTTACACTGCATACATTTTTAAAACAATGTGCAACCAGGGCAGAATTAAATTAGTGCAGATATGTACGTGTGTCAAGTTTTATTAATATAAGTGGTTCCAGAGAGCCGGCTTTCCAATACAAATATTGTTTAACCCGGGTTCCAGGCTCGATATGGCCACTCAATTCATAATCAATGTTGAGCTTTTATTCTGAAGGGCAACAGCAGAAAAGCCAATCTCAAGGAGATTGTTTGGCAAAACTCCAAGAATCAGCGAATCGACAATAATCTTGACCGTCGCGCATGCTTGAGCGTAACCGTAACCTTTTAACGAAGGTACAGGCATTTCAACATGTATTTAATAATGACTTTGTTTTTATGACCGTGTACTTTAAACTTGTGTAATAGATGAATTCACAATAAAGGCCTTACTGCATTTCCTCCTGCAGTACCACTGCGCCCCACTAGAGGCAGCCTCACCACTGAATGCCACACAGTAAACATCTGGGCATCCATTCAGAGGCGGGGCAACCAGCCTCAACGCTGGCATATTCCCCCAAGTGTTGGATTAAGCTTGTTAAAACATGCTAAAACTGCAATTAGACATACATATAAATGTTTTTAACATCCATCGGGGCACCTTGGTTGACGCCGTTACCGCGGCGTCGTCGTCTTTCCACGCGTGCGTCTAATCATTAGACTCTACTGAGACACATCGAGTGTTTCTTTGTTTCCTGCTTCTCATCCTGAGTGCGTCTCCATGGCCTCACATAAGTGGCTCCCATTAGACGGGCCGCGTGCACACGCACAGACTTGAGGGTCCCGGGCGCTCTTCTCTCTCGTCGCCGGAGAGAGCGCCCGGAATACCGAGTAATGGGATCTCGATATTAAGAAAGACATTTGAAAACAATTATTCAAATGGCCGTGCGCCTGTTGAATCTCCTAATCCCCGCCGGTGAAGCACTCAAGCAAACACTCAGCCGGCGTGACCCCCGGAGGAATTAGCATCGGAGGTGTGGCGGGGGGGGGGGGGGGGCAACGTGCACACATGTCTTGACGTCTCCTCGGTCCCTCGCTCAAAGGAAGAGATGCCTTTTTTGTTTGAGAGTATGAAGCGGAGCGGATGGATCTGCTGCTGCAGCTTTTCTGAGGTTTTGTCACACGTGGCATTTCTGGAAATGTCAAAGCGACGGCTCCTTCGCCTCCGATTTCGACCCTGTCTGGCTCTCTGTGGGACAAGATGTGACATCATCATCATCATCATCATCATCATCATCATCATCATCATCAAGCAAAACAAAACCAATATGTATGGAGAAACTCATCAGTGGCTTGTTGAATCCGTGCGTCCTCCATGGGGACACGTCATGACGTAATGACTCTGTTTATCTTGTTTATGTTGAGCTCTCTCTTCATCGTGAAAGTGAAAGTCCAACCACATCTGCATTTGACACAACTTGTACCCAGATGTTTTTTATTTGTGTGCTTTGGTTCTTGCCAAACACCACAAAGCGTCTCTGGTTCAACGCCTCGTGAGATCGGCTACACCACACCGGGTCCAGCGCGCCAAACTGTTGGAGCGAATATCTGCACCACATGCAGTGGAGTGGTTGATGGATTTAGTATAAAAAAACATTTGATGACCTTTAAACGCATCACACACAGATCAAACTCCCCTACAGTTCACTCATTCAAGTTAGCTTCAAAATCCTGATGTTCCTTTGAGGATCAATAACTGACGTTCAATGTCACCCTTGTGTGTATCGGTATTCATTTGACCCCTTGACCTCTTATCAAGCGCCTTTAAATGTGCTTTTGATTCTGACTGCTAACTAACATATGTTTGCATCTTAAACTGTTTAAAGAGCTCTGATACTTTCTATTTCATTGAGACACCGGAACGTTCTTGTGTTAGCGTTGTCTTGACGACCTCTGAACCCCAAAGCAGCTCTCCGCTCCGACGTCCACGATGACTCGAGGTTTTCTTCCCCTTCCGAAGAAGCCTCATTCTGCGGGCGACGTTTGTGTTAGTCCCCGCCGCCCCAGTTCATCAGCCGCCAAAGGCGCCGCCGCGTTCCCGTCGAGGTGTTCCCGTTTCCATTCCGGGAGGCGGCGGAGATTGACGCGTCCCTGTTCTCTGCTCCACATCAGATGTGGAAAAAATAATTGCCACCTGTATTCTTGCTCATGCTCTGAAGCCATGGGAGGAACGGGAAAAGTGCAGCGCCTCGAGGTTTCGAGTCTGATCCCCCCCCACACACACACACACACACACTACTCACTCCAGATGTTGAGGCACGCGGGTATCAATCTGGAATGGCGGAGAGGATTAACACAGAGTCGAGATGTGCGGTATCATTATATTCCGCTGTTGCTAACGAGGTAAGAAACAAATCGCTCCCCCGTTGATATTTCCCTCACGGATATATCAGCGTTAAGATATCGCCCTCCGCCTCCCCTCCATCCTTCATCCTCTGACTCTTCTCATCAACTCCTCCTCTCCCAATCTCCTCTTCCTGCTCTCCAAACATTCCCTCTGGCGATCCCTGCGGCGAGTCATCACGAGGGCGAGCCCTTTGAAGTGCATTAAGCATCCAGGATCCGGGCCGATTGGATGTGATCTCGGCGGTTTAAGGGTGTATGTGTGTGTGTGTGTGTGTGTGTGTGTGTGGGGGGGGTGATGGTCAGGCAAAAGTTATTGCATGCGTAATTGCACTCTGGGGGGGGAAAGGTAGAACGGGAAGGCCGAGACTCGTCCTCCTACCAGGCCCTCGGGCGGCGTGGACAACTCTTTTCCTAGCGTCTCGTCCTTCTTCACACCTTTCCACAAACCGCCATCCCATAACCCCCCCCTCCCCCCTCCCTCCCTCCCTCCCTCCTCATGGTGGCTGGAGGGGGGGGGGTCAGAGGAAGCTCTGCTAGGGGCTGAGGAGACAGATGGAGGAAGAGATTAAGAGGAGGCCTGTTGATAAACTGAAGGAGGAGGAGGAGGAGGAGGAGGAGGAGGAGGAGGAGGAGGAGGAGGAGGAGGAGGAGGAGGAGAAGGAGGAGGAGAAGGAGGAGGAGGAGGAGGAGGAGTACGAAGACACCAGGAGTCAAGGAAAGCCCCGTGTGTGGAGCGATGTGTGTGTGTGAGTGTGTTGTTGCATTAAAAAGCCTCATGAAGACTCCCAGGTAGCAACGTTATTGAGGGGGATGCTTCTGTGTTCAGGCTCAGGGATCAAAGGTCAGGTGTGTGTGATTTAGTGGCATCCATGTCCAACATAGGAATGCCAAAGGTCCGTCTCTGGAGGGGTTTGGTTTGTCCACCCTGGGCATCTCTGCTCGTAGATTCACATAAATACGAGTCGCGTGTCACAAATCTATTCCCAGGAAACTGAGGAGGCGGTTCTGTGAGACCTGAAGCCCGAGAGTCCAGTTCAGGTCTTCCAGTACTTCACTCTCATCTCACGCTGTGACCCAGTTCCACTTATCATGTGCAGCAAGATGAATCTGAGGGATTAACAATTGAACAGGATGGGAGGGAAATCATGCTAATTAAATTTAGATACATTTTCCGACTTTAATGACTCATCTTTGCTCTCTTGTGAAATATTGGATGTGGGGATTATTCAGATGAAACGGTGGAGGTGTGTATGATGCACTTTACATGACCCAACTTTATTTTGATCAGTAGAGGTTTAAGATAAAGTGATCGATCACTTCCTCTTCGGTGGATTCCTGGCCCCGTCACCATGGCAACGCATTCACTTACACCTGAATCGCGCTGGGGTGATCTGAGGTTGAGGGCTCGGAGAGGCCTGGATATTAGGAGTAGGGCTGGGGAAAGTCCTCAGAAGTGTGGCTAAAGAATCACACACACACACACACACACTTGAGCTTGCAGATGGAGGTGTGTGTGTGTGTGTGTGTGTGTGTGTGTGTGTGAGATCAACCATCAGGTTCACATTGTTTACTGGTGCAGACTCAGCGAGTCCCTCCGTACATGTGATCTGCACATCACATGTAGTTCAACCCCACCTCCCCCGTATTTAATCCCAACTCCACATCTCTCTGTAACAGGATGATACGACGAGGCGCGCGTGTGTGTCTGTGTGTGTGTGTGTGTGCGTGTGTGTGTGTGTGCTAGCAACGGATGAGTGTGTTCTGCAGCTGTGGGTGTGGGTGTGTGTGAGGAGGAGGAGGAAACTCACAGGGACAGACAGATGCTGAACGATAAAGACGTGCAGCTGAGATCTATCAACTGCGAGGGTTTCACACACACACACGCACACACACACACACACACACACACACACACACACACAGTTCTGTACCACCCTGGGTGTGAATTTCACTCCCACCAGGGTGCATGTTTTTCCCCGTTTCAGGTCTCTGTGTTGCCGCCACCGTGGGTGTCTCTCTGTGTGTGTGTGTGTGTGTGTGTGTGTGTGTGTGTGTGTGTGTGTGCCCGGCCTTCACCTTAACCCTTAACATGCACCCTGTTCACAATGCACTCACTGTGACTCCCTCTATGTGTGTGTGTGTGTGTGTGTTTACAGTTGTGCTGAGGTCTGGCAGCCGGGGAGAGGACGCGGTTGCAAGGAAGATTTGAAGGTCGATGAGGTCATCGAGAGTAAATAAAGTTAATACAGCCCTAATACAGCGTGACACGCCGACCCCGGTGTGTGTGAAGCAGACGAATGCATCCTCCCTCCCTCCCTCCCTCCCTCCCTCCCTCCCTCCCTCCCTCCCTCCCTCCCTCCCCCCTCCCTCCCTCCTCCCTTCATTCCACGGCAGATCGGCTGTAGGTGGTGTCGTGTTTTTGAAGCCGGCCAGTTCCCCCCCAACCCCCCACACACACACACACACACACACAGATTCCACCAGACGGAGCAGACGTTTGTTTTTTCACGCCAGCGCCACCTCCGAACTTCTGTTGTCTCCGGAGCGGCCTGTTTTTCCCGCCGCCGCATTTAGCTCCGTCTCCCGAGCCAAGGTCACGGGAGGTCAACGCGACGCAGACGCCTCCGTCTCGGCGAGGCTCGGCCCGCTGGCGCTCGTTTCCTCGTTCTGGATCTCCCAAACAAATATGCGATTGCATTTTTTCTTCTGAAAGCTTGCGGGAACGTCGCACCCGCGAGGAAACTCTCCGCTCCCGGGTTGCCGTGGCCCTTGAGCAAGACACTAAAGCCTCGCCGGCTCACGCAAGATCTGACTTTACAGTAATACGGGTGTTTCGCCCCCCTCCCCTCCCTCCATATGCTCTCCTCTATCGCTCCTCTCTCACTTTCTCTCCCTTTCTCTCCCTGGCTGTGCAGGAGCAGCGGGAGGTGTTGATTGTGTGTTGAGGTTTTTTTTCTCTCCTTCCTCTTCTTCTCTTGTTTCTACGTGAAATATTTTCATTGAAAAGTAATAAAGGTATCTCCCCCTCTGTGTGTGTGTGTGTGTGTGTGTGTGTGTGTGTGTGTGTGTGTGTGTGTGTGTGTGTGTGTGTGTGTGTGTGTGACACATAAATAATGTGTTGTGATGGTTTCAAACTCACGGTATAAAATAGGTATTTTATTTTGGTTTAGGGGATTAGCTTAATGCACCGTATCATTCTTTAAGCACTTCCGTATATTTTAAGGAACTTTCAAGTGCAGATTTAAAGAATTGGTAAAAAATCCATCAAGCAGAGGTCACGCTCTCCTGGTTTTTCGCAGTGGTCAAACTCAGAGTTCGGATCAACACCCTCCTCTCACCCTCTTCTCTCAAACCCCAGTCCAGGTGACTAAAGTAGGCGCGCTATTTTTATTTTACTTTAAAAGAGGACGCATAAAGAAACCCACAACCAGAGAGCTATACCACCATATTTGCATGTGGCTTAAAGAAAAAATACTATATATATATATATATATATATATATATATATATAATATATATTACTATATATTACTATATATATTACTATATATATATATATATATATATATATATATATATATATATATATATATATATATATATATATATACATAATATATATTACTATATAGTATCTAAACATGTTCTAATAGAAACCCAGAGAATGAAACTGAACATGAGCTTGCGTCCCCTTTAATTCTCAAAGCCTGCAGTCGTCACAATGACGTCATTGTTTATTCACTGGAAGAGTATGAAGAGTATCAAACCACACACATTTTTTTCAGACCATTTTATGAATACAGAAATATATTGAGGCAAAAGATGTCGTTTGTAGTGGTTTGAGGTCTGGCAGCGACTTCCGGCGCAGTGGTGTCATGCGCCGTGTCCACCGCACGGGGGCAGCACAGTGTCACTTTTAACAGTCGAAGAGCCCCATGTAACCCTGCGTGTGTAACAGTGTGAAAGTGAATGTGTGTGTGTGTGTGTGTGCGTGTGTGTGTGTGTGTGTGTGTGTGGCCCTAAGTGGGGCCTGTTACCGGGCTCGTCCTGGACCGCATCAAGCTGAACGGACCACTTAGAACCGTCGCTACTGCTGGTTCTCTTCCTCCTGCTGTCAACGAGAGGAGGAGGAGGAGGAGGAGGAGGAGGAGGAGGAGGAGGAGGAGGAGGAGGAGGAGGAGGAGGAGGAGGAGGAGGAGGAGGAGGAGGAGGAGGAGGATGGAAGAAGAGTAGGAGGAGGGGGTGTCGGTCTTACCCTCCCACACACAGAGAGAGGGTGTTCTTTTTGTTTAGACTGGGCTGCGGACTCATATGAGCTGGGTCCGGTCCAGTGGTCATGCATCAGGCCTGTCAGGGAACTATTTACTCTGCAGCCACTCGGCGGTGTAAAATCCTACTTTCTTGAATGTTTCTTGAACGCTGTCATAATATCGTGTCTCACGAGCTCACGCTGCACCTTGAGCTGTATGATCTCTATCTCTGGTAAAGTTTAAATGCTCCCGCAGGGACGTCCGCCTGGTGTCACGTGGTGTCACGTGGGGTGTCATATCCTCCTCACAGGAGCCCAGGTGGATCTCCTCCGCGCGATCCTCGTGCGGGGCCACGTGCGATGCCCCCTGAATGCGATGAGGGCGCTCGCGCTCTTCCATCACGGCGTTGAGGGGTGCAGGGCGGGGGGGGGTCTACAGAGGTGTGTGTACGCGGAGGGGAGGGGGGGGGTAATAGAGCAGAATAGAGCGCCAGGGAGTCCAGAGGTCCAAGTCGGGGGGGGCTGAAACTCATAGAGGAGGAGCAGAGAGGGGACTCGATACCGCCCCCCCACCTCCCTCCGTCAGTGCGCTCTGTCTGCCAGTCGGTGGATGTGGATTTTATTTTCTCTCTCTCTCTCTCTCTCGCCCCCACCACTCATCTACGTCCCCTCCTCTTCCTCCTCCCTCCTCCTCCTCTCAAACAAGCCAGTCGGTCTGTCAATGCGCTGCGAGCTTCAGGGCCAGTCAAACCAGTGGGATTCTGGAGTCGAGAGACGGATGAGATAACGCATGAAGACGCGCTTTCCTCCGGGTCCGAGAAGCGAACCCAGACGATGCGCCGCAGCAGATAGGCGGCAAATCACCCCGCGACCGGGGACCGGAGACCGGAACATCTTCTATTTCCTTTCTTTCTTTCTTCTTTTTTTATTTTTTAAAGAACATACAAATCTCTACACAAGTTCCACGTGAGAGCGTGGGCTGCTTGTCTGGCTCTCCGCTGGGTTCCTCTCAGTTTGGCTCGAATTGATTCTCGGGACTTCTCATCACTTGGGATCTTGATTTTGTTGTTTGTTTGTTTGTTTGTATTTTCATCTAATCCGTTGCTGAAGGATTTGCGGATTTACAGCCCGCGTTGAACCTGTGCATCCTCACAAAGAGGAGGAGCGCGCAGCTCGCGTTGCGCATTGCCTGGAAACCCACCGGAGCACCGACATGTCTCTCCGGGGATGGAGCCGTGGACACGAGTGACATCTTTTACGTTTTAAACACCTCTCGCGAGCCGGGCTGCTTTCTGACGGACTTGACGACATTGAACCCCCCTCCACACCACCACCACCACCACCACCCCACCCGTTCCCCAACCCGGCCTGACGTGTTGGAGGGTCTTTCTTCTTTCGAGAAAACAAGGTAATGGGAGAGAAATCACGCAGAGCCGGCGCGGACAACAAGGGGACATTGTTCGGAAGGAGACAATTAGGGCGCACCGAGAGGCACCAGAAATAGCTGCTGGGTGGCGAGACGTGGCCGTGGACTCGGTTCCGTGGAGTTATCTTTTGGTGGAGGAGGTGTTCGAGAAGGAGAAGAAGAAATAAAACGAGGACTAGCGACTAATTGATGGGCAAAGTCATGGGATTGGCACTGAAATAGTCGGCTACGCGCCCGTGGACGCGCACAGCTCCCCGTCGCTTTTTTTTTTTTTGGAGACGCCGGACGCGCGGATTTGAACAAGTTTCTCCAGCACATTTCTGATCAGAGCCAGCTTGTTCTTTTGTGTTGTTGTTGTTATTGTTGTTGCTTTTGGTTCTTCGGGATTCCCACGAGGTGGCACACGGCGGGCTTTCACTTCACACTTTGACTGCCTCCACATTTGAAGCTCGGCTGCACCTCCATTGTTTTGAGAAATCTCCTCCTTGAATACTCAGAAGGAGCAAAACACACAGAAAAAAACCCAACCCAAAACAAATATATATTTATATATATTTGCCCATTTCTTTTCCGATGGGGCCGCATGTGCTGGGCGTCAGGGTTGGAATGGCGTGTCGAGGCAGTGGGAATAGATTTGGGATCCTGCTGATATTCTTACTGGATTTACTGGCGAAGACGGCCTGCAACATGGAGCCCATCTACTGGAACTCCCTGAACGAGAGGTAAGAGCAGCTATACCGCGGGATACCGACATGACTTATTCATTTGAAATGAGTTTTAATTCGCGTGCATCCTCCAGTGCTCCATTAGGTTGACGTCTAATGTGCGCGAGTGACTCTTATCAGGATTTTGATGAGGTCAGCAACTCGCCGCTGAGTTGTTATTTATTTATTTATTCCAGACAAGTTCACTCCAGGTCCAATAGAAACGCACCGGCACACCTCGAGCTGCTCATTGGTCCCACCGGCTGCTCCAGCTGTAGCTCTTCTGTGAGAGATAGAAGCAGTGTGTGGGATGACAGAGGTGTGAGTGTGTGTGTGTGTGTGTGTGCGTGCGTGTGTGTGTGTGCGTGTGATGCTCTAATTGCTGTTGCTGGGTGACCTTGATCTGAAGTCCAGGCCCAGTCCTGCAGGCCTCCCAAACACCCACTCGGCTCTCGCTCTCTTGCTCATTTGCATCCTTTTCTCTCTTTTTCTTTTCTTCCTTTCTTTCTCTTTTTCTTTTCTTTTTCCCTGGGAGGAAGGTGTTGGTTATTACCCGAGGAAATGTCATTTTAGAAAACACCTCTCGGCCTGTCCGGGCCCCTATATAACGACCGACACCACTTTCCTCACACCTCTGCTAATTTGTCTGAATGGACGCCTGGTGGAGGAGGAGGAGGAGGAAGAGGAAGAGGAGGAGGAGAGGGGGGGATAACAAGGGGGTCTCTATGTATGGAGTTTTTCATTCTTTTTTAAGAGACACCAGGCTTTAAATTCTGAAACGTTGACATATACATGTTATATATCTCGGTCCGCCTCGCTGCGCTCCCATTGGCCGACGGGACTCACTTTATAACGGCTTTATAACACAAAGGAAAAGCCACGCAAGCAAATTCAGGCAAATTCGTCCGACCCAACCTGCCACTCCCAGCAGCCAACGCCAGGGGCGTGAAGAATAAAGAGAGTCTAACAGGTTTTAAGGAGCTGGAGGCCGTGCCCCCCCCCCACATGAAGCCCTTAATGAGGGCTTTTTGTCGGCGGTGGGCGGATCGGAGCCCGACACGTGAGGCCGGCCCTCGGTGACTCGGGCGTTCGAGGCCTCGCAGGTGATCCCACGCCATTGTCTCCCTAATGGAGTTCGGTGTCAGGGCTCAGTGCATGGGGGTGGGGGTGGAGGGGGGGGGGGGTCCGCTGGCAATTAGAGGGGCGGTGGCTACGACAGTCACTCCCGCAGATTTGCTCACTCATATATTCAAAAATACAAAGCCCATTGTATACTACGGAGCTTATTTGTGAGGCTTAACTATTCATACTTAATCAGCTTAGTCATTCCACCAGTTTATTTTCTTGGCCCCCTTTTTCTTTCTTCTTTCTTTCTTTCTTTCTTTTTCTCTTTTCCTTTTTTTCGTCACACACTTCCATGTTCTTGTTCTACGTGGCGAGAGCTCCGTACTTTAGCTCCGGCTGCCTGACGGGGTGAAATACGATGTTTTTGGCGCCCGGGGGCTGAAAAATACGTTTGAGAGTCCGATGCTTGTCTAAATAATGAGGGTCTTCCAAGGACTAAGTCCTGAACCCCCCCCCCACACACACACACACACACACACACACACGCTCGAGCGAGAGCATCCGTCCGTGGTTTCACGCGCGGCAAACGGAGCGTCCCGTTGTTGACCTCTCGACCCCTGCTGCTCGCTCTGCTTTGAAGTTCAGACCGTCCACCTGCAGCCTCCTCTCCTCTCTCCTCTCTCCTTTCCTCCCTTCTCCTCCCTCCTTTCCCCTTCTGCGAGCAATCTCCAGCTCCCCCTCGTTTCCTTCCCTTATCATTCTTTTCCTCCCTTCCTCCTCGTGACGCTTCGATTCCAACGGCTTCCTCCACCATCTCCCCCCCCCACCCCTCCCTCTTCTTTCTTCTCCTCCCTGTCACTTTCCGTCTGTCTCTCGTATCACATCCAGCAACTAATTATAGCGCCGCAGCAGCGGCGGCGGCGAAGACGTGTTAGGAGTGACGGGGGGTGAGGAGGGAGAGGAGGCGCCCGCGTTCTACCTGAGCACCATCACAACATCCCATAATAACTAGAAACCAGCTGACGTAGGTGGCAGTGAAATATCAGCGGTAGTTCACGGGGTTGCCGAGCGCCGCCTCCACCCTTTTATCGACTCATTTTCTGATCCGTCCGCTGAGATTACGCCATCCCGCCCGAAAAAAAAGAAAGGAGGCGGCGGTGCTCGAGGGGGGGGGGGGATGAGAAACAGGGGGAGCGCTGGAGGGAGCAGAGGCAGGCCTCACCCCGAGTAAATCAATAGCAGTTAAGTCTCGAGTGCCAATACAGGTTCTGCTTGAGGAAAGAGAGAACCGAACCAGAAGGATCACCTTGGGAAGTGCTCCCCCCCCTTCCCTTCACCACACACACGGGGGGGGGTCACACACACACACACACACACACACACACACACACATACACACACACGAGACATACATTATCCTTATCTCAGCATCTCCTATTATCGGCCTTACACGGGCCGCCCTAATGAAAGATCGAATCTTACATCACTGCTCACACACACACACACGCACACACACACACACACACACACACAAACACACACAAGGGGATCAAAGAGGTCACAATAGTGGTGGACACACACACCCTTTAGTGAGTTTTATTTCCGTGTCTGTTCTGATTCACTTCCTCCTCCTCCTCCTCCTCCTCCTCCTCCTCCTCCTCCTCCTCCTCCTCCTCCTCCTCCTCCTCCTCCTCCTCCTCCTCCTCCTCCTCCTCCTCCTCCTCCTCCTCTCCATACACCCCCAGTATAAGGCTGTAGATTATTGTAAACGGCTGCTGACGGTGGGTGTCTCCTTCGCTCGGCGCTCGCGGTGACTTGTAATACAACTATTCCCCCTAAGATCCACATTCATATTTAATCCCCCCCCACACACACACACACACACACACACACACACACACACACACACACACACACACACACACGCTTTCCTGTTTCTCAATAAGTCATTAAACGCCGGCTAATTGGCGTCGGATAAAAGACGAGCTAACTGGGCTAAGTGTTTCAACTCCCCAAAAGAAACGAAAGAAAAGAAAATCCTTAAAATAAAAAATAAAAAGGAATCACTGGAAATCTTCCTGGGGGGGGGGGGGGGTAGGGGGGGTGTTAGTAGGTCAAACAGGGTGTCGTCTCTACGGAGCAGCATTCCACCTGTTTCTTGATTGTTTGTATGTTTGTCACCCCCCCACCAGGTTACCCCTCCCCCTCCCCCCTTTATAATCTCCACCCGTAGCCCCCCCCCCCCTCATGAATAATGCATGCAGGCCTCTCCTGGGCTGTGTGGATAAGTGAGCGGGAGCTCGGTAAGCCTCCACGCCTCCTCAGGCCAAATGATTAGAGAATATCCACCGGGTGGCTTTTATTTTATTTCAAGAGCGAGGGTGTGTTCAAAAACAAGAGGAGGAACGTAGTGGAGAGTAGAGGAGAGGGAGAGAGAGAATAGGAACCACATTGCTCCCTCTCTCTCTCTCTTTCTTCCCATCTCCCTCAGTGAAGAAAAAAAGAAGAGAGTGCGTAAATTTACGAGCTGCGAGCAACAGGAGATGGGAAAAGAGGTTTTGGCTGATGTGGCAGAAAATAAAGGGTGTGTGTGTGTGTGTGTGCGTGTGTTTGCTTGTGTGTGTGGAGGGGGGGGGGGCAGAGGCTAGAATCCTCTTCTTTTTTGGGGCATTGCAGGCAGATAGACACACAGATATGCAGACGGACTGTGAACCACACACACACACACACACACACACACACACACACACACACACACACACACACACACACACACACACACACACACACACACACACACACACACACACACACACACACACACACTGAGGTGAGGGAATTGGCAGGCGTCATGGGGTTGTTGTTCCACTCGGAATCCATTCATTATTTCATCACTCGATTATAACTTCGTTTGGCCCGAGCTCATCCGTCAGCTTCGTGAGGCGGCGTGTCGTGAATGTGCCGTCGTTAGCCGAGGAACTCGTTTACCGCGGCTCCACAAGTGACTTTGGGATTTCGGTGATTAGTAAAAGCTCCGACGGCCCGGATGAAGGAGATCAGAGGCGCGTTGGGCGGCGCCGGTTCAGAAAGCTGGAACACGGAGAGACTCTTCCTCCTCTGGAGGCGCCCACACACACGTCCACAAGGGCAGCCACAGTTAGGCCTAGAGGTCAGGGGGGGGGGGGTGTTGGGGGTCACATGTGTCCCAGCATCACTGGGCAGATTGCCCAGGGCGGCTGAACCCAGAGCCCCTCAGCAAAGTCAGACAGCACACACACACACACACACACACACACTGGCCTCCCATTAGCTTGCTTCACAGCACACCTCGCCTAAGCAGGATCATCCAACCCTCCTGGCAGCATTTGGACTAGGCCAGGTCAATCCCCCCCCCCCCCCCCCCCAAGCGAACTGGTGGGATGACGAGAGCCGTAATGAAAGGTGTGTGTGTGTGTGTGTGTGTGTGTGTGTGTGGAGACAACCTCTGTCACGCTGCTCATCCCCTCCTCTATCCTCCTTCCTTTTTCATACTCGCGGTGCTAGGCCAGGTCAATCCCCCCCTCCCTCGCTCCTCCGTTTTGTTTTGGGCTCAGCGTCACGAGACTCCCCGCTCCACATCACCGGGTCCATACCGCGGCGCTTCGGAATCGTTCCAGATAAACAGCACAGCAGCAGGAAGGAGTTGACGCTCTAGTCATTTCATTTGTGTGTGTGTGTGTGTTCTGGTTTGTGACAGAGGATGTGCTGGTATGTGTGTGTGTGTGTGTGTGTGTGTGCCATGCATACTAAATGGTGTGTGAGGCTCTAAGCCCTTCTGATGTGTGCCATGTGCATAAAGTCTCTTTATTTTGTCTGCAATTGACTCGTAAACCCTCGTCTTCTCGCCAAAACCCTTTTTTATACGTTTCTTTCCACTCTCTCCAACCTGCTTCCAATAAAAATCTGATTGTTTCAAGTATTTTCCACGATTAAGTCGAACATGTTTTGATCCTAGTGCAGCAACCTGCATTAAACTCGAGACCCTCTGCGGAACGTTCTAGAAAGGCGCTGATTTCCGACTGAAAACTAGATACGATTTTTCTTCTTCTTCTCTTCTTTGAAGAAGATAAGGATTTTAAGACTCTTATGAAGCATAAAAAAACAGCTGCTAATACCCACAAACAGCCGTCTGTCGCTTCCTGAGGGAAAGGTCGCCGTCGGCCAATCACAGGTGTTCATCAGCACTAATCGCCTATTTTTAGGATTCAAATACGTCACATTTTGATAAAAAAGAAAATTAGAGAGTAATTACTTTGAGTGTTTTTACAGTGTGTGTGTGTGTGTGTGTTGATTCTTATCACACCCGCCCTGCCCTCAAGCCTCATGAAGGCGGAGTCCCGTTTCATGAGGCTGACACACAACCTGTAAAACACACAACCTGTAAAACACACAACCTGTAAAACACACAGCAGAAGACAAACGGTTCATCATCTGCAGCCAGACTTTTCATTTCCAGTTTTCCTTTTTTTTTTTTCGGGGTCCCGTCGCTTTCCTCAGCACCGAACGCTCCATCACAGAGAGAGAAAGAGAGAGAGAGAGAGAGAGAGGGAGAGAGAGGGATGAGGGGGGTTTTCTTTGGGACAGCTGTGCCTCGTCACAGCTGAAGCTTTGGCAAACATCTCTGGACCCGATACAGCAACAGGGCGGCGATGGGAGGGGCGGGGCCAGGGTTAAGGGAACTGAGAGCATGAAAGAAGGGATGGGGGGGGGCAGTTATTTAGAGAGAGATGGATTGGTTTGACGGTTGCAGTGGCCGACGTGACGCAGCCCAGACGGCGAGGGTGACGGACGAGCCGCAGGTCACCGCCGTGACTAGCCGCTTCCTGCTCACACACAAGCGACCCCCCCCCCCCCCACACACACACACACACCCCTCATTCCTCATTACTGACACGTCCCATAATATTTATCCCTGTGAAGTCCAGCATGAAACCCGGTAAGCCTTAAAGGAATTCACTCACTTTTCTCGGGGCAGAATGGGCCCTTTGATGGGCTCGGCGTGGCAGCTGTTTCCCCCTCTCTGTATTTACTACAGCTCGTGCGATGAGACGCCGGCAAACACACACATTGTGCTTCAGCTTCACACGCGGGGCATTTGTTTGTGTGTGCGCCACTCACCGATGCCAAATGCCTGGTGGCAGAAAACAATGTGTTGATAGACTAAATTTGCCAAAAGCTAAATCAATTGCTTTAAAAAAAAAAAGAAAGAGAAAGAAAAGAAAGCTGTAGTGTTGCACTGCATAATCAATATTTGGAGTCCATTGCACTCCGGGATGAAGCTTTGTAATTTACCACCTTTCATATGGTCAACGAGTGCTCTGTGTGTGTGTGTGTGTGTGTGTGATACAGCGATTGCAAGACGCCCGAGTATGTCTTATTGAAAAGTCAACGGTCTATTGAGGCCGCAGTCAAACAGCCTCCGCCTCGTCTTTAAAGGAGCGATTGTCGGCGAGTCTCGGAGTTTTCGCTTTTTGGATTCTGCCGAATAGCCAGACGTTTGCCGCCGGATTCTTCCCGGAATAACGAGAAAATACGCCCCGTCGAAACGATCAAATGGACATGGACATGTGAGGCACGCAGCCCGGCAGCTGCTTTCTTTTCTCGTACGTGCCGAAGTGGATACAGGTGGCCGTTTCCCCCCTCTTTTTTTTGAAACGCCTCATTTTACATTCATCTGTTTTGGCACGAGAAGCTGTTAGCCGGAGATTTACGGAAACACACGGAGAGCCGCAACATGTAAAGCGAACATGAATCACCCCGTCAGCGGCGAGGCTGGGAACAAAGTGGAGCGACAGCTAGGAACTCTAAACAGGACACGGCCTGTTATTTTGGGGAGGGGGTGTGGATCCAAGACGTTTGGCCTCCTGTGTGTACGGTTGGGTACCAAACATCAGCGCGGTAGTACACTACGATAACTGTGATTGCAAGTCTTACATTCATAAAAGTAGGCCGACAAACAATAAATTAAGCATTATAACCATGTTTAAGCTACCTCGTAGCTAGCGCTAGCTACGAGCTAACGCTAGCTACGAGCTAACGCTAGCTACGCGCTAACGCTAGCTACGAGCTAACGCTAGCTGAACTGATACTTTTGTTGAAGTATCAGTTCAGGCACCGGTAAAGTTTTAAAAGTACCGGTTTAGCACCGGTATCAGATAAAAAAACAAGCGATACCCTCCCTACTCGTGTGGGAGGCCTGACGATGGGTCCGAGGTGATCCCCGTGCTAAGAGGCCTCGGCCGTCTTGAACCTGGGCTCGTTGCCCGTGAGCTCCGGCCTGCTTCTCTAGCGCAGATGTTCCGTGACACATCGGCCGTCTCTTAACGCCCGGCTTATTTTCCCAGGCTTCACACTTTGTTCTCTTTTGATGCGTGTGTGTGTGTGTGTGTGTGTGTGTGTGTGAGAGAGAAAGAATGTGTGTGTGAACGTATGCATCGTTCTAATTAGGAGGTAAAATACCATTCAGTCCATCTGGCTTTGGCATTAGCCCATCGTTGTGACCGGCTATGGGGAGGTTGACCTTGGCTAGCGGTGCGGGGGTGGGGAGGCACATTCTGCTCCGTCTTCCTTATATCTTAAGTGGGTCTGACGTAAAAAATAAATAAAGATTGAGACGTATTCTTCTCATTTGAAAGCAAATATTTTGGGCTTCATATGTGGTGAAGTTGTGAGTGTAGCTGGGATGCTAGTGTTTCCATTTGAATGACATTAATATTTATACGTTAATATTTCAGTCTCAACATTACTAGCCTCACACAGTTGCACATCTCTGAGGCATCCCTTCACTCTCATGTCTTAAAGCAGTCATAAACAGCAAAGTACAAACAAAATACTCGCTTTGATGACGCCGTGAAGCAGCATGGGATTATGAGTTGATGTCTTTATTGTTAATAAACTACTAAAAATCTATCTGATATAACTCGGGCTGGATAATATTCATGCGCCAGCTAATATATTAAAGTCTTCTTCATGTAATCATACTAAAAATAAAAGCTTTATACGCATGTTGAACGTTATAATGTCACGTGTTAGCTGGCTGGCACGAGCAACTTGTCATACAGCGTCTTGTAGCGTGTAGTGAGGGGATTGAAATATCATATCAATGAATAAGATTTCCACTGGATGACTTTGTTTTTAAATGTAACGCAATTAATAATAAAAAAAAGATGCTATGTGGCAGAAAACAAGATGGTTTTCATGCCGTGGGTTTATATTATATAATGAGCCCGTATACGAAGTCGGGCTGGCCTCTCAATAACAAACTCTATCATCTGGTGGTTCCCTGAAGACCTGGAGGTCAGCAGGTCAAGGAGATATGACTCTGTTGACTTTAGGGTTAGCTGGATTACGTACACCAGCTTACTGGGTTCATCAACCGCTTTCAAACCGACATCAGATAAACTCCAAAAAAGAGCGCGGCGGTCAAACCGAAACACAAAGCTGATATTTTGCCAGTAAAAAGTATTTTTCAACCTGAAAAGAGACGATTTAGACGATTTAAAGTGAACCGGCGCTCTGCTCTCTGCAGTACCCGGAGTGCAGTGCTTTGTTGTGTAGGACAAGTGACTCCAACACGATCCATCT
>CM070111.1:10742156-10747156 GCA_036178185.1 Liparis tanakae
ACACCGACGGAGAGCAAAAGTGAGCGCGATGGGAGACGAGGCCGAGAGCGGGAGCCTTAATGCGGGCGACAGGGTTGTTATCTTGCGGGCGGCTGATGGCTTTAACAGCTGTATTATCTCGCGTATCTTATATTGGATTACGCGTCACTCTCTCACGCTCTGATTAAAGACATCCTCCGGCTGGGATGGAGCGAGGGATGAGGAAGAAACAAGATGAGGGGAGCAGCGCTCTGAGGGGTCATCCTGGACCGCCGCTCCCTGATGATGGATTACTGTCGGCATGTGGCTCTCCAGGAGAACGCATATGTCTCCCCCCCCCCCCTCCAATAGATGTCTCCCAGCAGGTTTTGCCGCCTTAAAAAAAAAAACTTTAATGGGAAGCAGCGGCACACTTTGGCGCAATTAAAGTGGGCTTACCTGGAAGGAAAAAGCAATATAAGCATCAGTTAAAAAAGAAAAAAGGGGAGAGGGGTGAGAGGGGAGAGGTGAGAGGAGGTGTGGCACCAGATGAGGTCTGGTGGAGGGAGAGCGCTCAGACGGCGTGACGCCCTCTGTCTGTAAACGCGACTGAATTATGGATTTATCCCCCGCAGGTGAACACGAGAATGCAGCTTTAAAAACATTGTTGTTGTTTTTTTTTTACTCCGGTTCAAGCAAAAAGTGGAAAGCAGAGTTTAGTTTTCTTAGTAAAAGAGGTAAAAAGACGTGGAACTGTGACTCTATGGGCTCTCATATCACACCTCCGTCTGAGCACGTCACTCTCTCTCTCCGTCTCTCACTCACTCTCTCTCTCTCTTTATCTCTCTCTCTCCCTCGTTCTCTTTTTCATACCCTGCCGTCTCGCACTAGCATAAAAAAAAGAAAAGAAAAACTTCTCATGCTCCGTTTGGTGTGCAACCCGTCAAGCTTGCTTTGCACACACACACACACACACACACACACACACACACACACACACACACACACACACACACACACACACACACACACACACACACACACACACGCACACATCTGCAGCGTGTTCTCCTCTGTAACTCGAGCATATACAGCCAAGGGAATAATAGAAACAAGGAATACTCTGAGATAAAGCGGAAGAGGGGGCGAATAAAAGGATAAAGCCGAGTGAGAGGGATGGAGAGCTCCGTATTATTAATTTAGCCGGAGAAAGAGAGAGGGAATTTCTTTCAACCCCCCCACCACCCCACCACCACCTACACCGCTGCTGCTCCCATAGAGCTCTATAGCGGCATACAATGGAGAGATTGGCGCAGCAGGAGGAAGAGGAGGAGGAGGTGGAGGAGGAGGAGGGGGGGGGGGTAACAGAGAGGTGGATAATCCATCCCTCTGTTAACTGTTTCATAGCACCTGGTCCGCTCTCATTCCTCCGTCGTCGGTTCCCTCTCCATCTAATTTCCGTCTCTCTTTCGTTTACTCCCCCCCCCCGTACTCTCTTTCATTTATTTATTTTCTTTGTCTTTTTCATCTCCCGTTCTTCCTTTTTCCTTCCCTCCATCCCTCCCTCCCGTGGCTCCTCCATCTACCTCTCCGTGGGCTCTCTCTCCCTAATCCGCCCACATTTTCTTCCAGACCTTATAGAGTGGAATAAACCTGCAACCACACACAGCCAAGACACACACACACACACACACACACACACACACACACACACACACACACACACACACACACACACACACGGCTGTGTCCTATATGCATGCGTCACATGCCGGCGTATGACTTGGGAGAGTGTATATGTTCTCAGTTGGCAGCCCACATGCCCGCCGCTATTGGCAGAATATCTCCTCATCTGGCACGAGAAGAAGGCAGGGCGTCCCACAGCGAGGGATTACACCGAGTTTACACACACACACACACACACACACACACACACACACACACACACACACACACACACACACACACACACACACACACACATACAACTATTGGCACATATTTGCACAGTAGGAGATGCAAAGCCCCGCTCTTTCAGCCGCACACAGACTGGTTGGCCGTGGCTCGCTCGCTCGTACGGATGTTTTTCAAAACTATTTTGTTATTAGAAAGTATCGAGAGTTTAACAAGTTTTGAAGAGGGAGTTGAACCCCCGACCAGAGAGGAAGTGTAAAGCCTCCAGAAGGCGTATCGGGCGTCGCTCCCCCAGGTTTTTGGAGGGGAGAGTTGCATTTCTGTAGCGGGCAGGAGGACATGGAGTCCGGCAGCGGGCCGCTACTGTAAAGTGTTTCTTTGTCTCGGAGGAGAGATGGGGGGGGGGGGGGGGGGGGGTTGGAGTCCAGCCCCCCTTTTGTATGAAGCTGATTGATAGGTGGTCTGACCTTTAACACCTCTTGAGAAATCCAAAAAGTCATTCTCTCACCTTATATTTAGTCCCCTCGGTATCTGCCACACACACACACACACACACACACACACACACACACACACACACACACACACACACACACACGCACACACACACTTCCCCGACAGGCCCTGGATGGAAACCTAATTCTGTCTTTTCTTTCTCTCCTTTAAAAAACTAAACAAAAAAAACATCCAATTACAGCCACTCCATACTCCACCTCCTTCCCTCTCTCCTTCTTCCACTCCCTCCCTCCATTCTTAACGAGCAATCTCGTTAATGTCAGGGCGTCTCTCTCTCTCTCTCTCTCTCTCTCTCATTCCTTCTATCATTCAGGCTTTTGGCCAATAGAGAGAAAGAGAGAGAGAGATATGAAGAAGAAGAGATGGAGAGATCAGAGCTCAGCGGAAGGAACAAGTGCAGGATGAGAGAGGGGTGGAGGGGTGGAGGGGTGGAGGGGTGGAGGCCGGGTGTGGGCAGAGAGATGCCAGAGCCTCCTTAATAATGGCCGGACAAGTGTGTGAGATTACTGCCCCGGTTCCACGGGGGACGTAATTATATGCTGCACAGGCTGTCTCAGCGAATGAGATGAGGGGGGCCGCATTTAGTGACGCACCACCGAGAGACCGCTGTGTGTGTGTGTGTGTGTGTGTGTGTGTGTGTTTGCGGGATGAGTAATGTTAAGCCATTGAAAGCTGTAAATTATTCAGGGGGCTTCATGCATGGAAACATTATAATTCCGTGTCTGAGGGTGAATTACCCTCGGCTTTAACCCCAGGCTCGTATCTCACTGCCGCCCCAAGGCCTCATGGGAGATTAACGGGAGTAAAGATGTGGGAGGCCGGAGCAGCGCGCCCGCCGCACGCCGGCCGCTCGTTACCGCGCTCTGCTCCCCCGTCACCCTCCGCCGAGAAGAAAAGGGCCGAATTAAAATCCGGCCCGTCTGGCGATTCGGCGCCCGGCGGGTTTTCCATCACGCCGCGCTTCCCGCTGGGTAAAAAAAAGAAGTCTGCAGGTGTTCCCAATTCATCCGCTTCAAATACCGCCGCGTCCTCTCGGCAGGGGGGTTGCGTACCGGTGTTCTGTCATTTTTTGCTGCCTTGTCAGAATTTGCTACCGCTGCATAAACCGATAGGTGTGTCTATCGATTCATGCTACCCTAACATAATAGGATGTTATTGTACTATCACAATATGCTACCCCTGATGTAATTCAATTTAGCATTCTTACATGAATGCATGTTATTGTACTATCAAAATATGCTTTTCTTTCAAAGTTCAATGTTTCACTTTTCACTGTTAAAGTGTTTATCTTCAACACTAAATGCCCTAATAATAAACCAGTGCTTTATTATGATAATGTGAACAAACTCATGTTTACAATGTCACTCCCCGTTATCAGACATTATGGGCGTGTCAAACAAACTCGGAAATACCACAAGGTAGCAGTTCTCGACAAGTAGCATGAAATGACAGAACACCGGCCGTCCCTCTCCTCCGGTCACGCCGGTTTGGGCGATGTAGGCGTGCTCGTCCTCTGTGATATCTATGCTTTTCTTTTAGCTAACGGTGAAATAAACCTCCGGGACACGGAGACAACGAGCGCTTTGGCTTTGGCGCCGCGGCAAAGAGCCAGATCCACATGGGAGGCGTGTGAATGTGAGCAGGAATAATAAAGAGATGGCCGATTGGGGGATACAAGAAAAGCACAATAAAGCCCCCGAATATGTCATATACAGTACATCAGCCACGATATCCTCCCTCTGCTGTCGGAAAAGTCTTTTTATTGATGGAATATATGACTTTCAAAACACGGGAATCACTCCCTGGATCTCCATTTCCTTCTTTTTCCATTTTTAAAAGCGAGTGTGTCACCAATGTTGGACTCAAGGAGAAAGATAAACGTGTTTTTACTTCACCCGTACAACCTCTTCTTCTTTTTTATGCTTGTGTCTTTTGGCCTTTATGCTTAAAATATCACCGCAGCGCCGCGTGGAGATAAAACAACAACACGGGGGAGACGGTTTGATGACCACTCACCGGGAGGCGTGTAAACAACACACACCATAGTTACATATTCTAGAGCAAAAGAAATGAGGTCACTTCTTGAAACTTGTGAAATAACATTTAACCTTTCTTCAGAAATAATAAATATACTTATTTAGGCGAACAGTTTATGAGGAAGTGTCATACTAATGGCAATAATAAGACTATTAGGCAGTAATAAGACTATTAGGCAATAATAAGACTATTAGGTAGTAATAACACTATTAGGTAGTAATAAGACTATTAGGCAGTAATACGACTATTAGGCAGTAATACGACTGGTAATAGGTCTGATTAACATGTTTTCTTAGATTATTTGGACAAAAAAACAAAAACATTAATCAGACAATTATAACCAATTATATTCCTATTTCTTTGTGGTTATTTATTGTTATTCCATTTTTCACAATTATAACTTTTTTTATGTTTAAGAATTGAACATTTTAACTATTGATTTCAAAACTTTAGAGGAAATATAGTTGTACGATTTTATTATTTTTGGTTGTAACATGCGGACACACACAACAAAATACAACAATAAAATACTATTAAACGATCATAATCATTAGAGGAAGTTATGGGGTTATTTT
>CM070111.1:10752156-10757156 GCA_036178185.1 Liparis tanakae
GCCCAGGAGGAGAGAATTATAAGTCTGTGCGTCTATATTCGGTGGAATAGTTAGTTACTGAGTTATAGACGGTTATTACACAATATCGAGCCACACTGACGAGCTAAGTTGTTCAGTTGAGGGTCTGAGAGTTGGAACATTTAGTTGTAAAGACAGACACACTGAAGCAGCTCGGTTTAAAAGAAAATAAAGATTTAAAAAAGAAGCGATGTCCCAGGAGTGCTGCGTGCTCGGCGGCCCCCAGGGGCCCCGATGGATTACACCGCTCTGCTGACACCGGGGCTGAAGTTGAGTCGCCGTTAGCTAAAGTTTCAGACTCCGTGCACCTTGTGGCCCCTCTGGAGCAAAGTTGAGACTACACACACACACACACACACACACCATCAACCCCCCCATACACACACACATCCTCCAGGGTCACAGATGGAGAGAGGGGACCTTCGCCTACATGCATGAACGCATGTGGAAACACACACGTACACTTACACACACACGCACACACACACACACACACACACACACACACACATACAAACACACACACATAAACACACACACACACACACGCACACACATAGCTTTGGAGCTGGCGGTGACCCCCAGTGTGGCAGGTCAGCGTCTCACCTCACTCCTTCACTCCCAGAGGGACGGCCCTTGGTTGGTTCTCTGCTATGCAAGTGTGTTGGTGTGTGTGTGTGTGTGTGTGTGTGTGTGTGTGTGTGTGTGTGTGTGTGTGTGTGTGTGTGTGTGTAGAGAATGCCTCTGCATGCATTATAACCTTCAGGCCTCCAGAGCCCCGTGTGACCTAATTAAATTAGCGAGGTGGTTGGAGTGAATGAGTCGAAGCTCAAAGACCTTTTCCCACACCAGGCATGAACGCCAGCTGCCACCATCCATGTGTGTGTGTGTGTGTGTGCGTGTGTGTGTGTGTGTGTGTGTGTGTACATCCATGTCATGGTGCGATGTTCTCTGGAACACGCTACCGACCTCACTGGGACTCACGGGGGGTCCGGGGCGCGTGTTTGTATGTCCGTCTCGAGGGTCTCCTTGAGGCTCTGTGGAGGGGTTCACATGCAGAGAACTGGGGGGGGGGGCTCTCAATATCTTCCTCTTCCACACACACACACACACACACACGCACACATGCACACACGCACACACACACACACACACACGCACACAGTCTGTCAGGACTTGCAGTGCTCTGTCACCACACACCTCCACCAGACGGCCTTAATGGGCTCAATCCAGCCTGCTGCAAATCATCCGGAGTACATGCTGAAAATGGGGGGGGGAGAGAGAGAGAGAGATGGGGGGCGGGGGGGGAAGGGGGGGGAATGGTGGTTTGGATGGAGACGGTTTAGGGGGAACAGAAAGAGATCTGGGGGACTGTTTTAGTTTTTTATGAACCCCCCGGGGGATCGGTCGGGCTTCTCGGGGCTTTGATGGCTGTCGTCATGGCGATTGACAGCGTGGAAAGATGCCGACACGCGTAGAGAAACGGCAAAAAGAAATATCCAGGTGGGAGGAATATTAACAATGTTGATAATCAATTAATAAGAGCAAGAGAGACGTGCTTAAATATGTCTTAGGTGTAGACGATGACATCGTCCCTCGTTGGGCTCCTGGGGGTGGACGGGATTTGTATTGGCAAAAAGATTAGATTAATCAATGAATTCATCAATAATGAAAGTAATTGTTATTGATAGCCAGCAGGCATGGGACCACATTATTTTACTATTGTTTAAGAGAATAACACATCATTGCTCTACAAGTGTGTTTTTTTCTTCCTCCCAGATCAATTGTATTTATAAAGCTAAATAAACTATTTAATAAAAGACATGTTTAATAAAAAACATTTTAATATGCATTAAAAGACAGTAAAAGCAAAACGTTGATAACACAGAGAACAGCCTTAATAATTTAAAGATTAATATTAAATATAATGTTAAAATAGACGACACCGCTCAAAACACTGAGATTTAAAAGCGGGTTTAAAAACAAGATTTTAAAAGCGCTCTGTCGACGAACACGCGGTTATTAAAACCAGTTTTTTTTTAAACACATCTTTGTAACTTATAGTTCTTACATTTTATATAATTCTATTCCTGTAAGTGATCTCCAACAAAACTGGAATGAAAGCAAAGCTCCGAAAACCACTGAAAGTGAAAAGAAAGAAGGGTAAAAGAGAGGTGGAATGAGAAGTGGAGCGAAGGGGGAGGAGGAGGAGGAGGAGGAGGGGGGGGGGGGGCGTCGGTGAGACACGAGTGTGAACACGGAGCGGCGTCTCCAACTCCAAATGTTTGGTGGAGTCAAAAGAAGCCGGGAACAAAAAAAAAGAAAGAAGAAGTTCTGAGCTGCAGATGCAGGAGCGGAGAAGAACAGATGAAGATGAACAAAGAGAGAGAGAGAGAAAGAGAGAGAGAAAGAGAGAGAGAGGGAGAGAGAGGGGGAGATGTTTGCCTGAGAAAAGTTTGCGTTGACCTGAATATGGAGCCATTGTTCTGCGCGGCTCAAAGAGGAGGAGAAGTCTTCTTCTCTCGGTTAGTTACTTCTGGTTCCTCTTCGCAGCGACACGGGAGATGAAGGCTGTGTGTGTGTGTGTGTGTGTGTGTGTGTGTGTGTGAGAGAGTGTGTGTCTATACCTCTATGCATGCTCCTTTTAAATGCCAAGGCATCCCGCTTGCCTCCACCCTGCGTCTCCGTGGCGACGCTGGGTGTGACATGTACTGGATGTGACACGGACGCTGCGGCATTCTGGACGCGTGTGTGTGTGTGTGTGTGTGTGTGTGTGTGTGTGTGTGTGTGTGTGTGTGTGTGTGAGACAAGGACGCCGTTACCTTCAAAGTCCCATGATACCAACTAACTATTCACACCTCCTCTGCATCCTCACCTGCCCACCTCCCCGTCTCTCCCTCTCTTCCCTTAATCAGTAGTGTCTCTCTACCTCCCCCCTTCCTCTCCCTCTCTCTCTCTTTCCTCCCTCCTTCTCTCACCATATGGAAACTATTACCGCAGTTGTCGTTTCTCACCACCGACATTCCTCAGGGCTTTCCAGCTCTGGCTGACTTCACGTCCAGCTCGCGCTCCTCTCATCACGTCCACGCCGCTCTTCATCGTCGGCTTATCTCTTCGTTACCTCGCTCTAATTTTTCAGCCCTTCGACATCCCGCTCTCTGGTTCGTGATTATTATTATTTTTTTCGGGCTACCGGGAGTAACGAAGTGAGAACACGACGTTGGAACAACCCGAAGCCAAAGTTCCCCATAATTCAGATAAAATAAGAGCGCTGTGTTTTTGTTCTTTGTTGTGTGTGTCTCATCTGTATTGGTCGTACTAGGTAGGTACACACCAAAAAAAAATCAATACATATAATTTTGAATTATAAATAAACACAGAAATGAGTTATAATTTTTCATAGTTGTTTAAAAAATGTTATAATAATAAATAACCACAAATATATTGGAATAAAATGTAATATGTCTGATTTTTTAAAAAGATCTCAGAAAACACTCTAATAGTCTTATTATTGCCATTTTTATAACAATTGTTCAGCCTAAATGAGTATATTTATTATGTTTGAACAACGGTTAAATGTTATTTCATAGGTTTTAAAAAGTGCCCCCAATTTCTTTTTAAATGCCCCTGGATTTCAGTCAGTGGGGGAAAAAACTGCCCCCTAAATAATCTGTACATTTCCTCCCCTGATTGAGGTCCCGCCCAATTAACCGCCTCGACCAATCACGAGCCGGCCACGCCCACAGGGAGGAACACAGCTGTCAATGCAGACCTTTTTTATATCATCAAATGACTTAAAGTAAAAAGAAAAAACTGTCAGAAAATGAACACGACATACAGCGTGAAACACGGCGACGCCGTGACCTCTGTGACCTCTAGTGCAGCCAATCAGGAGGCGGGAGGAAGGAAATCGATCTTTATCTGCTAGATGCTGCACGACGTTCACTAGCGAGCTGCACAAAGACATTTATTCAAACGACATGTTCTATACTTAAAATGATCGTTTACAAAAACAAAAGTTCTTGGATGGAAACCGTAACCTCTCCCTCTCTCTCCCTCCCTCTCTCCCCGTGGAACGAGCATCCTCTCCATCATTTCATCCATAATAGAAATGTTGGAGGTATCTGGGCCATGCCTTCTAGAGAGACTCAAACTCTCATCAATTTACATTATACCCCCCCCCCCCCCCCCGTCCCCCCGTCTCCATCGCGTCCCTCTCTCCCTCTCCCTCTCCACTCACACAGTCAAAGACCACTTCCCGAGCTCCTCTCCAGGGTATATGGTTCTTTAATGAAGACAGTAATAATGATTATGGATATTTTAAAGCCCTCTCGACCGCGCCCCCGTTCACGGCCGTGCGTGCTGCCGAATTTCAAATCACTAAATCACAAGCATTGATTATTAATTCCGAGAACAGCTTAAGATGACAAATATTGTGTCAAAAGATGACACAGGAACTGGGAAAATTTGCTTTTTTCTGCGCGTTCCCGAAGCTTTTAGGTGCTTCATGAATTTCCGATGTACAATTTAATCCTCCCAGGCTGATATACGACGGAAATAATTCTGTAACAACACGGAGAAAAGTATTAATTCAGTAATATTTCAGAGGATGGAGCTTCACGCTCCGACAAAGCCACGGAGGATAATAGCATTTCTTTTATTTAAGACCTCGAGTTAAACCGGAAAAGACGGGTTTCAAACCGCCTTGATGAAGGGAAACGGATCAAAGATGAAATTAAGGGACGCAGTACCGGACAAACTGGACCTCTTCCTGAACCAGAGATGCTGAGCGGTCCACTGATGGAGACGGGATGCATATATATATATATATATATATATATATATATATATATATATATATATATATATATATATATATATGTATTTTTTAATATATATATATATATATATATATTTATATGTATCCTTTAATATATATATATATATATATATATATATATATATATATATTTTATATATAT
>CM070111.1:10762156-10767156 GCA_036178185.1 Liparis tanakae
ATTTATTTAGTATTTTCTCAGATCGTTGGGCGCCTTGTGATTCTGAGTTGTTTACTTTCTAACGGTCAAACCGTCGCCTGACAGCGGAACAGAGAGGACAGCGAGGCCGGCGGCGTGAGCGCGGCGACTCCCCCGGCGCTCGTGTGGATTTGTTGGAAGCGAGTCCGCGGAGCCGGAACAACCGGCTTCTTCACGTTAAACGGCGTCTCGCTTCCTCCCCAAAACATCAAAGTGTCACTCAGCGTCCTGCAGGGGGGAACGACTCCTCCTCCTGCTGTGCATCTCCTTAAACACTTGGTCTTGTTTCTGACACTTTATCTCAACCCGAGATAAAAACACGACAGGGGTGTGTGTGTGTGTGTGTGTGTGTGTGTGTGTGTGTGTGTGTGTGTGTGTGTGTGTGTGTGTGTGTGTGTACGGGCCGAGGCTACTTCCTGTTGGCGCGGGGCGTTAAAGTCCCCGCCGGCCTCGAGGCGGAGCGATAACTCATAGTATTTGTCCTTATCAGCCAATGACAACCCATGTTTCTGGGGCTTTCTGCCGCTCTCAGCTGGTGTTTCGTGTTCTCTGCGTGACCTCTGGACGCCCTCCAGCAGGAACACATACGGAAAGGAGAAAAAAAAGCCCTTTTAAGATCATTAAGACCATCAAAATCTGAGAAAGCCTCGGTGAAATGCTAACGCTAATGCTAATGCTAATGATGATGATGATAGCGTTCTTTGTTGTTGTTGTTGTTGTTTCCTCGCCGTCGGCCAGGCCGTAAACAAACAGGCGTCTCCATACCGTACGCGGCTGACAGACATCACAACAGCTAATTAGCAAACTAATTAACTCTGCCTACCTGGGATCCGGCAGCTCGGTTTCCACGGCGATGGACGCGCTTCAGGTCTCGCTTCCCGGAGACGAAGAGCGGGGGGAGAGAAACGGCAAAACGAGTCACGACGGAAAATAAAGTTGTTGTTTTGATGATAATTTCTTCGTTTCCATACACACGTACACACACACACACACACACACACACACACACACACACACATGCAACACAAGGGATTTGAACCCCGGCTCCCCTCCAGTAGACCTCAAGGTTTTATTTGGAATATTTGCATATATGTTGTGTGTATATATACATATTTGCAAATATGTTGTGTATACATATTTGCAAATATGTTGTGTGTATATATACATATATATTTTATTTTGTATTTTATATTCCACTTGGTATAGTTTATGCACAGTCACTTTTTTCTTTCTTTCTTATATTTATATTTTATTCTCGTGTGTTTAGTTTATTGGTGGTAATAATGTATATTTCTATTCTTCTATTCTTTATTCGTAGTTCGCTTTGCATTTTACATGCAGATATCCCTCACCAGATCGTCGGTTATAATTTTTTCCTCCGCCGCTTCCTGAGGTCAACCAGGGGTCGCGTAGCGCGGTCACACATGTGTGTGTGTGTGTGTGTGTGTGTGTGTGTGTGTGTGTGCAGGTGCAACAGGTGTGTGAGCTGCTTCTGACCTCATATCCTATATTTCTCTCCTCCTCCTCCTCCTCCAGGTTCAGGGACGATAAGGGCTACGTTCTGTACCCTCAGATCGGGGACCGGCTGGACCTCATCTGTCCGCCGCAGGACGTGGCCCGGTCCACGCCGGAGTACGAGTTCTACAAGCTGTACCTGGTGTCGGTGCGGGAGCAGGCGGACCGCTGCGAGGTCAGCGGCCCGCCCAACATCGTGCTCACCTGCGACGAGCCGGCCCGCGAGCGCCGCTTCACCATCAAGTTCCAGGAGTTCTCGCCCAACCTCTGGGGCCACGAGTTCAAGACCATGCACGACTATTACATCATCGGTGAGTGGAAGGGGACCGGGGGGCGGAGTGTGTGTGTGCGTGTGAGTGTGTGTGTGTGTGTGTGTGTGGGGGGATTGTTATGATTGCACGGCTGATTTTCTGATTGTGTCTGAATGTGTTTGTTTATTCCAGTGATGATGATGATGATGATGATGATGATGATGATGATGATGATGATGATGATGATGATGATGATGGGGATGATTGGGCGGGTGTGTTTAGAGTAATTAGCTTTGAGCCGCTACAGGACTTACATTGCAAAAAAAATGACCAGACGAGTTTCCCAGGACATTTTTAAGGGGCTTATTTTTTATTTTAATCTTTATTCGACATGTTATATTAATCGTTATAGCGACATATTAGTATTCTCACTGGTTTTGGCCTGAAACACACACACACACAAGCAAAACAAGAGAAGAAGAATCCTGTTGCGTCTCTGGACGTGTCCTTCGATGCTTGTGTGGGATTTTTGTGTCGAGTGAAATATGGTTAAATGTGTTCTTTAGAGTCTAAGTGTGTGTGTGTGTGTGTGTGTGTGTGTGTGTGTGTGTGTGTGTCATTGCTTTGTCCTGCTCCGGTGCTGCGCCGGCCTCAGGCCTGTTTATTGTTACTGCCAGCCTGGCCAGTGACCGCAGATGGAGAAGCGCAGTTTGTTTTGGTTTCCTCGGAGGGTTTGTTTGGAGTTACGGCCGCCGCCAAGACCCGATGAGGTCATCGCGGCGGAGCCAGAGCCGGAGCCGGGGCGCTCGTATCGGACGCAGCAATCTGCGAGGAAAGGTCGCGTCAACCGAAACCTGTGGGTTGTTTTTAAATACAGCACTAGAGCCAAGAGCAAGCACACACACACACACACACACACACACACACACACACACACACACACACACACACACACACACACACACACACAACCACAAGTTTCCAATACAAACAAGCAATATACAAAAAATAAAACACCCCAGGAGTAAAAGAGAGAGAGAGAGAGGGAGCAGCAAAGAGAGACAAAGACAGAGAGAGAGAGAGAGAGAGAGGGGGGGGGGGGGGAGGGAGAGAGATCCTGTTTGATTCCCAGAGCTCTCCTCCCACGCACCTTTATTCACTCAGGTGTGCAAATGATCTTTTTTTTTACTTCTCATCTGCGGGTATAACAACCCCAGAAGAAACAAGCCCAAAAAAGCCAGAAGGAGCAGGAAGCTGAGAAAGAGATGGAGAGATAGGCAGAGAGAGAGAGAGAGAGAGAGAGAGAGAGAGAGAGAGAGAGAGAGGGAGAAGAGACAAAGAGAATATAAGATCTCTCCCGCTCTGTGAAGTCCCTCATGCCTCTTTGTGTTCTATATTTGTTCGCCGGTTTCAGGAGCGCTCGTTTTCTGCCTCAGCGCGGCGTGTTTGTGGAGAGAGGTGAGGCCCGGCGCGTATCGCCGCCGCATCATTATCGACTTTAAGTATTTCTCTTAGATTAGATATGAGGAGGTGAGGTAGCAATGAGGCCGTAATCAGCGTGTGTGTGTGTGTGTGTGTGTGTGTGTGTGTGTGTGTGTGTGTGTGTGTGTCCAGGAACCCAATGATACAGGAATGTTGGCTGGATAAGCCGGGAGTGAAATTAATGCAATCTGATAGCGGCTGATACCTGATTCAATGACTGACAGACGCTGAGCGCCTCACAGGGTCCATGAATTAAACTATTCAGTCAATGAAAATCCTTTCTTTTTAAATGTGCAATAACACACTTTAAAAGATGATGACGTCATCCCGGTCGAGATAATCATCGCCTCAAGTAACTTTATAGAATAGAATAGAATAGAATTATACTTTATTAATCCCCAAGGGGAAATTTGCGGACAAAGTAGCACCAATAAACATTAAACTAAAACACAATAATACAATATACATATAAGAAAGAAGAACAAGTGTGCATAAACTATACAAGCGAGATATAAAATATAAAATACAAAATAAAATAAAATATATGCAAATATGTATTTATACACATAACATATGTGAAGAGAAAATGTGTGTGATATGTGGATATTACCACATACACACGCACACGTCAGAGCGTTTCATGGCACTGGCGTTCTGTTAGGATGTTTCTTTTGACCTTTTAACCCCAAGACGTACAGCATCTACACAATAAAATTAGTTGCATTACGTCTCAGAAGGTCAATTAAGATGAAGCTAAACATGTTTTCATCCATATGAATCAAGGTTCTGTTACCTTAAGCTATATTAGAGACTTCTGGACCCTGATTGGTTGTTGGTTTATTTCTGGAGGGGGCGGGGCTTCCAATGGTTCATTGTCAGCTACTCCTTTTTTTTTATTCATTCTTTTTTTTATGGGTTGCTTTTAACTATGTTTTAATCGGTTTTATTTGTTTTTACTATCTGGCACTCTGAGCTTCTTGAAGGAAGAGGGCGATAAAAATATAATAATAATTATTATTATTATCATTATTATTAATTTTCGCTGAGGTCAATATATAAACAAATTGATCGACTGCAGCTTTGTGTCAACACATAATCACCTCGTGATGCACGACCAACAACGATGTGTCGCTTTAAGATCCATCGGGTTTATCAGTATTTTTTTTAAACATCTTAAAACCCGATGCGGCCCGCCGTCTCCGTTTTTTTGCACACGTCCCCTCGATGCCGCCGCCTAGCAACCGGAGTGTCCAGAGATAGAAACACCTTTATCTTCACACGCAGACCAGACTGATCGATCGACAGCTCCAGCCCCGATCGATGGCGGCTGGGACACAAGGTCACACACACACACGCACACAGACACACACACACACACACACACACACACACACACACACACACACACACACACACGTGAGGAGGCGGGGAGTCGGACAGCTGAGGAGTAGCTGATCACGGGGAGCATTCGGTGCTGATAACTTATCGATGGCGTGGGCAGATAGCTGCGCTGCAGAGCGTCTGTACTTAATGAGCCCGGAGATAATTGATAACCTGCTGCTTATTTGTCGCCACATATCTGCAGTGGCGTGTGTGTGTGTGTGTGTGTGTGTGTGCCTGCCTTTTATTCAGTCGGCAGAGCTCATGCACGCTTGTTCGTTCCTGAATTCCCTTCCGGTAAGTGTATGTTTGTGCGAGCGGCGTCTCTCCCCGAGCCTCGGGGGGCGCCACGCT
>CM070111.1:10772156-10774656 GCA_036178185.1 Liparis tanakae
GCGAGCCGCCTCAGTTAAACTCTCAAGTGTGAAAAATGCCTCAAATAAAGTGCCAAAGTGGAACAACATGAGGAGAATAGGCCGGTGCGGGGCGCGGTGCAACGGACCGGACTGACACCCCCCCCCCCCCCCTCCAACCCTCAGAGGAAGAGAGGAAGAGGATGGTAGGGAAAGAGAAAGAGAATGTCTATTTAGAGGCATGAAAGTGAACTGAATGATGAGATGACCCTGAATGCACCGTTTCATATGTAACTTTATTAAATGTGAGAATATAGGCTCACACACCCCCCCCACACACACACACACACACAAACACACACACACACGCACACCGCTGCGACCGCACTGTAAACATGCGGCGCAGTGTGTGGTGACACCTGTGCCGGGGGACACGCGATGATAAATAACACGTTTTTTTTTTTTTTTTGCCGTGCCAAAGATAATAGAGGAGAGGAGAGGAGAGGAGAGAGAGCTGATGTGAAGTGACGGGGGGAGAGAGGGGCATTTGGGCAACGGGGGGGAAAGAAAATAAAATAAGAGAAAGAGAGAAGATAGAAGGGAGGGAAAATAGGGGAGAAGGGAAAAAAAAGATGTGTGTTGAGTGTGAGTAAGAGAAAGTGACACATCGCCACGACGATTTAGGTCAGCAATCACAGAGCAGGACTGTCTCTGAGACCGGCTGAGCGTGTGATGTCAATGGGTGAGTCTGTGAGAGAGGGAGGGGGGGAGGGAGGGGGAGGGAGAGAGAGGGAGAGGGAGAGGGAGAGAGGGAGAGAGGAGGAGGGGAGGAGGAGAGAGGAGGAGGGAGGGAGAATAAGGGAGGGAGAGAGAGATGAAGGGAGAATAAGGGAGGGAGAGATGAAGGGAGTGAGGGAGAGGGAAGATTTGTTGGTGATGGTGTGCGCTTGCGCGGGCGCCATATTTGTGTCTCCATCCGTTTGTGTCTCCATCCGTTTGTGTGGAAGGCTGACTGGAGTTTGTGAGGGCTTTGTGTGTGTGTGTGTATGTGTGTGTGTGTGTGTGTGTGTGTGTCGTTTGGCTTGGTGAGGGTTGATTGTGTGGCTGTGAATACGTCTCTCCTGTTAAAGGTCAGACAAGAAGAATCCCTCCCTAATTGGATTGGGCCTGGTTTACATTGTATGATCCATTTAACACACACACACACACACACGCACACACTGGCCGATACACAAACTTTCCTGGTTCTCCGCCGCAGCTTGATGGACAAAGGCGTCTTTGTGCCACCGCCTTCTGTTCAGGATTCCTGAGCCGAGGACGTGTTCCCCGGCAGTTAGACACGGGGGGCTTCAAAACAAGCGCACCTCTCCGCCGACCTCCGCCATCAGGAGAATGCATTAGCGCGCTAATATAGCTTTGATTTAGTGTCCAGGTTCACGCAAACACGACCTCCGACCAACACAATGAAGGCCTCCGCGCAGACAGCTGCCGGACGCACAGACGCACGCCGCCTTTGAACGTTCCCGAGAGAGGAATAACTAAAAAACACGTAAGGCAGTAGTTAGCTTAGTTTAGCTTAAAGATTAGCAACTGCTAGCCTAGCTTCATCCTAAATAGGCCTACAAACATCCAACAATAAAGCAACAGTTGCTCTTATTTACACGACGCATCTGTTCCGGCTTTTTCCTGAGTGAGATAAAAAGAGAGCGAGTGTTCAGCCTAGCTTAGCCTAGCTTAGCGTAAACACAACAAACAGCTAGCATCACAGCAGGCGGGAAACGTACGCGTCTCCTCTAACCTTTAGGGAGAAACTAAATGATGTTGAACTTTTCCTCCAACGGGCGCACACTCCTCCGCTGCTGCTTTTTTTACGACTCCGTCTTTAAGTTACAGGCGTGATCTTTGCCATGTGTGAGGGAGATTACGGCGCTCTTGGATTTCGAGTTTGGGACCCGGCAGCTGTTCAGAGGAGGGAAAGTAAATTACAGGGGGGAACGGGCGAGCTGGAATAACTTGAGCGGTGGGAGGGAAAGCAGAGGAACGGGTCGTCTTTGGACGGGCGGATGAAAGAGAGAAAGAAGAAAGAAGAAAGAGGTGTGGAGCAGGAGGACAAACAACCGGCCTGCAGATCCTTCTTAACCCTCCTGTTAAAGCGGCTCCTAATCACCCCAAAACTCCACAAAGAACTTAATTATCCCGCTGCGCTCGTGTGTGTGTGTGTGTGTGTGTGTGTGTGTGTGTGTGCGCGTGCACGTGCGCTCCACTTGAGAGGATCATTAGCGGACTGGCTGTTTGCTTGTTCTCGACTAATCGTCACTGTTGTGAGATACTTTGGGTGGATTCCACAAACACAACGATTTTCAGGGCCTAAATCCCCACACACACACACACACAGACACACACACACACACACACACACTCTTTGTTGGCTGATCTCTTTCTGTCTTCCTTCGGCCCGTCGTATTTCTTCCCTGTGGTCAACCCCGAGAAGCTTAATTTGATGCATGTTGCTTCCGGAGAGCCGATGGTTTCGATAATGGCT
>CM070111.1:10779656-10782156 GCA_036178185.1 Liparis tanakae
CCCAGTCACAAGGTCACGCCCAGTCACATGGCCACGCCCAATGTCACAAGACCACACCTAGTCACACGGCCCCACCCACCCACAAGGTGACACCCACTCACAAGACCACACCCAGTCTCAAGGCCCCGCCCATTCTCAAGGCCCCGCCCTGTCACAAGGCCCCGCCCAGTTACAAAACCACACCCAGTCATAAGGCCACGCCCACTCACAGGGCCACACCCAGTCACAAGGCCCCGCCAAGTCACAAGGCCACGCCCAGTTACAAGGCCCCGCCAAGTCACAAGGCCACGCCCAGTTACAAGACCACACCCAGTTACAAGGCCCCACCCACTCACAAGGTCACGCCCAGTCACAAGGCCCCACCCACTCACAGCAATCCATGCCATTTTTAATTGTGTCCAAATACATATTTTGGGCATTTTTCCTCCTGCAATTGGGCTCAAGAGATCTCTGCACCAGGCGGGGAGGAAACAAAGTCTCTGCACTTGTGTGAGAAAAAGTACAACAACATGTTTATTTTCCTATAATGTGTGTTTGAGTCGACCTCCTAACACATCTGAGGCCCCGGGACACAGTTTCACCCGATTTAGCTCACCCACCCACAATCAAACAGGCTTTAACTGCGGTTATTGTTCTTGATCTTCCACTAGATCAACACCTAACGTTTTTCCATTGCAATCTATTTTCCTGCAGCGGGCCGGCCAACAGCAGCATGCAGCCAGCAGCCTAATGATGTATGATGCAGATTAGCACCGTGCTAAAGTCCGTTAGCTGCACTTCCAAAATAAAGTTTTTCCTTAATGGCAAATCCGATTGTTTCAAAGGCCTTCTCCTATTGGTCCAGCCCCGCTCCTGCAGTGGGAGGGGCTTCAGCACTCCATCACCAGAGGGAGTGTGTGACGGGCGTAATTAGTTCTCTCTGTGTGTGTGTGTGTGTGAGTGTGTGTGTGTGTGTGTGTGTGTGTGTGTGTGTGTGCGCGGTGCAGTAAAAGATGAGAGACCCAGGTATGCATGTTTATTAGAAAGCTGCACTCAGACTCATTAAAATGTTTGATTGCGTCGCCGTTTATGTGCACAGTTCTTCTTTAAGCGCGGCATTTAACTCTCTCACACACACACACACACACACACACACACACACACGCACACACACAAACGGACGTGCACCGCGTTCCGGCGACTTCCTGTCCTTTCTGAGCCCTCGTGGAGTTCATTAAAAGCCTTAATTAGACTGACAGCCACGTGTAATTACAGTCTTTAAGATGTACAGCTCCCCGGCACGCCCACGCCGCTCACCGCCTCGCGCTCAAACGTCTTTGTCTGCGGGAGGAAGTCGGCGTGACGGCGTGACGGCGTGTTTCGAGGAGGCCCGACCTCCTGTAACTTGTGGGAATTTGACATTTGTCATTAATATCACCCAGTTAGGACATTCAGGAGGTAGTATTCCCTCACGGCTCCCATGGTCTCCCATCTTCCTCTCCCACTTTCATCCTCTACTGTCGTCGTCCTTCACAACCCTTCCGCTTCCCTTCTTCTTCATTTAGACCCCCCCCCCCCCTCCCCGCCGCCATCTTCTCGCCTGCTCTGGCTTTCTTTCTCTCTTCTGACGGCGTCGCAGCTCTCTGTCACTTCCCTCCCTTCAGACCGATGACCCACTTCCCTCTTTCCCTCTTCCCAGACGTTCGTCCTTCAGCCCAGCAGCTTCCCCCCTCGCCAGAAAAAAAACGACGCATAACCCAGATATCAAACCTAAAAAGCAAGAAATAGACATTCCACCGCCTGCCCTTCAGGGAGGCGTTGAGGTATCGGGTTGTGGGCCGTGACGTTTCAACACGTTTTTTCATTTCTTTTTTTAATTGTGTACAAAAAAGAGAGAAGTGATGCAGTTCAGAGGGTTGCTTTTCCTTCTTTGTCAGGCAAGAACATTTCAACGCTGGATCCTGAGATTTGATTTTGATCGAATAAGGAACACAAAGAGACAAAATATCCGGCAATAAATGAATTAAAAAAAAACTAGAGGTATCCGCGGTAGGGTTGGGTACCGAAAATCAGCGATGGATGAGATGGGGAGACGGCCCCCCTAATAATGTGGAGACCGATGATGACAAGAGAAGCTTCAACTCACATTAGTACCGTAACGTCTTGCATTCATAAAAATAGGCCAAAAAATAATAGATTAGCCACGACAACCATATTATAGTTATAGCTACGAGCTAGCACGAGCTACGAGCTAGCACGAGCTAGCGGGAGCTACTAGCTAGCTACGAGCTAGCGGCAGTCTGATCTCCGTTCGTGGTCAGTGCTCCATGAGAACGCCGTATACAGGGGAACTATCACGCAGCTGTGTTGAGGCGAGTTGCCTTGAAAGAAGGGGCGGAGGGAAATGTTGGAGGAGATAGAGCGATGGCTGCAACAGACGTCTTCCTCCCTCCCCCCCCCCGCGATGAAAGTATGACAAAGTGGACGTGAGTCGTGGAGCGGGAGGTGTTGGGCGTTAGGT
>CM070111.1:10789656-10817156 GCA_036178185.1 Liparis tanakae
CCAAATTGCTCGATACACTCCACCCCTCTCTCTCTCTCTCTCTCTCTCTCTCTCTCTCCGTCCATGAAGTGAGGTGGGAAAGACTCGAGGCACGCCTCCCCCTCATATCTCCCCATCTTTCCACTCTCTCTCTCTCGTCTCTCTCATCGTGATTTCACAGGCGCGATCGTAAAAAAAAAAAAATCGTGGTTTCGGCGATATCCGTCACTTTTCGCAACGTTTTTCCCGCGTCGAGCACTTTTTCCCCCCCAATCTCTTTGATCTACTTTGTTCCCGGAGTACCGGAGAAAGAGATCCACGGAAAACGAGGGCCACCTGTGACACGTTCAATGGGTCGAAGAGGATCTCGTGGCTCCGCCTCCCTCTTGTGTCCATTACTGCTGCACTTTTCCATAATGGAGACATTAGAGTCGTTCACCTCTCTGCTCTCCATCATGTCATCTAAACTCCTTCCTCAGTTTCTGTTTTTAACTGCTCTACTTCTCCTCCTCCTCCTCCTCCTCCTCCTCCTCCTCCTCCTCCTCCCAGTGTCCACTGGGCTCTCCGTGGGTCATCTCCAGCATCTCCTGTCCCCATCATATCACAAACGGCTTGTCACAGGCAATCAGTCTCTCCCCGCCTCGCTTCCCCGCACCGCCCCATTCCTCCTCTCCCCCCCCCCCCCTCGTCTTCCTCACCTCCCTCGTCTCCTGTCACCTTCTCGTCCTCCTTTGTGTGTCAGGAGTTATTACTCTCAGATATCGTAGTCCTCCCGCCCTTCTCCTCTCGTCATCACAGAGATGCATTAGAAGCTTTAGGATCACTAAAATATATATTACTTTTCAAAGAATTAATTTAAATATTAATTATTTAGTTTCTTGACTATTCATCTGGACCAGAACATTTTAATAATTAAAAAATATATATATAAAATCGTGATTCAGGTGCAGTTGCTTTGAATTAGTTGTTTGCGTTGTTAATCCACTTATAATGGAAAGAACCCAACAGAATTTGAATTTTATTATTATGAAACATACAGAAAACACATTTATTTGCCGTCATCTTCTGCTTATTATTGTGCATTAAGAATTTAAACTGTGTATAATTGGAGATCTGTTATGTCGTGCTAAGAGAACGTTATATTCCTCCATAAAAAGTCCAATCTTTACCGATTAGTATCTCTGAATAATGAGTTGAATGTGATATCTGAACATCCAAATAAAATAAATGAATAGTTTTACTTTGTGAAGCACAAACTTAATCACTTGAACTTCATTGAAATATATAAAATCCTCCTCCTCCATAAGTGTAACAGGTCTCACGCATCCCCCCCAAAAAATACTATAATTTAAAATGCGTAAATAGTGGAAGAACTTGAAGGAGAGTGCAAACTTATTTCTTTATATATCCCCTCATCCATCCATCCCAGTCTGCTTCCCCACCAGACTGCTGCTCGCCCCCCCCCCCCTGACCCCCGCCTGCATCTCTCCTCCTCCTGCTTTCACACTCTGCATCCTGCTGAGATGGAGAGAGAGAGAGAGAGAGAGAGATGGAGAGAGAGAGAGATGGAGGTGTTAGAAGTAAAGCTGCCTCTTTTTCGCACCTCCCTCTCCCTCAATCTCCCTCTCTCTCTCTCTCTCTCTCTCTCTCTCTCTCCTTCTCCCTCTCTCTCTCCGCCTCGCTGCAGACGGGCTAATCTATAGCCCGGAGCTGAGAGTGGAGGGCCTGAAATTATTATTATTATTTTTTAAATTTTTCATTCAGGAGACGAGTGGAGGGTTATCCCCCCCGGGGGCTGTGGAGGGAGAAATAATCAGAGACAGGTGGTGTTGTTGGTGGTGGAGGGAGGAGGAAGAAGAAGAATATGTCCACTGGTCACCGTAGCAACACAACTCTCCGTGTGATGGAGAACGTTTTGCTACCAAATTACATTTCCCCAGCCCTCACGTCTTTCTTCTTCTCTTCTTCCTCCTCTTGTGCTCTCCGTCTTCATGTCTCTATATCCCTCCGACATTATTGCCCCCCCCACACACACACACACACCTACATTTGGATTCTCACTGTGTGTTCCCTCCTCCTCCTCCTCCTCCTTCTCCTCCTCCAGCCTCTGTGACCTGCAGTGATCTTTAATGCATTGGAAGACATGCTTTATGTAAGAAGTAGTAGAAGAAGAAGAGGAAGAAGATGAAGAGTGTTCAGGGAGTCGTGCCCACACACCCTGTGTGCACTTAGCCGCCGCTGCTTGACCTCCTCCGGCCTCCCTCCCAGAGAGCGTTGCGATTGGCTGCGTGACGCCGCGTCTCTCTCAGTGCGCTGATTGAATTGTTTCAGTTCTCTTTTTTCAGTGTAAGAAAGGAAGGAAGAGAGGAAAAAGAATTAGAAGCTTTAGAGAGCACGTTAAAGCCCTCAGTGCCTGAGGTAACGCTTCAGTCCCGCAATTTAAAAAAACACCCCAAATTCTTCTAATTCGCTTCATTAAAACACGAGCGCCTGTGGCGGTGACGGGGTACGGATCATCGGAGCTTTAACTTGTTGTTGTTGAGTATTTTGTATCAATCATTATAATACAATACATTATTATTCTATATAATATACAAAACAGAAAGACTGAAAAAGTAGAAGAAAACATGCTTATATATTCCTATCCTAAATTAGTATAATGAAATAAATCTGAAAAATGAAATAAAGAATTAGAATAAATAATAATAATATAATAATATGTATATATACATATATATATATATATATATATATATATATATATATATATATATATATATATATATATATATATAAAAAATACAGATTTAGAATAAAGAAAATAAAAAATAAAAAATATATATATATTTACGTAAATATATATTTGTAGAAATAATTTATACATAAAATAAAGATTTCGAAGAATAATATATATAGATATCTATATATCTATATATCTATATATAATACAGATTTATAATAAAGAAAATAAAAAATAAATAAAAAATATATATTTACATAAATATATATTTGTATAAATAATTTATACATGAAATAAAGATTTCGAAGAATAATATATTTATATCAAATATAGAAAAATAATTAAGAACATATAGTTTCCCTCTACACACAGTGTTGTGTGTCTCAGGGGTCCCCCCCCTCCCTCCCCCTCCATGCTTTTTCCCAGGGCCTAGCAGCAATCGCACTGGACTGAAGGCGGTTGAGACCAAGCAGCGCGGCGGGGGTGTTAATGAATGCCACTGGTCTGCTAAATGAGGACTCATTAAAGCGCCCGCTGACGCCGTCGTCGCTGCGTAGTTTGACATTTCAGAGCTTCTGGTGGAGTTTTAAGTCGCTGCCTCTGCAAATGTCACCGGCTGACTCCGGAATGGCCGACCATATGAATAGAGGCCATTGTTTGGCGTCGGCCGCCGACCGGGAGAAAGCGAATGTGTGCGAGGCTTTGACGGATGGCTTCGCACATGCCTGTGCACACGCGTGTGTCCGCCGCCCTGGTGTGTACTCGGCTAATTGTGTCTTTTTTTTGTTTTTTCCTTCCATCCCTGCAGCTACGTCAGATGGGACACGTCAAGGCCTGGAAAGCATGAGAGGCGGAGTGTGTGCCACGCAAGGCATGAAGGTGGTCCTGAAAGTGGGGCAGAGTAAGTCCTCTCTTGTCCTACATTACTCTTTCTCTCTCTCTCTCACACACACACACGCACACCAATGTGCGTGTGTGGGGGGGCAGCAACACCTGTTTTAGACATCTAAAAAAATCAATATCACTTCAAATGTACAGGATATTAAAAATATTTTGAGCTTGACATTGCACAGCTCCACTGAAGCCACCCGTTAGCTTAACACAGCTCCACTGAAGCCGCCGTTAGCTTAACACAGCTCCACTGAAGCAGCCGTTAGCTTAGCACAGCTCCACCGAAGCCCCCGTTAGCTTAGCACAGCTCCACCGAAGCCCCCGTTAGCTTAGCTCTCTTCAAAGCAACCAGACTTCACGAAAGGAAAACACACACGCGCGTGACGCAGCTGTGGCGGTGCGCTTGCTTTAATGAAGTCCGGTTTGTGTGCGTTATTATTGTGTGTCTTTGATATGTTAACGTCTACTCTAGTCACACAACAACACTAATCGACAACGCCACCACCCTCTCATAACCGTCTACAGAGCCGTGCACCTTCCTCATGTGACATGCCGCCGCATCCTTATCTCCCACTCTTCTTCTTTACACACACAACAAAAACACACACACACACACACACACACACACACACTGGCCTCTCTGTGCCATGTGTGTGTGTGCGTTTGTTCTCTCTGAGCGTATCGGGGCTCGTTAAGTGGCGAGGAGTGTGAGATCAGTCGTCTCTGACGAGCCCTGTTGACTCCTATCTCACTCTCCCTTTTGACTACCACTGACTCACGCTGGACACACACACACACACACACACACACACACACACACACACACACACACATTGCGACTCACAATATACATTCCACACACTTCTAATTTGTTTGGAACAAAACATTTCTCAGGTAATGACCCTCGCGTTGCAGAAAAGCCGCGGCGACAAAACACAAAAAAAGGCCCGTTTAAGCATTTTATTTCACCGAGATGCGCATTCCTGCACATAATAGGCACCTGTCCTTCACACGACCCCCCCCCCCCTCTGCCCCCCTCGCTGCCCCGCATTATCACGCCTCGTGTGTGTGTGTGTGTTGTAGGTGCACATGGCAGTGAGCTGATGTGGCTCTATCAGCCAATCAGATCAGCGCAGTCAGCTCAATGGAAGCGGTTTCTTTTCATCACCCGATGGAAGCCACACATTCAAAGCCCCCCCACACACACACACACACACACACGCCACCGGGACACGACTCAAGAAGATCTAAGACACGCCTCTTTTTATTTGTCATCTCTCTCTCCTCTTTTTCACCGAAGCAACATCGCTCGCTTCCTTTTTTTTAATTCCCCTTTTCCCTTTTCTCATCACTTCTCCTTCCTCTTTGCAGGCTCTCCACCTCTCCTCCCCTCTCTCTCTCTCTCTCTCTCTCTCTCTCTCCCCCCCTGTCTGTTATTCCTCTCCCTCCCTCTGTCTTCCTGTCTTATCTGCTTTGTGGCTGAAAGGTCACGTCTGTGTTGTTTGTCATCTAAATAAGCGACGTGCCGCCTCGTGGTGATCCCTGATGAGATATGGAGCTCCGCCTCACACACACACACGCACACACACACACACACACACACACACACACACACACACACACACACACACACACACACACATTTCTACTCTTGGCCAACACACATACAATGACCTGCCTTCTCTTATTTTATTCTTTATCTGTCTTGCTTGCTCTCTGTCTCTCTCACACACACACACACACACACATACACACACACACACACACACACACACACTCACTCACACACACCCCTCCCTCCACGTCCGACCACACAGTCGTTTCTATTGATCCGGACGGCATCGCCCCTAACTTCTGTTTGGTGGACTGTCATGAGGGAGCCGGCAGCCATTAGCTTTACACTTCTCTAAATGTCAGCATGTATAGGGTTGGAGCGCACACACACACACACACACACACACACACACACACACACACACACACACAGACACACGTTCAGCAGTCGTGTGTGGGTTTCCTGCACATCCATAAGCACCCCGTGGTCATAACCATTTCTGCTCCGCCCCCGTTGCCGCGGCGACATCATAAACGTTGCCTCGGCGGCGGCGGCGAGCAGCCACGCCCCCCCGATACATAAACACTCCGTTTCTCGCGGCCGACTGTCGGCCAGATGGCTCCGAAGCCGCCGCCGCCGATGCTTTCTGAGGCATCTCTTTCAGCCGTGAGGAGCGGCCCTCGCTCAAGAGCTGCATCTCCCTCTCTCTCTGTGTGCGTGTGTGTGTGTGTGTGTCACATAAACACACTTTAATACCATCCCCGTTTTCTGCGGGCTTTGCTCGACAGATGGCCTGATTTAGCGACTACAGATTACAAGCTTGTGTAAATTAATTCCGGCCCAAACAACAAGCAGCTCTCCTCAGTTCTCAGGGCGATCAATACGTGTTCTCATGATGGCGAGGACGCCGTTAATACAGCCCGCCTCCATCACTCTCTCCTCCGGCTCGCTCGCCCCTTAGCTGACGTTTTTTTTTCTTTTTCTTCTCCTCTCCAGGTCAATACGGGCTGCCCCCGAAGAAAGAGCCGCCGGCCGGACGCACCACCAACAGGAACCCAGGTGAGCACGGAGACGCTGATGCACAAAATGGATGGAGGGGAAAAGACTGGAGAGGGAGGAGAGGGAGGGAGGGGAGGCGACAGATGGAGAATGTGCAGCGGTGACATGTGTGGATCTCTCTATTTAATCCCACATCTCTCTCTCTCTCTCTCTCTCGCTCTCTCTCACTCTCTCCACTGCTCTTCGTCACTCTCCTCCCCGGGTATCTGCGCCCCGGCCCTCCGAGCTATAAGTGCTGCAGGCGGGGGATGGATGGCTAATAGGTACCTTGGGAGAAGGAAGATGAAGAAGAAGAAGAAAAAATAGAGAGGGAGGGAGAAAGAGGAGAGGGCAGCAGGAGAGAGAGAGAGAGAGAGAGAGAGAGAGAGAGAGAGAGAGAGAGAGAGAGGGGGGGCTAGACCGGCGGCGACATTTCAAGAGAGTTATATTGTCATTAGTTTTGGGTGGGCCGGATTCTCGAGTTCCTTCAAGAGGGGGAAGGAAGAAAGAAAAAAATGAGGATTACGGGAAAAAAGATGAGGGAGGAGAGAGGAAGAGACGGGGGAGTGATGGAGCGGGGAGGAGGAGAAGGGGGGAGGCGCGTGAGGAGGGGCTAATTGAAAAGCAAAGAGGAGCAGGGAGCAGAACTGGAGTCCAAGTCACTCGGCGGAGGAGAAGTGATCGGCTCCCCCTCTCTTTATTCTCGTTTCACACCTCGTCCAATCAGCAGTCGGCACCTCACACAGGTGAGAAGCGGCGCTCGTACTCCGGCGAGACGGACGCCTCGGAGTGATTTACATCCTGGGATTTTACACGTTTTGTGTCGCTCGCACACAGCGACACGTCGGCACACACACTCGTCTGAGAGGATTGTCTCGCCAGCGTTTCTGATTCACACGTAATTTAATTTGAAGTGAATTTTGCTGGTTTGTCCACAGTGGATTTGTTTGTCTCATCTGATCGTCTCTCGGGAGGTAAACTAAAAGCATTATTGGGTCACATGACCTCTCAGAGTCCAATCATACATCTAGATTGCCGAATAGCACTCTACTATGGGGGATTTAAAATGTCTGAAGTATGAATTAATAAATTAATAAATGCAGGAATAAATGCAGGAATAAATAAATAAATGCTTAAATAAATGTATAAATATATAAATTCAGGAATTAATAAATAAATGCTTAAATAGATGTATAAATAAATCCATACAGGAATACATAAATACATGCTTAAACAGATGTATAAATAAATAAATACTTGAGTAAATAAATACTTAATATATATAATATTTATTATATATATTATTATATTTATTTAATTAAATACTAAATAAATAAAGGCTTAAATGTATAATAAATAAATACAGGAATAAATAAATACATGTTTAAATAGATGTATGAATAAATAAATACAGGAATAAATAAATAAATGTTAAATACATGTATTAATAAATAAATAAATACAGGAATAAATAAATACTTCATTAAATGTATAAATAAATACAGGAATAAATAAATTTAAGTTATACCTAAACAGGTCATCATTAAATAAATCTCTTTCTACATTCCTGTATTTCTTTATACATTTATTTAAGCATTTACTTATTTATTCCTGTATTTATTCATGCATTTATTTATTTATACTTAAGACATTTTAAGTCCTCCGTACTCTACGGGTGAGAGTGGAACAATTTGAATGTTTTGCTGTAAATTTTTCTCATAATCATTCCATTCAGTTGGCCGTTCTCAAAATAGCCCGTAGCGTGGAGGTGTAGACGGTTTAAAGGTTTAATATCCTGGTATTTATTCTATACAACTTGTCATCAGTTTTTGTTGTTGCCAGATTAATGGAGCACTGCAGGATAAAGCTGCTGTTATTTATACCTCGTGATCTGACTGACGCCTGGCTCCCTGTGTGTGACTTAGGAATAGCCAGCAGTAAGCAATTTAATGATCTTAAACAGCCTCGCATGTCACTCCCACTCGGTGTGAATCTGAATGCACATATTTGTGTGAAATAAACAGACACAGATATACAGATTTAATAGTCCCTCTGCGTTACATCCTTAATCCTCTCGCTGCTCGCGGTGTAACTCAAACAACCTGCGGAGAGGACGTAGCATGTTCAAAAAGACTCTTAAAAAACAGCATCTGCATCGTCCAACCAGAAACCATAGCAGTCAGGAGGGTGTATAATACATGAATAGATAGAGAAAATAATGTATTAAGTGGTCTTATGTAAAGAAGCAGCAATCAAATGCCACGATGCGTCAGAGTTACTGCTGCGCCATTAATGGCCTAATCCTCTCGCATCTCCTTTGAATGTATTCATTTGGGTTGTTGATAGAAACACGCACTGATTCACACTCTGTGCCGACGTTCTCACACATTACCATAAAACCGGTGTGACAGATTAGTGGGAAATCCTCGTCGTCCTCGACTCTCTCGAGTTATAAAACAGTTTCGAGAAAGAAAAAGAAAAGTGTTTAAGAAAAACATATACATGACCGGCGATGTGAATTTACAGCTGGCTCAAAGACTTTGTTATCCCCTTGACATGTTCTTTCATTTTGGACCTGTTGAATGTATAAAGGAGGAAAAAAAGAAGGTACAATTCAGTTAAATGGAAAAGAGGGTCCGGGGGGGTGGAGAGGGGGTTTAAAGTCTGACGTGTGATTAAATTTGTTTTAAAAGGGAACAGAGGAAGGAGTGAGGAATGGAAAAATAGGGGGAGCGAGCGTAAGAGAAGGCACAGGAGGAAGAGGAGGAGGAGGAGAGGTGAAGGGAGAGAATGTAATAAAGAGAGCCGGTGAAAGGCGGCGACCATAATGGAGATGGAGAATGAGGGATGGTGGGTTAATGGGGGAGGAAGATACCGGGAGGATGAGGAGGGAGCGTAATCGACGTCCGGCATTAGCGTTGTGGTCCCAGTCGGTCTGACACGGCGGTGAGAGGAGAGGGGGGTGCTGAGCAAGCTGTGCGGGTGTGTGTGTGTGGGGGGGTGTTAGTGGTGTTGGTGGGGGGGGGGGAGTTGTTCAGGTGCGTTTGCACGTATTTTCCTCGCGTGCGTCCTTCCGTCCGTCCGTGTGTTTCTTCCGTTGCTAGGCACCGAGCTCAGAGCAAGGTGGGTCATTACGGCTACAATAACCCCCGAAGATGGAGAGAACCGCGGCGGAGCGAGGGGAGGGCGAGGAGGCGGAGGAGAGAGAGAGCGACGGACGTGGGAGAAGAGAAAGAGACGTGTGCCAAGAATAATGATGGGCCAATCCAAAGGCTCCGTGTAGCAGGGATTCGTATTACCGGCCTTAACCAGTTCCACACACACACGCACACGGTCCAGGTGCCAAAGCCCTAGCCCCCCCCCCCCCCAGGACACACACAACTACACACCGCTGCACACGCTCACACAACCAGACCTTCATTCACCTGCTGGGTTCTGACCCAGCCTCCCGCTGAGAAAACTGTGAGCTCCGAGGCTGTGAAGATCTTAAGTTTCCCAGACGGGCTGACAAACAGACGGGCGGTGTGACAGACAGTTTGGTCAGCAGGCAGACGGGAAAACAGGCAGACAGACGGGCAGACAGACAGACGGGCAGACAGACAGACAGGCAGACAGACAGGCAGGCAGACGGGCAGGCAGGGCAGTGTGTGGTCTGTGGTCTCACTCTCATCTCACTCTCACTCTCATCTCACTCTCACTCTCATCTCACTCTCATCTCTCACTCATCTCACTCTCACTATCACTCTCATCTCTCACTCATCTCACTCTCACTCAAATCTCACTCTCTCTATCATCTCACTCTCACTCTTATCTCACTCTCATCTCACTCTCATCTCACTCTCATCTCACTCTCATCTCACTCTATCATCTCACCTCCTCATCTCCTCTCATCTCCCTCATCTCACTCTCACTATCACTCTCACTCAAATCTCACTCTCACTCTCATCTAACTCTCATCTCACTCTCACTCTCATCTCACTCTCACCTCACTCTCAATCTCACTCTCATCTCTCACTCATCTCACTCTCACTCAAATCTCACTCTCTCTATCATCTCACTCTCACTCTTATCTCACTCTCATCTCACTCTCATCTCACTCTCACTATCACTCTCACTCAAATCTCACTCTCACTCTCATCTAACTCTCATCTCACTCTCACTCTCATCTCACTCTCACCTCACTCTCAATCTCACTCTTGCACACCGCCCAGTCCTCGCGGACATCTCTCTCTCTTTCTCTCTCTCTCTCTCTCTCTCTCTCTCTCTCTCTCCGTTTTATAAGCACCGGCGTCCACTTCATTACATCAGTAAAGAGGCCGCATGGGTTGAGTCTCAGGGGGCGGGGCCTCACCGGCGTGTTTGGTTAAAGAAACTCGCCGCCCAGCGGGCTGATGTGCGACTCAGAGGAAACACCGAGCGTGAGTCAGTACAGTAAGATGGTTCTGTGGTTTCTTTCAGGCGGAGCGGGGAACTCCACCCATTCCCGAGGACCCAACAGCTTCGGCGGGGATGGCGGCGGCGGCGGCGGCGGCGGCGGCGAGAACGGGCCCATCCAGCCCTCCAACATCGCCCTGATCGCCGGCGCGGCGGGCGGCTCCGCCTTCCTCCTGCTGGTGACGGCCGTGATCTGCGCGGTGTGCTACCGGCGGCGGCACGCCAAGCACTCGGACACCCACCACCCGCCGCTGTCGCTGTCCTCGCTCACCAGCCCCAAGCGGGGGGGCGGCGGCGGCGGCCTGGGCAGCTCCAACAACAACGGCTCCGAGCCCAGTGACATCATCATCCCGCTGAGGACCTCGGACTCGGCCTACTGCCCGCACTACGAGAAGGTGAGCGGAGACTACGGACACCCCGTCTACATCGTCCAGGAGATGCCGCCGCAGAGCCCCGCCAACATCTACTACAAAGTATGAGACGGCCCGCGTGGACACCCCCCCCCCCCCCCGTGACCATCAACAACCCCCCTCGCCAAACGCAGCAAAGCTCGCCATCACAGCTACCACCCGAACCCCTCGATACTACCAGTATTGTGTCCCATCCCCCTCCCCCTCCCCCATCCCCCCTTACAGCCCCGGCCTCAGTTATGTTCTCAGCTGAATCCCCCCCCCCCCCCCATCCTCACACACTAGGCCACAAAGGGTGTGTTAAGGGCGAGTCCCATTGCTAACGTAGCCCTTTTTAACAAGGCCCCTCACGACTGGGCCCCCCCGCCTCGTTAACTCAGAGCTAAACGAGACCCCCCCTCCCCCTCCCCCGTGCTGAATTGAAGAGTCGTCCCCAGCATGTGTCCGTGTGTCGTTTCTCGGAGGATGGATGGACCCGGCGCCTCGGGACTCGCCATGTTTTACGAAAAGAGAAAAAAAGAAGACGAGAGAACTCAAAAGGACTTTTGACGAAAGATGAAAGAAAAAAAACGACGCCCCTTGATCCCACTTGGCGCCGGAGAACTCTGGTTCCCCAGAGGCCGTACCTGCCCGGCCCGCCGGCCCCGCCCCCCCTCGGAGCTCCCGTCAGCCAACCGGAGACCGGCCCCGAACACTAACTCACCAATAGGACTCTAGTTTGTTTGCGATAGTTTCTCCTGAGAGAAAAAAGAGGAGGGGCCTCGGACTCAACCAATCAGCGAGCCTGACGCGGCGGCGGTCACATGACCCGACCCCGATCGGTGACACTCAGAATCTTGTATATTTTAATAATGTGTGTGTGCGAGTGTGCGAGTGTGCATACACATTGGATAATGATGATGGCGCCGCGGCTCCACATTAGGCGGTTAGTGTGCTTCAGTGCAGCGACGTTTGCGTATGAGTTTGTGTGCGTGTGTGTGCGCTTCGTGTGCGAGTGACTGTGCGTACGCGTGCGTTCTTTAGACTTGTCTTAAATACCAAAACACAAAATAGTGAGCGAATATCAAAAAAGTGAGTTTTTTATCGCTATCAACACTTATAGATTATATATATGAATATCCAGTAAATAATTTCTAGATGTTTCCCCCCCCCCCGCTCCTGTTTTCTATTGTTTTTTATTATTCTTTTTACCCACTCTGTTAAACTACACTTCTGTTGCTAGGCATTTTTTATCCGCTGTTTTTGTTTTTCACGATTTAGAACGACCTTGTTTCCTTTCCTTTCCCCTTTGAATTGTATATTAATTTAATCCCTCTTTTTTTTTGGTATACTCTCCCGGCGAACAGAGGTTGTGTCTCTCTTCCTCTCTTCCCTCTCCCATCCACCCACCCCCCTTTTTCTCCCCCCCCTCCCCACCCACCCTAGGGTCTCTGAACTCTGTGTATATTTTTATAGCTCCTTGTACTATGCCGTAGTTTTGAAGTTTAGACCTCGTTTGTGGAAGTGTTGAGGTAGAACCATCGCAGAAAGTTTTTTTTTCTTCTTTTTTTTTTCAAACGCTTATTTTCAAACAGCAGAAGTGAAAAGAAGTGGGGGGGGGTGATGGTGGGGGGCAAAGCGGGGTGGGGTGGGGGGGGGGTGAGAGGGGATGAAATGAAAAAGAAGAATAAAGGAAAAGAACAGGGCGAGAGAGAGAGAGTGGCGTCTGGGGAGGAGGTATAAAGTGCCGTCTGAATGCAGAACTTAAAAAAAAGAAGGAGAAGAAAAAAGAAAGGGTGGTGAGACGAGGGAAGAAAGGACTGCGGAGGAATTGCACACTGAAGAGAAAGAAGCTGAGGGGAGGATGGGAGGATGGGAGCTGCAGGAGCGAGAGATGAAGGATCCCACGGAAAAGAAGGATGGAGAGAGAACAAATGACAAGAGTGGCCGGAGAAGGAGAGAAACATTTTGGGAAAAAGTGGTCCGGAGCGACGGACCGACGGCTGAGACAGATTCTGGAGGAGTTTGAACTTCAACTCATGGAAAGGACAAATCTCATCACACACACACACACACACACACAAGCGCACACACACTTCATCTAATGTGGCACATTTTGGATTTGCGCCACATTTCCGCCAACGTTTGTGTTGAAATACATCACACACCCCTCTGTTCATTACAAAGGTACACACACACACACATACACACACACACACAGCCTGCAGACACACACATAAGAGAACCCCCCCCCCCCACACACACTCTTTTTTGACACACACCATCCCACACAGCTCCCGACACAGATTTCACACCTTTTAATGACTGTCACGAATGCCTACTGATTGCATTGAGCGACATACATTCTCTCTCTGCTTTTGCTCTCACACACACACACACACACACACACATGCACAGACACACACGCTCACCCACACTCGACAGAAACGCTGATTGCTTTCATATGACTATTTTCTGTGATCAAGACTGACCCGATGGACACGGGAGGGATGAAAAGAGCGTTTGTGCGCTGTGTTTTTCACCACTCTTTCACACGGCCTCACACACAGACACACACACACACACACACACAAAAACACACAAAAACACGCCAGTGCCCAGCACCTCAACCTTGAGGGCAATAACACAAAGCTGTGTTCAGAGGTGCAATATGTTCACATGTGCATACTTAAAAAAATAAATACGAAAAATAGTATAAAAAAAGAAGAAGAAGCAGTTTTGTGTTGCTCAACATGTTTATGGCTTTGTGTGTGAGTCGGGTGGCGGTGGAAAGGCTCACGCTTTTGGTTCCTCCACACACACACGCAGCAGGCCTCCCGTGACGTAGCCATGTTTTCTCCGCGTGAAGCCGGCGCTCCGCCCGGACCTGACCGCGTCTCTCAGCCGTGTTTTGTATCAGTATATAACATTGTATATGGAGATATCTTTCATACTTTTAAGTGTCACATTTGTCTGAGATGGATTTGTTCAACACGCGATGACGATGTTCCGTTATGTTTTTACACCGCGGGCCGAGTTTGGATTGTATTCATGATGGCGGGCGGGGGGGCGGAGAGGGGGGGGGGGACTCCTCTGATTCTTCTTTTTGTACATCTGACGTGTTTTTTTTTTTTTTTTTTCTTCCACGTATGCTGTTCAGTGTATGTTTATTTAAACATGAAATATCCTCCAAGCCAAATGAAGTGTCCGCTCCTCCCTTCAGCAACTTCTGAGTCGCAGCGTTGCGTTCAAAGACGGCCGCCGACCTGCGACGTCTCCGACTTCACGAAGAAGCCACGCCCCCTCAGCAGAACGTATCTTCTCGGATTCAAAAAAGTGTTGTTATGTTTTCTCCTCTGCTATCGTTTCTTTTTTTCTTCTTCTTTTTTTTCCACGTCGATGTTATTTCAAAAGCTGTGTCTCTGGCTCTCACTGTTTGTGTTTGACTGGCCGACTCGACGCGTTTGGCTTTTTCTTAAAAAAATAATAATAATAATACGACGACGCGGACACGGCCGCCGGTTGTCATGTCGAAAAGAGAAAGAAGAAAGTGCTGCTTCTGTGGAGGAGAGAGAGAGAGAGAGGGAGAAAAAAAAAGAACAAAGCAGCTGTACCGCCGAGCTCCTTCACCTCTCCGTTGGCGAAAGTGTGTGTGTGTGTGTGTGTGTGTGTGTCCGTGTGTGTGAGTGCGTGTTTCTTTGTGCCAATAGAAATCGAGCGGAGGCAGCGGAGCGAGGCGCTTCTCGTGTGTAACGTGTTGAGACTTTGTATTTGGGACACTGAGAAAGTTTTATTTTTTTTGTTGTGTCCTCTCCTCCTCCTCCTCGTCCTCTACTTCTCGCCTCCTTACCCCCTTGTCGACTCATCACGCCGACCCCTCCCTCCCTCCCTCCCTCCCTCCCTCCCTCCCTCGCTCCCTCCCCCCAAACACACCTCGAAAAAAGGAGAGGAAAAAAACTAGTACATTCCTGGTTTGGAAAAAAAGGTTGAATAAAAAATAAAAAAAAATGTTTAAGCACCACTCTTTTAGTCCCGTTGTCTCATTCATGATCGTTGTGAGAGACCGCTGAGGTCTTTTCTTCTGCTACTGTGTGTGTGTGTGTGTGTGTGTGTGTGTGTGTGTGTGTGTGTGTTCCTGAGGCCCACTAGTAACCCTGCCTTTAATAGAAGGTCTCTCCCCTTATCTCTGCTTTGGGCTCGTCTCAGCAGGGGCTCATTCACTGCCTCTGCTAATAACCCCTTTCAATTCACACACACACACACACACACACATGCTGGCTCTCCCACTGGCGTTATCAACAAGTTATCAAACCCGGCTTCGTTAGTGCCGAGTGTTGCTTGGCGACGTATTGACGGAGCTGATTTCATTCTGTCTCCCTCTCCCTCCTCCGTTTGCCCCTCTAGCTTTGTGGCACGTCGCTATGGTAACCGTTGGCGTCCTTTTGCCCCCCATCCAACATTTGTTTCATCCGGTTCATGCAAGTGTGTGAGCTGTGTGTGTGTGTGTGTGTGTGTATTTAAAGGCCCTTCCATGGTGCGCCATCAGGGTGGCCCTGTAGCGCCTGTACCCTTTGATCTGTGATGTGTGAGAGTAGATCACATGCCACACACACACACACACACACACACACACTGACCCCAAACTACACAAACACCAGCTCATGTCTGCATGTAATCTTCCGCAGTGCCAGCCCATTGAGTGGAAACTCGCCGCTGCCTCTGCCATGACAACCTGTCATCGTAACTCAGGCCAAGTACAATAAACATCCGTCGACCGGCAGCCTGACGCTAATCCTCCAAACGCCATCAGCCAGCGCCACCCCGGACTTCGCTTTGAATTAAGACGGATTAAAAACCATTTCCTACCTTTTTTTTCTCCACAGTAGACACTCTTGACTTGTCATAGCAGGTACAGCACAGGTGTTGCTAATGACGTTAACGAGGCCTCGTTAAGTCCAGAGCGACCATCAGAGGGTGTGATTGGCCGTTTCTCAATTCAAAGTACACGACTGCAGACTTGTGTTCTTCTGGAGTCTGGTCTTGGGAGTCCAGACTCCGGAGGACGGGACAACGGGAGGACGGTCTTTCTACGATTGGAACGGCTGCTTATTTGATGACGTCACCACATCAGCTGTTCTTGCTCCTGAGTTTATTCTAATTATTCAGTGTAAATTATTTTTACAGTCGAATAAACAAAACAACCTAAAATGACATTCCGTGACTCAACAACAACAGTATTTATTAAAAGTCATCTGTCAGTTGTTTATTTTCTCCTCCGATACTGTTTCCGGTTGCTGGTGAAATGCATTCTGGGATATCTGCTGGCCAGAGTACGCACAAGTCTCCTGTGATGCATCCTGGGTTAAGTGGGAGGATCAAGTCACACCCGGGCATTTTGACCGTGAAGAGAGAGAAGAGAACTTTGAATGTGAACATGAACCCGGGCTGAGACTGATGACGTTTCACGAGTCCACGAGGACACAAGTAGAGGAAAGGACACAAGTAGAGGAAAGGACACAAGTAGATTAAAGGACACAAGTAGAGGAAAGGATACAAGTAGAGGAAAGGATACAAGTACGCATATTGAGAAACGGCCATTATCTCACACTGTGATGTCACGGCACACTGATATACATGAAGGGTCCTGCATGCACACCTAGCGCTGATCACACAGGTGCCCTCGCTCTGCCTGAATAGAGAGCTCTGTAGTCGTGAACCAACGTAAGTCTCCTTTTAAGATAAGATAAGATAAGATAATATATTCATTTATTAGTCCCACGGTGAGGAAATTCCAGGATCACAGCAGAGCCTTAATAAGAATAAAATATAAAATTAAAATTAAAACACAAAACACAAAACACAAAAACACAAAAAATAAATACTAAAATACAAAATACTAATACTAAAATACAAAATACTAATACTACTACTAAAATACTAATACAAAATACTAATACTAAGTTACTAAATACTAAAATACAATACTAAATACTAATACTAAGTTACTAAATACTAAAATACAATACTAAATACTAATACTAAGTTACTAAATACTAAAATGCAATACTAAATTACTTTTGGTCCTACTGTTAATCAAAGAAGATGTTTTTTTGTTTTTTTAACCTTTGACCTTGCATTAAAAGCCAGCATGGCTCCACCCATCTGCCACTGGAAACAACTGTGCGGCGGCGGTTTGCCACCATTGTTTTTGCACATGACCAAATTGGAAAAAACTGACATCGTAAAACTGGAAATGCTGAAGACGTTGCTCCATTCTTCGTTATCGTTTATGTCTTTTAGATGAGCAGTTAAGTGATGTCATTCTCCAAAGTGATGCAAGAGGGAACCACATGAGTGAAACCCACCGGGAGGGAGCCGGCGTCCCCTGCAGTTTAATCTCCTCGTAACGAGACCTTCCAAAGGGTTTTATGTCCTCGGCTATTTGTATGTTTCTCGAGGTCAAACGCTGAGATCACCCGGCTTACGGCGCTCTGATGTTGTTCTACTTGAAACCGTGGAACAATTTGCGGGCGAGATGGTTTTCTTTTTTTTCTTTTACTGAAGAAATTGATATTTCCATAGTTGCAGAAGAGATTATTACCATTCAAACCGTAATCGAAACCATGTTTTGGATTTGTTTTCCATTTTAAATGTGCATACAGCCCTTAACTCTCTTCCAATGTTCATATTAACAACATAGAGATGACCTTTAACCCAACCAGCCAGCAAAACAAAGCAACTCATGTGGATGCTCCTTCATAACAAGTGTATTATTTACCAATTAAAGGGACAGTTCACCCCCAAATTTAAAGGACCTATTTTTCTTAATTTTTTTAACCATAGTGCTATTCATCAATTGTTTTTGTGTGAGTTTCCTCATGTTGGAGGTATACACATAGAGATGTCTGCCTTCTCTTCACGATAATAAATAAATATATATATATATATATATATTTATATATATATATATATATATATATACAGTTTATATATGTATTTATATATATATATATATATATAAATATAAATAAATACATATATATACTGTATATATATATATATATATATATATATATAAATATATATATAAAACTGACAATATCATGGGATAAAAACTGTAATGTATATGCCATAAAAGGGGCAGTTCACCCCACAAGCCAAATGCCATATTACATATATATATATATATATATATATATATATATATATATATATATATATATGCCCCTTTTATGGCATATACATTACAGTTTTTATCCCATGATATTGTCAGTTTTACCTGTAGAGCCCCTGGATGATTGGGATGTATTCCTAATCCCCAAAACACGCCAGCATCCCTTGATAGCGATAGAAAATAGGTACCATAAAGAAGCTGCCAATCACTAACTCTAATACACAACCGGAATAGTGATAATGTTCCTCGAATGGCTCACCACTGTCGCTAATCCATGGAAACCGGCAGCACTGTTCCCTTCAAAGAGGAACTAATGCTAATCTAATGGCTGTTAAGCCGTAATGAGTTTGCTTGCTTCTTTGCAGTGGGGTTTAAAGGAGGCCTGTTTAGACTATCGGGACTGCTGTGGTCCCCTTATCATTACATGCTCATCACCACTCCTGCTAATCTGTTCTGCTCAATGCACACACAGATGAATATTAATGCCACGGAGGATGATAGCCGGCGTGTGAGCGCGCCGCTTGAACGCACCGCGAGACAGACGGCGGGAAGGCGGAGAGCTCGGCGGCGCCGAGGCCCACAAAGACGAAGAAACGGGCTGAGCCTCCTCTTCGACTCCGGCGGAGGACGGGAGGCGTCATTTCTTTTCATCCCGGCAGCAGAGGGATGGAGAGAGAAGAAAAACAATCCGTTTTAAGTGAAATCAATAGAGAGATAATCCCCGGAATTAGATTTTTGAAAAATCTACGCCGACGATGCCCAATTTAAAAACCATAAGGATTGGCCCACTTGACTTACCGAATAACAATCCCAGAGTAGGACGCAGTTACCATGGGGATGAGCGAAGGTCAGGGATAAGAGGGCGAGGAGCGAGGGAGGAGAGTGGCGCTCCGAATCAAAGGGAATGTACCCAGGAATCTGCATACTGTAAAACGGCTGTGATTACAATGTCACTGTGATTAATGTAGCGCGGCGCCTTTTTACACCCTGGCGGAGGAAGAGGAGGAGGAGGAGGAGGAGGAGGAGGAGGAGGAGGAGGAGGAGTGGCACACGTGCAGCGCAGAGATGGCTCGCACCCGCCAGACCTCAAATGTCATGTCATGATTCGAGGAGAGATGAAGGGTTCAGAAGGTCAAGCGGTTTGATTGGATGCAGTGTGTGGCCGGGCCTAGGGTGTGTGTGTGTGTGTGTGTGTGTGTGGGGAGGGGGGGGTAGCACTGGCAGAGGGTAATTAAACCTCAGCAGCAGAGGAGGAATTATCAGTCGGACATCCACGATGTTACAGGACTGATGCTGGCAGCCATTTCTCTGTGCCTCAAGATTACCCCCCCCAACCATCACCACCACCCCCCTCCCCCACCACCATTCTCTGCTAACTCAGTCTCTCTTCTCTTTCACCACCTGTCTCTCACTAGTCATTTCTACTTTTTTCTTTCTTCTTCCTCCAGCATTCTCTCTCTCTCTCACTCCCCCCCTCTCCTCCACCCTCAGTAATTCTTTGCCTTTCTGTACCTTCACCTGAAAATGTTGCCGTTAATAACGGGCCTGATGACAAGTGCAGCTGCGATCCGAGCTGAGAGAGCGAAAGAGAAAAAGAGGGAGGGGAACGGGGAAGACGGTTGCAAAATAGTACAATCGTTCAAAATATAACAATAATTTCAGATAATTAACTTCTTCATATTCCGTGGTGGGTCTGCAGCTCGTCGTTGGAGATAAGCAACAGTTCTGTGAGGCCTCCGCTTGTCCAACACCCCCCCCCCATCTCCCCCAGGCCTTTTGTCACACACACACACACACACACACACACACACACACACACACACACACAGCATTATGCGTGCACACAACTGGCTGCAGGAAATAAAACAAAGTAGGTCGTATTCAACCAAAACGCCGTGCCTCTACATTTCATCCTCAACTGCATTTGAAAGTTCTACAAATGGTTTTGCCGACTTTTGTGTTTTTCCTATCTTTAGTTTCAAAGAACCAGACGTAATATAGTCCCAAAGCAACTATTATTCTTCTCCATAGAGTTATATGACATCAAATGTACCTTTTGTCTGCCCCTCGGACAGTTATAGTCTAATCATAGCTTATCAACCACATGAATCATGCTTTGTATTTATTCCCATGTGCACGAGGCGCTGCATGCAGTGTGTATACAGTGTGTATACAAAGTATATGCAAAGTGTACACAGAGTGTATAGAGCGTCTATAGAGAGACAGCAAAGAGTAAAAGCGAGTTATTCTACTCCAATGGCTAATTAGCTCGCTACCTCTTGTTTTGCAGAGGGTTGAATCATTGTGTGGATTTCAATGGTAACGTTTTGGTCGTGACGTTTTGATCGTGACGTTTTGATCGTGACGTTTTGATCGTGACGTTTTGATCGTGACGTTTTGATCGTGACGTGGAAACAACCTGCGGCTCCGTCAGCCGACACGTCTCCATCCGCTCCGTCTCGCTGAGTAAACACCGGGACGACACTTATTTTTCTCTCCTCCCCACTTCCTCCAATGCGCAAGAACAATGGCCGACTGCAGCACAACAAGGTGGTTGTACACAAGTAAACATTCCACACACACACACACACACGGATAAACAAACCCGAGCAGACTTTACATAAACCGCATTCTCGGAGACATTCCGATCCAACAGACCCTGCGCTCTGGTGCCTCAACCAAAGTTTATTTCCAAAACACCATCCTATTGTTTCTATCTTTGGGGAGGGGGAGGGGGGGTGAGGGGGGGGTGAGGTCACCGATGACCGTTACTGTTAACATTAATTCAATTCAATTCAGTTCAGTTTATTTGTATAGCCCAGTTTCACAAATTACAAATTTGTCTCAGAGTGCAACCTTCAGGAGAGCAACAGAGGAGGATCCTCCAGGATGGACAGATGCAATAGATGTAATGTGTACAGAAGGACATATTTAGAGTTAAAATACATTCAAGGAATCTGACAGAGTTTATCAATAGTTCATATTTCCAGCAGGGCAGTGGCACAGCTGGCGACAGGAACTCACGATCCAACCATCGAAGGTCCATCAGCAGATGGGGTCCGATGACCCCATGAGACGTGAAGTCAGAAGGACTCCGGGAGAAAGCAGAGTTAGTCATGTGTGATGGAGAGATGAAGATTCATCCATAGGAGAAAGAAAAGAGGAGAGGTGCTCAGTGCATCCTAAACATCCCCAGCAGCTATAAGCCTATACCAGCATATCCAGGGGCTGGACCAGGGCAAACCTGATTCAGCCCTGACTATAAGCTCTGTCAAAGAGGAAAGTCTTCAGTCTACTCTTGAATGTGGTGACTGTGTCTGCCTCCCGGACTGAAGGTGGAAGCTGGTTCCATAAAAGAGGAGCTTGATAACTAAAGGCTCTGGCTCCCATTTTACATTTAAGACTCTCGGAACTACAAGTAGCCCGCATTTAGTGAGCGCAGCTCTCTGGTGAGGCGAGCTCTTTAAGATATGATGGTGCATCACCAATTAAGGCTTTGTAAGTTAAGAGAAGAATTTTAAAAGTGATTCTTGATTTTACAGGAGCCAGTGCAGAGCAGCTAGTGCAGGAGTAATGTGATCTCTTTTCTTAGTTTTAGTGAGAATACGAGCTGCAGCATTCTGAATCAACTGTTGCAGTAATCCAGTCTCGAACCAATTTCTCTGCATCTTTTTGAGACAAGATGTGCCTGATTTTTGAAATATTACGTAGATGGAAGAATGCAGTCCTTGAGATTTGCTTTATGTGGGAGTTAAAGGACAAGTCCCGATCAAAGATAACGCCGAGATTCTTTACAGTGGTGTTGGATTCTAGAGTAATGCCATCTACAGTTCTTTTCAACCTGAACAGGGTGCAGTAGCCAGGGCCTTCCACTAGGATGCAGAGCAGCCACACAGTGGAGGAGTAATACTACAATAATGAATGAATTAATGAGTTTATTTATTCCGATCAGCAAAATATAAAACAACCAGGCATAAAAAAGAAAAGAAGAAAGATACATCTGACTGACCGAAAGGGTTAAGGCTGAAGCTATCTAGCTTATCTTATATATATATATATATATATATATATATATATATATATATATATATATATATATATATATATATATATAAAACAACAAGAAAACAAATAAAAACAAAACAAACAAACAAAAATAAAACAAAAAATTCAAACGTTTGTCTCCATAATGCGTTACTTCTTATGCTTTATCAATACCGTCAACTCTATACTTCTCCAGTCATGTTTTTAAACTTAAAAAAAAGTATATTTATTTATATTATTATTAATACTAATTAATGCAGATGTTACATCACCTTTCAAATTTACCACGACTTAATTAAATGTGATCCTCTGTGCGGTTGCGATGGCGACGCTGCCAAAAAACGACCAATCATACGTTAGCTAAACGCAGTATTTACGTGTGGCGCTTTTATGACTCATCGGATCCAGGAGGAAACAATTCAATATTGTATTATTTTATTTCCCCCGGAGAACGATATAAAAACTCGATGCACAAAACAACCAAAAAGCAAGTTATTTGCATCCATTGTAAAGACTTCCCTTTCCCGGTGTTACACGAGTATTGCACGGACCTGGGGAAGTGTTCACGCTTGTAGCCTAATCGCTCCGCACACCGCCGCTGTGCTCTTCCAAAGCAGAGTTTATACGAAGGGACGCGAAGCCCACCGGCACCGTCAGTCAAGGAGGTGATGAAACAATCGCTGCATATTGAGCACAGTTTAGGATCGGATGTACCAAAATAAACATTTGTATTACTAACTGTGAGCGTCCGCGAGGGAGCGATCGGGACATATTTGATTCAAATGGAAAACAAATCCTTTGAAGCCAACATAAGTCTGTCTGTCGTACCTCCTCACACTCCAGCAACGTTTCATGCTGTTGATAAAAGAACATCCTGTCAGTTAAACGCACTCATTAAAAATATAAAATACAATATTTCCCTCTGAGATATAGTGGATTAAAACAATAACGTCTTCTATTATTGGAATATTGGCGGAAAATACCTCAAAGAACAAAAATAAAAAAATGAATGCTTTGTGATCGTACACCTTGAAGTATTAGTATAGTGAAGTGATGAGGCGGCTGTGGGTCAGAGGTCAGAGGTCAGCAGGTCCGTCTTTCAATCAGAGGGTTGGCGGTTTGATCCCCGCCCTCGTCAATGTGTCCTTGAGCAAGAGACTTAACCCTGTTAGTCCAGGCTATCGCCAATGTATCCATTACAAATGCAACAGAATATATGTAGTCACGGAGGTCTTCTATGAAGTGTCCTCAATACCAGATTAAAAGTCCTGAGAAATTATTGTTGCGGAAATAGGTTAAATATGCAAAAATCCAAGATGGCTGCCATAAATCAATAATGTCTCATATCTCCACTATCAGAGAAATGCTATTACATGGTTTTTGGACATAATGAATTATTTACAATATGTTTCGACTTGCGAAGATCATCTAAAAATGTAGCCGGTGTAAATCGCTTTGGATAAAAACGTCCGCTAAATGAAATGTAACGTAGTGATGAAGAACACTGCAATACTTACACTGCATATTACAACATTTCATCCCCAGATTTACACAAAAATTCCTTTAAAATAAAAAAGCAAACCTACATAGAGCCGTAGAATCATTGCAGAGTTTTTTCCATCTTAGAATCTGACATCGGATCAGAACCAGCTCCAGTGGCGTGGAGGCTTTAGGGCGCCAGACTCGTTGGATTAGTCTGAACAGCTGGAGAAACGCGGTTTTCTGCTATTGCAGTCGTGGCGATGAAGGGCGGCTTTCTGGATGAGCGGTGCTCGTCTTCGAAGGGCTTCATTTGCATACATCTCTAAGACCCGGCTAAAAAGTCTTCACAAAAAGATATTTAGATAGCCCTCGCGAGGAGTTCTGGACGGGAATCTCCGCCGGCCGGGTTACAGAACCCGACTCTTGACCTGCCTGCAGAGGACGGAGAAAAGAGAGAAAGGAAAAAGCCTCTCTGTCCGAACCGTATTCCATTTCAGGTATCTCGGGAATGTGATAGGAATGGGCGGGAGCTTCATGGACATCTAAAGCCAAACTAATTAGCAATGAAAGGCGGCCTGTTTTTCGAAGCCGTGTGCAACATGCAAGATACGGAAGCGTTTTCATCACCCCAATAGGTGCATGTCACACCTATTTCGAGTCTTTAATGCATCATCATCGCCCAGAGGAAAGTGTGTGTGTAACGAGATGAGAGGTTGCGCGGAGAGAGCAAGGGAAGTTTTTCATGTTAAGTTCAAAGTTTAGGACTAACCACGGGGAGGCGGATTCCTACCTGCACACATTTCCCCCATCAAATTGTGTCATGAGACCTTTTTCTCTAAATGGTGCCTGGGCTGAGTTCAAAGGAAATCCTTTTCAAAGGAAATCTGATTTAATTTTCACTCAGTCAAGTCTAAATGCGATCATGCCAAAGTCATCCTGGTTAGCGCCACACCCTTTGAGATGCTCAAGAAGGCGAGCTTTCCGATCCCTAAAGACACTTTTCAATCCATCAAGAAGGATTTCACACCACTTGTGCTCTGGCTGCCTCCCATTAGCTTTTTTTTTCTCCAAGTAGTAGTGGTCCGTGAGAGTACAATTTTATTCATAATGTCAGACTCTCTCTCTTCACAGTGCGCCGGCTTATTCCCTGATTTTGGAACTCCCTGGACAACTACTGAGATCCACAGCCAGGTGTTTTAAAATATATTAAATCAGACATATTTCACCTTCAGTAGCACCCCACTGTGTTTACGGTATTAAACATATCAATCATTGTGTCGCGAAAAAAAGGTTAGTGTGGCATTTTCGCATGGCCTCCACGGCCTGTCGGAATATTGAACTGACTTTTTTAGACGCATACTGGAGAGGCCGATCCCCTTTTCCTTTTGGCGTTGCACCTTAACGTGGGCATTCGTCTTGTAGGAAGAGATTGTCCGGTCAGAAGTGATGTCACGCAATTGGAGGAATGGTCCGATGTTTAATTAGCAGCTGACGTGACTCTCCTGGGACACGCCAGAAGAGCCTTGATGGAGACGTCGAGTCGTACCACAACGAGAGGATCCCCGCGAGGGCAATTAGTTTGATTTGGTGTTCTGACTTTGCCATCCGCTCACTCAAAGTAAAAACCATCAGAACTGCTCACATCAATGTTGGATAAACAAACAGGACTTTCACACAGGAGGCCACAGTTTGTGTTTTACGTAGAAGTCAAACGTCCACGCCGTTCTCAGTATCCAATAGCATCAGATCTGGCCACAGGCTAAAATATGGATGGAAAAAGGGGTTAAAGTGCTGGTTGTCCCTTTGGAAGAGAGCGCTGGCTGTTTGAAAAAGTGGACCGCTGTCTCTTTAAGAGACAGGGGAGCGCTGTCTCTTTAAGAGAGGGGAGCGCTGTCTCTTTAAAAGAGGGGAGCGCTGTCTCTTTTAGATAGAGGCGCTGTCTCTTTAAGATAGAGGCGCTGTCTTTTTAAGAGAGGGTCACTGTCTCTTTAAGAGTGGAGCGCTGTCTCTTTAAGAGAGAGGGGAGTGCTGTCTCTTTAAGAGAGAGGGGAGCGCTGTCTCTTTAAGAGAGGGGAACGCTGTCTCTTTAAGAGAGGGGAGCGCTGTCTCTTTAAGAGAGGGAGGTGCTGTCTCTTTAAGATAGAGGTGCTGTCTCTTTAAGAGAGGGGTGTGTGAAGGGCAGGTGCAGTAAGCTGAAGACAACACAACGTTTGCTTGTTTTAACCGGGAACTTAAAAGTTGCAAATTAGAAGAACAACGTGTTTCTGAACACCTCGTGTTAAGGCCGCAACACTAACATGTAATGGCAACAACATTGATTCTATTGCAGTGAGCTGCTCCTTTAAGAGAAGAGTCCCACCTCATCTAGTCAATTAATCAGTGAACGCCAGACATCATCGACATCGGGGTTCCTCATCGCCGGTTGTCAAGCAGTCGCAGTCGGATAGAAATGTTGATGAAATCTGAGATGGATAACGAGACTGGCTGCGATCCGATGTTCCACAAAAAGGCCACAATCAGCCCCACGGAGCGTTCCAAGTTGAGCCGTCCGGCCCGGTGGAGGCTTTTGTCCGCCGGCCGACATCAGATCCAACATGTTGGTCGCCGTAAACACGGAGCGGACACGGCCAAGGATCCTCTTTGGTAAATAGCTGCACCCGACCGTTTGTGTTTACATCTGCTGCAGCCAAAGAGAGTAAACAGAGTGTGAGAAAGAGGAACAATAACCGCCGTTAAAAAAAATACCGCAAAAACCAGCCAACCCAACCCCCCCCCCTCCCCCACCGTACCCACCACCACCACATGCTCCAACTCTCTTTCTGCCCATTGTAGAAAGGGAGGAAAGTGAATGAGTCACCCTCCTCTCTCTCCATCTCTCCCCCTTTCACCCTCCCCCATCTCTTTATTGAGGCAGCTGCACCCTTTGACCTTTACGCCTGTGGAATGTGTGTGTGTGTGTGTGTGTGTGTGTGTGTGTGTGTGTGTGTGTGTGTGTGGACCAGTGGTGGTGCGGGCCTATGGTAAAGGGGAGTATAGGGGTGAAGGCAGGCAGTGAGGAGAGGAGAGGGGGAGATGGGGGAGATGGTGGTGGTGGTGGGGGGGGGGGGTTTGGTGAATTTGGGAGACGGAGGGAGAAAGGGNGAGTGGGGGGGGGGGCGCTTTTTCTCCCTACTACAAAAGCTGTCAGTGGGAACAATGAGCACGGAGAATGGTGTGTGTCCAGAGAGGCACTGAGCCGTGTTAGTGTGCGAACCGGGCCGCGAGAGGCCAAGAGAAAGAGGGAGGACGACAGTAATGGGGGGGGGGCAGAGGAGGACAAACGATGGAGAGTGAAAAAAGAGGACTACGGAGGAGGAGGAGAGAGGAAGATGTTGGGAGAGAGAAAGACACACAGAGACATAAGGAAGACGGAGGGAGAGATGGAGGGAGGGAGGGAGAGACAGAGGAGAGCAGGAGGGTATTTGTTTTGTCTAGCGGCTCCCTTAAACACTGAACTTCCGTTGCCAAAGGAAACAGAACATAAGGCCCAGTATCGGGAAGTGTGTGTGTGTGTGAGTGTGAATGTGTGTCTGTCAGTTTGAGTGTGTGTGTGTGTGTGTGTGTGTGAATGTGTGTGGCCAGCTTACCAAGGGGCCCTGCTCCTCACTGTACCCATGACATCAGTACGGTTAATGCCTAACATTTACCAAGTCCTCATTAAATTGACCTGTGTATGTGTGTGTGTGTGTGTGTGTGTTTGTGTGTGTGTCTGTGTGTCTGTGTGTTTGTGTGTGT
>CM070111.1:10822156-10849656 GCA_036178185.1 Liparis tanakae
AGGAGACCAACTGTACTGGTGTCAGACGAGGCTGCTGCCAGCACGCATCCTGCCAACACACATTTGGAGACACACACACACACACGCACACACACACATACACACACACACACACACACACGCACACACACACACACACACAGGCTCAGGCCTGGCCCTTAGTGTGGGACCGACCCTGCCAACTGTAGCCTACACCCAATCACCCATCCCCCCCCCCCCCCCCCCCTCACCCCCACCGCAACCCCTGGAGACCCGATCTGGGATTGGTGGGCGGCGCCGGCTGAGGTGCCAGGCCGGCCTTCGCCGCCCGGTCCTCGCCGGCGGTTCTTCGCTCGCGCACGACTCGCCGAGTTACAAACGCAGGTGGACCGCGCTCCCGACACAAAGACAGATTACACGCCACAGCGCCGAGAGGCGGAAATGCATCCCGGCTGCCACCGATGCTTTCCCGGAGCATTTGTATTCCTCCGACACGCGGCGGCAACAATCAACCCGCATGCTGTGTAATGCTGTGAGATTGTTTTCCATAGGCGACCATTAGCCTCTGTGAACCCTCGGTGTACACATCCGCGACGTATTTACTCCCGGGAGTGAAGTGGCGGTTCACCCGACTCCTGCAGCACCCTTGGAAGCTTTTGCCGCGGATTTAAATTCTGCTCACACAACCCTGTGTGTGTGTGTGTTTGAAACAATGTATTAGTTTGCATGCATATCAGTGGAAGTTGAAGGGTAAATCATGTTTTATTAACAATTCCCAAATTATTTCCCAGATTTTTCTGGATACCTGCTCTTTTTGTTTGATGAGAAGTAAACACGCCTGTAAATAACCCCATGAAGGATTCATTGTTTTGAGTTGTTTGACTGTTTAGCATTTTCCTTATTGGTTTTGATGTATGCCTTTTATATTGTATTGTTTGTATAAATATAGACGTTTTATACAACTTCCGTTCCTTTTATTTTGAAAGGTTAAAAGGAAGCACACTTTTTTTAAGGTTAAAATGCAAACTTTATGGTATAGATTACGGACCGATGCGCATTTAATATAAAGTTCAATAGTTGATTGGACCCATATGAGGCTGACTCTGTTAAGGTGGTGATGAGGTGGTGATAATTTACTAGTTTTAAATAATGTATTGTCACCTAAAGAAAGAAAAGGAGCGTCACCAGCAGCAGTAAATCTACACGCCAATTCATATGATCCGTTACAAAGGCGCTTATTGCTGTCATAATACGCAGGCGAAACAACATATACAGTAATAATAAATAAGACTAGAGGACGCTTTTTCTAATTCATAACAGCATTGTAGAAAAGAGAGACAAAAACGGCCAAGATACGTTGATCAGAGACGTATTTGTAATTATAATACTTCAAATACAAACGTAATCTGGATAGAAATACGTTCCAATCAAACGTCACTGCAAATTGCATTTTAGGTCTGGGGGAACGTCATTTTTGTGATACAGGGTTGGCTCACAACCGTCGCGACATCGCGACCCCCCCCCACACACACACACACACTACTGCCAAGCGACACTAACCTTCTTAATTCCCCAATCATGTTTATGCAAATTCCATTTGTATGTACCGTGGATGCCGTTATCACCTATGGGAGAGGCCACATATTGCATATGTGCAGATTTCTCTCTGATGAAGATGATATGTTGAGTCTGCTGATGAGAGAAATTGTTTGGTTTGCTTTATGAATCTGATTATGTAAAGATTGTACTGTAACCTGGGGTGCTAAGTAGATTCACATTCACAGATAGCTTGTCAAAATAATAACACCCCAAAGAATTTGGTTTAAACATTGCCACTATGATCACATTTGCACGCTCTACCAGCTTTGTTTATCGCCTGAAAGGGTTTTCTGAAATGAAGACGTGGCAACAATTAATAGGACGAGAAGTCTGGAGTCATGCTAGCAGCTCTGTGAGGCTGCTCCTTGGCCTATTGGTGCTTTTAGCTAACTACTAACATTAGCTAGTGGCTAAAAGCAGCTAGTTGCTAACATCAGCTAACTGCTAACACCAGCTAACTACTAACATCCGCCAACTGCTACATCAGCTAACTGCTAACATCTGCTAACTGCTAACACCAGCTAACTGCTAACATCAACTAACTACTAGAATCATCTAACTACTAACATCAGCTAACTGCTAACACCAGCTAACTGCTAACATCAGCTAACTACTAGAATCATCTAACTACTAACATCAGCTAACTGCTAACATCAGCTAACTACTAGAATCATCTAACTACTAACACCAGCTAGCTGCTAACATCAGCTAACTACTAGAATCATCTAACTACTAACATCAGCTAACTGCTAACATCAGCTAACTACTAGAATCATCTAACTACTAACACCAGCTAACTGCTAACATCAGCTAACTGCTAACATCAGCTAACTGCTAACATCAGCTACCAGCTAACACCAGCTAACTGCTAACATCCGCTAACTGCGAACATCAGCTAACTGCTAACATCAGCTAACTTCTAGAATCATCTAACTACTAACATCAGCTAACTGCTAACATCATCTAACTACTAACATCAGCTAACTGCTAACACCAGCTAACTGCTAACATCAGCTAACTACTAGAATAATCTAACTACTAACACCAGCTAACTGCTAACATCAGCTAACTACTAGAATCATCTAACTACTAACATCAGCTAACTGCTAACATCAGCTAACTACTAGAATCATCTAACTACTAACACCAGCTAACTGCTAACATCAGCTAACTGCTAACATTAGCTAACTGCTAACATCAGCTACCTGCTAACATCAGCTACCTGCTAACATCAACTAACTGCTAACACCAGCATGCTACACACTGACTCCGCGCTCATAAGCACGATGCTACATGCTGATGTTTCACATGTTAAATATCTTAGTTTTAGCTTTTTGGTATGGGAACCTTTTTTATGTTTATATATGCAAATGAGGCATTAACTAACGGTAATCTTTGGTTAATTTAGGAGATATTTACTAACAGAGATAGACAGAGTAGAGCCTCGCCTCCTATACCTGGACACCTCTCCCCGGCCCACTCCCAACAGACTCCCACTCCTCCCCTCTGAACCAGTAGCACTTACACCAACCTTTATATATATGAAGGTTTCTATAGAGAGGGGGTTTGTGAAACAATAATTCATTGCTTGATCTATAGAACATTGTATTCCCTGAAAAAACACAGTGACAGTTGTTTTCTTTCTGATTTATGAAGTAATTAAAAAAGGTCTTCGGTTCCCTCTGAAAATGTTCTCCTTTTTTTTTAAAGCCGGCTTTCTCCAATGTTCCGATTTCTGTTCTGGCTAAACATCAGACATTTAAGAAGATAACGCTCCAGGTATTTGCAGACACAAACACACATTTTCAGAAAACCTTCCGTAGAAAAAGAAATTAATATAAATTCCGTGAGTTAATTTCTCTTTTTACCCCTTTTTACCCCCTGCATTAAAAGTGTCCTTTATACAGACTGAATGGGGTGAACCTGGAGCTCTGATAGCATGTATCTCCTCACGGGGGTCGGCTACAGGGTACAGTCAGCTACAGGGTACAGTCGGCTACAGGGTACAGTCGGCTACAGGGTACAGACGGCTACAGGGTACAGACGGCTACAGGGTACAGTCGGCTACAGGGTACAGTCGGCTACAGGGTACAGTCGGCTACAGGGTACAGTCGGCTACAGGGTACAGTCAGCTGGCGGAGGCTACACCAGGGCCCCTCGACTTTGGAACAACCTACCGGAGGAAATAAGGCTGGCAGAATCAATAACTTTTTTTAAATCACTTCTTAAAACCCACTTTTATAGAACTGCTTTTAAGTGATGTCGTCCTTTTATGTTTTTATTTTAATTTGCTTTAATTTACTATATGCACTGTCACTTTCTTTCTTTTCTTATACTTATTATATATTTGATTGTGTTTAGTTTTATCGGTGCTCCTTCTGTTGTCAACTAATTTCCCCTTGGGGATTAATAAAGTATATTTCATTCATTCATTCATTCATTCATTGGCTATTTGTTTGGTTTTAGTTGTATTCAATGCTTTTATGGTATGGTCTTTTTTGTTTGCCGCCATTTAAGTTGTGTTTATGCTTTGTTTATCTGTAGAGCGCTTTGTAAACCTTATAAATAAAGTTATTATCATTATTATTATTATTATTATTACATCGTACGGGAGTGCGTTGTAATGCTAAACGCGTAGCGCCCCTACTAGCCGGAGACGCTGGCATATCGCTTGGACTCGGGAGCTAACATCCTGCAGGCATTCTACAATTTGCTAAACAAACTCCATCCCTTTAGCCTGTGAACGATTTCCCATTGTAAACACATGTTGGAGATGAATCACTCTTTGGTTCGACTCTCGGAGAGGACATTTCAGACAAGTTCCCCCTCCTGTTTTCCATTTGGCTGTTTAATTGTCTCAGCGCTGTCAACAGACTATCAAGGTAATTAGCCATGACTGCACAACAACACAATCAGACAGACAGGAATGAACTGCAGCCTCTGAACATGATACTTAGAGAGGGAACGGGTGGGAGCGACTTAACGTGGGGGCACACACACACACACACACACACACACACACACACACAAACACACGTATACACACCGACACACACACCTACCTCTCATGCATGGTCATTACCGTACCCTGAGTACATAGTTCCATGCCACGCATTATATTTCCTTCACCAACCATAACCCTCCACCCACCTCCTCCTTAATCCCTCTACCTCTACAACGCTCTCCCCCCCATCTCTCTCTCTCTCTCTCTCTCTCTCACACACACACACACACACACACACACACACACACACACTCACACACACACACACACACACACACACGCACACAGTTACAAAACCCAAACCTCATTTCCTCTGCGCCCCGAGCTACAGGAGCAGTGTTAATTGCCAGAAGGTGGGGAGTGAGCAAGGGTGTGCTTTTGTGTGTGTGTGTGTGTCGGTGGGAACATGAGCTTTACGGTTGTGCGTAAGCTGCTGCATCTGTGTGCGTTTTCTATACGTGCGAGTGTGTGTGTGTGAGTGTGTGTGTGTGTGTGTGTGTGTAGGCCGTCTCTCTCCCCACGCCAGTCCGGGCGTCGCTCCAGGTTTTTTTCTTTTTTATTCCTTCGCCACCTGGGCGTCTGCGTGTCCCGGTGGCCGCCGTCGGGTTGACGTACCCAGCTGGAGTGTGTGTTCCTCGCCGTGCGCACGTGTGTTTGTGTTTGTGTTTGTGTTTGTGTGCGTCCGCCGAGGGGCCGCCCGTGATCAGCCTCTAGTGCCAGCAGCAAACACCATTGTCTCAGACATGTCTTATCCTTTGAGTCACAGGAGGGGGGAGTTACACACACACACACGCACACACAAAGTGTACATCTGGCTCAGCACCTCCGCCTTCTCCTCTGCACACTGAGCGTATTTTTCCCTTTGAAAAACATTTCCAATAAAAAAAAAAGAGAGAAAAGGACAAGAGGAATTAAGAGGGGGGGGGGGGAGGAATTTGATTAAACAGCCACCATTAAGTAGCCAATGAAGCTCCCTGCGCCCGTTAGCTTAGACTACACACACACACACACACACACACACACACACACACACACACACACACACACACACACACACCATTAGTTGTTGGGGCCGTGGAAGACTTAAAAGTCGCCTGACTCAAAGGTCACCTACCTCCATTGAGCAGAGCTAATATTAGATTAGCTCTATAGCACTATGTGTGGGCATTAAAAAAAAGAGAGAGAGAGAGTGCAGGCCGGGCAGATTGGAAAAGAAGACATGATATTGACTCTGGGGCGGCCATCGTCTCCGCTCTGTTGAAACACAATTGAATTTACTATAATTTGTTTTTAAGGGAACATTTGTTAGAAGATGTAACAAAGATGACCGCGAGGAGGAGGAGGAGGAGGAGGAGGAGGAGGAGGAGGGGTGGACCCAGAAATACTTAGTTTGACTTCCATAAAAGTCCACACACAAGAAGGAATGTGTTGTGGCCTCGCTGTAATTCAGAATATTAAAATGCATCATGGTGATGGTAAATTTATTATAAAAAGTAGTCGTATTTATTCATCACTGCTTCTTGGGGATTACAGCCGAAAGAGACGTAACTGGTATTAAATGTAAAGCTTTTATATTTTTATATTTTTGTATATATGTACGTATATATATATATATATATATATATATATATATATATATATATATATATATATATATTTTTTTTTTTTTTTTTACTACTTTCTCTTTTCTTTTGGTCCTCTTTTATTTTTTCTCTCACAAGTCACATTTAAGGAACGTTGGAGCATTCCATTTGTCGGTTAATATATGTATCTATTTGTGCATATGCATATCTGTCATCTTCTATTGTTATTGTTTGGTTGGGGAACAGTCAGTAACACTTAACAAAGAAATGCTTGTGATATTGATATATCTATGCCTGTACGTTATTTTGTTATGCCTTTTGTCTAGTTTTGTTTTGTTTTGTTTTGTTCCGTCTTGTGTTTGATTGTGCATTGTGGAAAAAACAACAGTAAAAATATTTGTCAAAAAAAAAAGTAAAGCTTAAAATCTGTGATATGGCCACAAAGTTACAGGAGACAATAGAGAATAATAATAGCGATAGAGAATAGATGTTGTGGTCAGCGGGAGACGTAAGTGACAGAGACAAAATGAATGAACAAGGAAAGATAGACGAGGATAAATAAACGCCTTTGTTCCTCTCGGTTGGTGAAACCTCGAAAATGTTGTATTCTCTCCAGATGACGGTGGGAAAATGTTCCAGAGAAAACAATCGTAGGAGCGTTCATGTGAGGGTCAACAGATCGCTGTGTACAGAAACATTTCAGGGTTGAAACGCTACACCCAGCCTTGGTACAACAACATCACACACACACACACACACACACACACACACACACACACACACACACACACACACACACACACAACCTGCCCATTGTTGCCCTAAGGTTGAAACTCTAAACCTAATCACTCAGTTTTCCCGCACTCTACCAACCTAATCCCCCCACACATGTCTTACTTATGTGTGTGTGTGTGTGTGTGTGTGTGTGTGTGTGTGTGTGTGTGTGAATGTAAACAGATGCCCTGTACCTTTGCACAAACAACACAGGAGCCTGTGAATCTGTGCTCTTGAGTCACTTCTCTTTTCTTTCCGCGTGTATGTCGGAGTTAAACACTGGCTCAACTGGGATGAAGCAAATATGTGAATAGATTATAATGTAAATAGAAAATCATGGAATAATCCTTATGAAATCATTAAAATAAAGACTTATAGCTTGTAGGACATGGCCTCGCTGTCTTTTTTGCAGTCGGTTTATTATTATTTAAAATACTGTATATGACGTATCACCATTGATCTGATGTTTTAGCGTTGGTCGGTTTGCCATTCAGAGGTTAAAGGTCGAGCATGTGGGCGACACACACACACACACATACACACACACACACACACACACACACACACACACACACACACACACACACAGCGAAGAGCGGGAGGAATAAGCTGCTTGAATGTGAAAGTGAAGCCGGGGAAGAAGACTCTTTGGACTGTCGCTATGTCTTCCAAATGACTTGATTATGGTCATGATGTCATGGGACCCGCTCATCGTCTTCAACGCCGCCGCTCCGTGGTCCGGTGGTTGTGATGAAGAGCACGGAGCGGGTCGGGACCCCATTACTCTGTGTGGGTCTGTTCGCTGTGTACAGTATGTGCACTCGTGCCCTGGGGGGAGAATTAAAACCGACTTTTTGTGTGAAATAGAAGCTTATTGATCCTCGAAGCATCTGTGTGTGTGTGTGTGTGTGTGTGTGTGTGTTTGTGTGTGTGTGTTACAGTAACAGTGTAAATGGCTCGCGTGCTAACGTGGACATTTCTGTGTGCAGAAACATTAGGCATGAACATTTATTGATGCTACGTGTGCATGTGTATATCTAAATGTATATGTGTGTGTGTGTGTGTGTGTGTGTGTGTGTGTGTGTGTGTGTGTGTGTGTGTAGCAGGCCTACGTCATATATCTGAGAAAAGTTGTGACAGAAACAGTGAAAACTGAGACTGCCAACATGAGTGTATGTACGTATGTGTGTGTGCGTGTGTGTGTGTGTGTGTGTGTGTGTGTGTTTCTCTTGGCTCTGTGACTCAATCTATATTTTTCAAGTGTAATATCAGTGGCAGCGGCGACCATAAGAAGTGCTTCATCCAGTATTCACAGCCGGAGAGAAGTAATAATCCTCGCGTTTGTCTATAGTTCCAGTGTGTGTGTGTGTGTGTGTGTGTGTGTGTGTGTGTGCAGGTATGAGTGGTGCTGTGGAATGCAGTGACTGGCTTGCTTATTGTAAGTGTATAAAACAAGCCTGGTGGCTGTGAAACGTTAAGCGGCTGCCTGTCTTCTTCCTTTCTCCTCGACAACAGGGAAGGACAAACGAGGATACGTGTGTAACCCCCCCCTCCCCCTCCCTTCCTCCCTCTCTCTCTCTCTCTCTCTTTCTCTCTCCCTCCCCTCCGTCTCTGTCACAGCATCGTGTCTCTCATCCCTTCACAGTGATCGAATACTTACTCTCATTTAACGTCGCTGTCCAAAAGACACGGGGCAACAGAGATCCGTATCACACACACACACACATACACACACCCACACACACACGACACACGCACACACACACACGACACGCGCAGCCTCGTCTACCCATTTAATTAAGCACCCCATGAATAATTCAGTTCGAGCCTCCGGGCTGAAGATAATTATAACGATCAGGATAATAATGTTTATTTTGCTTTTTATTGTATTAAGACATCAATATCTCTGCAGTGCAGTGAGGACCGGCAGAGTGTATATCCGTGTGTGTGAGTGTGTGTGTGTGTGTGTATATCTGTGTGTGTGAGTGTGTGTGCTTTGAAATGTAAAAAAGCAAGTTATAAAGTTAATAAAATTAGCTGCCTTCGTGACGCCGGGTAGAAAGTGTTTTTTAAATGCTTTTATTTGATCAACTCTGGGCGGATGATAATCCCGGAGTTCCCCGGTTCCGACCTTGAGAAGCGTGACTGTGATATCGGAAACTCATAATTCCGGTCGATCAATGACACGTAATGTGATTACAGTCGCCGGGCCCAGCAGCTGCTCTCCGTCCGATGCGGCCTCCATCGAGTTGTGATTAGTCGATGATTGTCTATTCTTCGACGGCCATATGGAATCAGCGCTCTATTCGCCGTCACTGTATAGCCATTGATTAACCCCGGCAACAGAGGCAGGAGCAGTGATTGTGCCGTATTGTCGCGGCGCGCTGGGAAGTCTCCTCCGAACGGCGGCAATTTGACATTCTTTCGTCGTAAGTCTTTTTTTTTTTCTTCTTTATTTCCGCGCGGGAGAAAAGAGTGCGACGCGGAACTGAGTCACGGCCTCGCCGCGATCCCGTGACGCGCGCTGTGATGCGCCGCAGTCGCCTGTGAACGCCGCGCATCATTATTCTTTCAACCGTTGCTCGTGTGTGTGTGTATTTGCAGCTTTTAAAAAAAAAATTGGGGGAGTATAGCAATTATCGTCTCGTCTCATGGATTTTCTGTCACGTCATGGTTATCTCATCCATCGTGTTCTTCCAACCGTACCTATTGCTATCCACACACACACACACACACACACACACACACACACACGCGCGCACAAACACAAACACACACATGCGTGACATCTACTCTATTAGGTCTATCTATTAAAAGCTATCATTGATCCTTTTCTTTGTCATCCCCCCTAACCCTCCCCCCCCTCCCAAAAGAAAGCTCCAGGGCTTCCATCCAGACACCCAGCCTCCCCGAGAGGCCCGGCCCAGCGGAGGCCTCTCCCTGTGGGCTTCGGCAGCGGAGAAAAAGTCCATCTGTGTGGAGCCGGGGCCTGCTGGAGTTTTAACCCATCAGTCACTGGCGCCAGACAGATGGGGGGGAGGGGGGGGGGGGGGGGGCTGTTGGGTTGGGGTACATGGGACACAAACACACCGAAACAAACTGAACAACAGATTGACAGACTGCAGGTCGTGCGTGTGTGTGTTTGTGCGCGTGTGTTTGTGTGTGTTTGTGCGTGTGTGTGTGTGTGTGTGTGCGTGTGTGTGTGTGTGTTTGTGCGTGTGTGTTTGTGCATGTGTGTTTGTGCGTGTGTGTTTGTGCATGTGTGTTTGTGCGTGTGTGTTTGTGCGTGTGTGTTTGTGCATGTGTGTTTGTGCGTGTGTGTTTGTTTGTGCATGTGTGTTTGTGCGTGTGTGTTTGTGCGTGTGTGTTTGTGCACGTGTGTTTTGTGCGCGTGTGTTTGTGCAGGTGTGTTTGTGTGTGTGTGTTCGTGCGTGTGTGTGTATACAAATCTAAAGAAACTTGAGAAACTTTCAAGTGCCTCCTGTGTCCCCTCAGTGCCCGCCTCATTTGATTAGTGGCCTGAAGGGGCCACTGGATCAATAACTGACTCGGGTTGCCCCTCACACACACACACACACACACACACACACACACACACACACACACACACACACACACAGAGAGCTCTGCAGCGGTTCATTTAAGCCGAGCAGTAAATCATCAAAACGTGGACTCTTTCGCAGCCCATCTCTAGGACGCCGGAGGGGGCGGGGCTTATGTTCATGTGTTTATGCGGATGAGATATGACGTGTCTGCCTCCTCCATCTGTCTTGTGCCTCTGGGTGTGCGTGCACGGGTACCAATTAGTTCATGTTCCTCGTTATCCCCGCCGATAAATGGCCGACCAACATGAGCCTGCGCGTCAACCTCAATAATCCTCAAATCAGACTGATTATTTTTCCTTCCCTTTAAATCTAATTAAACCAGATATGATGACGTAAGAAACAAACTAATTTGACTTAACGGTCACCTACATGGAAAACCTTTGGACACACATACACACACACATATGATGATGTCACCGCCCAGTTCGACCACAATCCCCCCACCACTGAATATTTGGTTAACTGCTGTGCTCAAGGGCACTTTGACATTAATTGTGAGGGGAGGTTAGAGCATTTCATCATCCCGCCTGTCCCATGGGGTCCGGTAATTGGAACGGTTTGAACAAAAGAACCATTAGGTGACCACCTGCAGCTTCATAAAGTGGATAAGAGACAGTAAACGATGGCAACAGCACCTTTGTACACGCCGATTACCGAAATAAACACAACAAAAGGCTCATGTTTAATTATCCCGCGTGTGATTTGTCCACTTTTGAAGCTATTTTGAAAGCACAAAGTAGAATGTTTTAACGACAATAAATCACGGACGCACGCTCAGCTGTGTTGTATCACCGGGCAGATTTGGACTAAAAAAAAGGTGTGTTTAATTACACTAGATTATAAAAGTGTCATGAGTAACGTTTATTATTGCACGCCTAATTATATAATCAATATGGTTCTATTACCCTCGTGTTGATTATTCGGGAATTACTTTCTTCATGTTGTCTTTAGGTGATCATACAACAAAAATAGTTATCGAAATATATATATATATATATATATATATATATAACTATTTCGATAAATATATATATATATATTTCTTTTTTTAAAATATATATATATATATATATATATATATATATATATATATATTAATATATATATATATTTATATTTTAGTTATTTCGATAACTATTTCAATATATATATATATATACATACATACATAAATTGATGATAATACAGTCTCGATGATAATGATGATAATACAGTCTCGTCTGATAGATCCCAAAGTGTGCACAAAAGAAATCTGACTTCAACGGGCGAATTAATCCCAACCGAGGTCAAGGCCGTGTTGGCGGGGGTCAGCGCCGAGTCCGAGCCGTTGAGATCCACGTGTCGGCGCTAAATGAAAAGCTTGTTCGACAAGCAGCCTGTCCGCCCACGGTGTCCTCGGCGGAGAACCTCGGAGACGTCGCCGCCCACTCCACTTCACACAAACGCACTTCCCCGCGGTGCTCCGTCGGGTCACCGGAGAGCAAACCCTTCGCCCACGCCGCTGTCGCTCACGTGTAGCTCCTCCCCTCCACTCCTGCCTTCCCACACACACACACACACACACACACACGCGCGCGCGCGCTCACAAAAGGCTAAACCCAGTCATCGGCCGCCCACGCGTGCCAGTTAACCTCCTAACGAGGCGGCGATGGGTCGCGTCGTCGTTCCCGCCGCCCCCGCGGGGCGGCCCCGACCTGTCGGAGCGCCGTTTTTTTGTTGTTGCATTCCCCCCCCCCCCCCCCCCCCCCTCTGCCCACGCCGACTGCCTGATGGACCGCCTCGCCTAATTGACTGACTGAATTACAGACTGACCGTCTGGATGACTGACTGGATAAACATGCAGCACGCTGGGATGGCGTGGGCGTGGGAACTTTTCAGCGAACCCCGCGGGCGAGAAGGGAAGCCCGCAGCTCGGCCAGAGCAGAGAATCACAGAAATGCACTTTTAATGTTCCCATGCGGCCTCGCGGCATGTTGTAATTATTCCTGAGTGGTATTGCTTCTGCTCCCCGGACACCAATTGCAGTCCCGCTGGTGTTCCCCCATCTTTCTTCCACGGCTCCTCCACATCCCCCACAGGGCACGCTTTTACTGCCGGACCGAGGACTCGTAAAAGATTACACTCATTAAACCCTCTTCTAAAATTCATTTCGCTCCATTTTGTTGTTGTTGTTCGCCTCCCGAAGATTAAAATATGATTTTTTTTCACGGCGATAAAGCTGATGTAGCGCATTATTAAATAGATGTAAATGCAGTCGGGTCCACGTTCACACAGCGTTGGCGCAGACATTCATTCTGCACTTTTGCACGTTTGATCGTGGACATGAAATAAATGTGTGCAGGAGAAACAGTTTATTCAATTACCCCCCCCCCACACACACACACACACACACACACACACACACACACACACACACACACACACACACACACACACCACCACCACCATTGTCAGTGTATTGGTTGGGAGTGCTCAGGCTTAGCTGTAACAATTAAAACCTACTGGAAGTTAGTTTATCTTTTCCCTGACGCCGAGCCGACGGACAGTTATTCTACCGACGATTGATATGCGGCACCTGACCCCTTGAGCGAGCGTACGCCGCCGTGTGCGTGCGACTCCTTGCCAGTCCCCGGGTGACGATCATCTATTGTGAGCGTGGCAGCAGCTCCGACACTTGACTGCACAACTGTTAATTTCTCTCTCAGTGCATAAATTAATAGTTCATAAATAAGCGAATAAATTAAAGAATGGATGGGAGGAGAGAGAGAGAGAGAGATAGAAAGGGGGAGGTGGAGGGAGGGAGGGAGGGAGAGGAATAGGGGCAGGAAAAAGTTTCTCATCAGTAAAAATTTAATTTCTCACTCCGACACCCACGAGAACAGGGGGGGGGGGGAGGCTGAGGAATGGATGTGAGTGTGTGTGGATGTGTGTGTGTTTGTGTGTGTGTGTGTGTGCATGCAAAAGGGATTCATTTTCAGACTTTCTATCACACCCCTCTGAGCACTGACATGCTGGCATGTTTTTTTTTCTCTTCCTGATATCCACATTCGACAAACATCTGTGCCTATTACTGAACACTCACACACGGCAGACACGACACACACACACACACACACACACACACACACTCATGACTAAGAGAACTGACAGAGTTGATGTTTTTTTATCATGAGGCGCCGTGATGCACTGAAGCGTCGACCGGAGTAACCATAGATAATAACTTGATAATAACTAGATAATAACTAGATTACTCCTTTGTCAAGCAAGAGCGCAGGTGAAAGGTGGAGCACAGGGCTCACCTGCCTAATGTCCTCGCAGAAGGGTGCAATGTGCTGATTGCAACACACACACACACACACACACACCGGAGAAGTGTTATTTCCGTCTCAAATCTCAGAGGTAATCCTTTCCGGCAAACTCGATTCACCTCGCTGTTATCGCTCCGCTCAAAGACGTTTTTACTGTCAAGTCAGAAAGCAGCACTTTTCTTGGCAGCGCAATAATAATAACGCAGATCTCCAAGGAGGGGGGGGGGGGGTAGACACCGAAAAGGGGGAAGACATCGTTGGAAATAGGAGTTGATGTTCCCTATTATCGTCTTTGGACGTCTCGCCCACCGTTGATAGTCATATAAATGAGAGTGAGACCCGTTAGAGACTCGACGTGTTTAGACATAACATTTGGGAACGCGTGTACCGGAGGTGTTCGCTCATCGGCCCCAGATCAAAGAGATGAAGAACAGCTGATTTCCCACGACTCCTCTGATTGGTGGACTCCTGGGTGGCGGATGACCTCGTGTTCCCGTCTCAAGCCAATTACACCACAAAGACGTCGCTTCACGTCCGCCTCGAGGCCCTCGTTTGTTTTCTCGTTGCGTTAAATCATTGAATCTGGGGAGCTGAACTTTAACTGTAACAACTGTTAACATGACATCATTTACATTTATATTACAGTACAGTTTATTTACCCGTTTGGACAAGAGCTGTGGCTCCAATTGATGCGCTCATTGTAATATTTATATAGTTGGACGAGGTTATTCGGCCCGTCGGATTCACCGTATGTATTATTAAATCTCAATTTTTAAGGCATTTATATTTTAAACCCCTTCTGGACTAAAACCACACCAAACCTTTTTTTATGTTTTGAATCATTAACAAAAAGCCTCACAATACAAACAATAGTGTTTAATTAAACCCAAAGAGACGTCACGCGGCGCCGTACCGTTGCCCGGTCCAAAAAAAACCCAATTTTGCCTCCGTCCGTCTGACTGAACCACGTCCGCCTCGCACATTTCGATCAGCTGCATGATCATAAACTAATGTGCAAGTGTCCTCGATGTGCGATAACGCTCGTGGTTGAGAACCCGTAATGTGCGGGAGCTAATTTCCCCGGCTAGTCATTAGTGTTTCTAATAACGCGTGGATTGGCCTGGTGCAGATACTTCGGCGAGCCGTTGGGGCTTCGGGACGACTCCGCCGGGCTGGAACGCGGCCGCGCCGGTGAGCAGCTGTATTGCTTTGTTTGTTTTTGATCCGCCCCCTCGGCGATTCTAATACGTCTCCCGGGATTTAGCCGGAAAGTAGTTCACGACTTTCATTGGATTGCGACCAACGGTGGCGGAAAGACGAGAGACGAGAGACGAGAGCCCGTCGAGGTCTGCTGAAGACGACTCTCTTGATTCAATTATTTATTTTGGCTTCCCGGCTTCTGGGTATGAAGTCCTTTGCGTTCGAGCGAATCACGGCGACGCCTCTTTTGACTTCTCGAGATGGCGGGGAAAGAAAAAGACGGAACACCTTGAATCGATTACGTAGACTCTCTCTCTCTGTCTCGAAGCTGGATTAGCCCGTTAGCCGGATAGCTGAAGAGAACATACATCTATATTTCTCTGTGGATGATTTGCAGCCGTTGCCTGGCCGACCTCCCTGAATCACACGGCTGTTTTTTCCACACAGCGTTTCCAGAACTTTGTGATTGTCCTGAACGCGCCCTTGAAGAGAGAGAGAGAGAGAGAGAGAGCGGTCGACAGCCGCTGCCGCAGAGATCTCCGTCCTGGAAAAGTGTTTTTAATTATTAATGCTTAGCCCTCCAGACTGGCACAACTCCAGATCGCCCGTGGACGAGGCCACCGCATTTCACGAACTCAATGCCATGAATTATTCTTCACACACACACACACACACACACACACACACACACACATATACACACACAATACATGCCTGTACACAAAGACAACGCCAAACACAGAGGCCAGTTGAAGTATTTATCGTGTCGGTAAACACAGCCAGATACAGGATATGCAAGAATGTACATGCAGGCACTCCCATGTTCCCCACGTGTGTTAACCGACACACACACACACACACACACACACATAGACACACACTTTGCCGGACACACGATGGATCCCTGAGCACACACGGGGCCATTTGCAGTATTTCTTCTATTCAGCGTGCTCCGTCCAGCTGTCAGCGTGTGCGGTTGCCGGGCAAACAGCCCCGCCTCCCCCCCCATCATAAAATATGCCTTTAAAATGTCACCCCGTCCCCGAAGAGGAAAAAGCAGAGGCAACAAATCAATTCACATTAGTTGTTCAATTGACTTTGGCTTGAACTCAGCTCCCGGCCTCCCTTTGTCTCACCCGTGTTCCTCTCATCCCCTTTTCTTCATGTATTCTTACACCCCCGTCCCTCCTCTATAGCGGCTTCTCTCTTTTTTTTATTATTACATTTCCTTTTATTTCGCCTCATGCTTTACAGGTTCTCAGATCCTTCTCCTTCCCCTTCTCCATCCTCCCGCTCACTTCTTTCTCATATTTTCTCCCGCCAGATAATCTAAGCGGATGAATGAATGCGGCGGCGTTGGCGGCGGCGTTCACTCTCCTCTCGCCGGCCACCGGAGCGGCGGCACTCATTTCAATTTTCACCTCGTTTCAGACTTATCACATTGACATCATTAAGGCTCCCCTCTCAGCGGCGCACTCATTCGTTATCCTCTCCATTTTACACCTTTCTATCTCTGTTTCTGTGGGTCTCTCTCTCTCTCTCTCTCGTCCCTCTCTCTCCTTATCTGTCTCGCTCTTTGTCAGCGGATTTAAAAGGCTCTCTATTTGAGAGCGCTGAGTGTCTGGGCTTTGGTTTTCATCCCGTGACAGAAACCTGTTGGAGCCTCTCCTCATCCACCATGAAAGAGTTGGACACTTTTTTATTTATTTAATTGTTCTGCCTTTTTTATTCAAGGGGATGGCAGTGAGCCGGGTTGGGCTTGTGAATTCGGAAAAAATGTGACTCCTTTTGATTGCTCATTCCACGAGTGATGATGTTTTATTTCCTGGTTCAACCTTGGAGGAATGTTTTTATCTCAATTGTAAGATAACTCAGGAGAAGAGTCGTACAATACGAGTAGAACAATAGCAGAGGATTAGTCAACAGAAAAAATGTTGGGAAACATTTGAAGACGATACTTTGGTTTTGTGGACTTTGTGATGCATATTTCTCTGAATTTTCAGACGTGGTAACAAGTGACTTGTGATTTGGAGGAATATTTAGGAGGAAGTTCGACTAGTTTAATGGATCACGGTTAATCCGTGAGCCATAATTATCCCACCTCACCCACACCACCCCCACATTTCGGCAGGTATGTGAATTAATGATTAATTACAGTTTATCCATCATAGTTTGAAGTAAAGTTTTTACTTCTGCTTTTTATTGGCCTATAATTAGTTCAAATATGCCAGGTGAATGGAAAATGATTTATCCCTGCTTTATTTATTTATAGTTTTGTTACTATGGTATTGTTTTTGTTTTTTAATTTGCATATGTGTTTATTTATTTTTTACTTCTCTTCATACAAAGAATCTGAAAAATTTAAATATGTGTATGTGAGATTCTGAACACTAATAAAATATAAATTTCAAATATGCCAGGTGGGTGTCGGCGTTAATGTTTTCTAGTCGCTGATCCCTGGTAATGCTACATTGTGAACCACAAGTCTAGAGGAGTGAAGAGCTAACGGTGGAAACACTGGTGCTAACGGTGGAAACACTGGTGCTAACGGTGGCAGCACCGGTGCTACCAGCTAACGTTCAGAGGTTCCCTTCAGTTACATTGTGTTCAGTAAATGATTTGTAGCCTATTGAGTGAAGTTAAATCATAACGTAATCGTGATGTGTTTAAATGTAATACTTGCTTTAACAAAATAGCAGCTTTTGTGTTTGACAAAAATAACCTAATTTTTGTAAATTTCTGAATCTCAAAAGGTTGTATTTGCTCCTTTTTGTCCAAAAGCTGTGACACGGTGTGAAACCATGACTTCTGTGATCTGTAACGCCCACACAAACTATTTAATCACTAATGAAAATTATTTTTACTAGACGAGGACGGGAAGTCCTTGAGGTGTTCGCAAGAATCCCAACTGGGTAAACTCCAGGAAGCAACACATAAAATAAGCTCCTAAACAGATGCGAAGGCTCCTCGCGGGGAGACTGATTTGTCAACACAGTACACAGCGTGCTGTCATGCTACTGCTCCGGAATATCAGTGTGAAACTAAAGCCCAATGTGCACAAATAGAAACATTTCCATATCCCAGTTTGGCAAAATGTAGCTTGAGGTAAAACAGCAAGCTGAAATAGAAAATGTTGATTAGTCTGTGTAATGTCATGTGACTGGCCCAGAGCCCCCTACTGTACTCTGTTTATGCATACAGGCTCACAGCTATATGTTTGCACCGGCTTATCTTCCAGCCAGCAGCATCTTGTTATCTGCGACTTGGAAGTAAACACAATCATAATGTGTGGTACTTTGTTCGTCCTATCTGGGCGCAATGTTTCCCCAACATTGAATCAGTTTTGCCCGTGTTGATACTTCACTTGGCTTATCTCATTGTGCCTTTAGAGGAGGGCCGCTCCTCTCTCCTCAGCTTATCTGGGCGCTGTTTGCACAGACGGCGTTTGACACGGGCGGACCCCCCGCTGTCGGGCCGGGGCGGCCAAGGGGTCAAGGAAGTGAAAGTGGCGAAAGGGAGAGGTCGAAAGGGGAAAGGAAGGAATGGAGCACGGGGAAAGGGAGGGAGGTTACGATCCCGTTGAAAAGGATCCCAAAGTTAATATCCCTCGTTATCCCCAGCGCCTTAACCCAGGGCTAAACTAATATGGCCTCCGCTAATGAACAACAGTGTCCCACATCTGCATCGTTAGTCAGGAATCTGCGCTGCCATCTTGGATCAATTTGAGGGCGAATAAAAGAAAGTGCCACGGACATTTTTGGGTCTCCGGTGTCCCGCTCGGCACACCGCAGGCTTTTCACAAGGTGGGACCGTGCCCAGAGGGAAGGGAAGGAAAGTGAAAGCTCTTTTGTGCACCCCCCCCCCCCCCCACACACACACACACACACACACGCACATCTATAAACAGAGGCACTGGCTAGGGCGTGGTCCTGCGGCGAGGAGGAGGCACAGGTTGGAGGCCGGTGGCGACAGTGGCAGCGCCGCGGTCAGCCTTAATAGCTCGGCCTCACGCGCCCAGTTTGTCACACCTCCCTGACACGAGAGGCCGCAAAGACCTTTTTATTTTATCCAACAGCCCTTCTGAGGTTTGCTGATGGACATTTTATATATTTTTTATCATTTATTTTTCTAGAATAGAATATAATAGAATAGAATCATACTTTATTAATCCCCAAGGGGAAATTTGTTGACATAGTAGCACCGATAAACTAAACACAATAAAATATAGATATAAGAAAGAAAGTGACTGTGCATAAAGTATAGTATGCAAAGTGAAATATTAAATACAAAATAAAAACAACATATATGTAAATACAGCAATGTAAAATAAAATATAATATATATTATATATATATATATATATATATATATATATATATATATATATATATATATATATATATATATATATATATATATAGACAGTGTGCAAAATGCACTACACATCAAAACCAGTAAGTTCCTCATTAGTATCCGGCGTGCGTATGCATATTCCGGTGTGTGTGCGCACGTGGGTCTGCCTTTGTTCATTATGGCGCGGTGGTACATGGTTGTGCATTTGTGCATGTGTGTGTGTGTGTGTGTGTGTGTGTGGCCGTGGGTGTGATGCTGTGATAAAAGTCAAAATAAGGGTGCCACATGGGACCGTTTATCTGGCGACAGACCACTTCTGCCTAATTAGTGTGAAGCACAGTAGAGAAATACAGGCAACTGTAATTAAAGCGCGGGATCAGGATGTGTGCGTTGCATATATATGTGTGTGTGTGTGTGTGCACCACGGTGTGTGTTTCCATGTAAAGCTAAGCCCGCTGTCAGAGTGAATGTGCTGCATGTGTTTCAATCACAGCCCACATCTCCTCTGAACGCAATAAAATGGAAGATTAAAGGTTTCCTGTTGTTGCGCGAAGCCTTGTTTTTCAAAAGCGGCCGAATCACCGTTAGCTCACTTGGACTCGTCGCGCGCTTCATACGGCCGTCCGGGTGAGAACGAAACGTTGGCGTTCACAGAGATACTCCGAACGCGGCGCTGTCCGTCCGCTCCCCAGACAACTGCAGCCCGTTGTAGTCGGAGTTAGAACTTAATCTGAACAGGAAATTGCTCTGGAATGCAACGGTTTATGGGTCTATGGTGACGGATTACAACGTCTCAAAGCCAAGTCGCTGCCGCTCGGAAAGCATCGCCGGGAAAAAAATAACCTCGGGCAGATTTCAGTCTGGGCTGACGACCGGATTCTATTTGCGTATGTTTTTTTAACTGGTTGGTACAGCTGAGAAGGTTAATTATAAGAGCGCAGACCAATTAAGCTACGATGAAGTGTAAAGCGGTGGAATTTGATATGTTTTTTGTCCATGTTGCACTAAATATACACGTTAATAAGAAGTTCCCAAAAGTCTAACGAGCAGGGGTTCAGTCCATGTCGTTGTTGATTGCATTTGAACCTGGGCTCACCTGTAATTAGACGACTACAACATTTGTCACCGGGGAAACGTCGTCCACCATCTTGGACGCGTGCGGTCCGGTAACCAATCGCCGCGCTCCGCTCTCCGGTGTCGATTAAGTGCGTTCCGTCATGTTAGGACGAAAAATACGGCGAAATTCACAGAAGCTGCGGCCGGCGGCGTCTACGGGGGATGCCGCTGCCAAAATAACATTCCGTTGATTGGTCGGGGAAGGGCGTCCTCCGGCCAGAAACGTATTAGCATGAAGAAAAATGAGGTACATTAAATTGACAGGAGGCTCCACACTAAGGTGGACAGCAAGAGCCCGTCCTGCTCGACCCCCCCCCCCCCCCCTCGCCACTTTCTCACCTGCCCTGCAGCTGTTGAAGCCTTTTCAGCAGAATAAGTAACTCTGTGAATGATGGTTATAGTTGGTTCAATATGGAAGATGATGATTTATGATTTATGTTTGTGTTTTTTATTTTTTTCTTATTTTTTTTCTTCCTTGTCTGATTGTCTGTATAGTTGGTTGTTTTGTGATTTTTCATTTATTTGTTTTTGATTGTCTGGTGTAATTTAAAATAAAATGATTGAAAGAAAGAATATGAATAAATCCCTCCCCCCCCCCCCCCAAGTAGAAATAAAATATGTTTTTCTAAATAATACTCGTATTTGGTAGCGGTTTATTTAAACCAATTGAATCTTTAAAAAACTAAAATCTTCTCGCCCCGATAGTGAGGCAAATAAAAGCATTTTTTTATTTAGAATCATGCAAATTAGGATACAAGCGTGACGTTTGGTGGATTTGTGCTTCAGGGGTATTTAGTGAAATCTGCCTGATTGGCCATTAAAAAATCCAAGATGGTGCCTGTTTTTCAAGATGGCCGCCAAATGGGTCTCCAAAAATTAGTTTTCTTCATAAAACTGTTTAAATAGCCGCTATCTTGGATTTTTGAATCGCTAATCGTGCAGATTTCACCAAATATCTCTGGAGAAAACCTGGAGAACTTTATATCAACATGTGCGTGATTATCCTACGATCTGCCGCATTGTGAACTCTGCTCCGCCTAAAGCTCTGTGTATCAGAGTCATTCTCCGCCGCCTTGTCGTGACATTTCCTTTTCTCCGTTCCCGACGTGTCGCACATCGAGTTTTTTTTGGGAAAACAATTTGCCTCGGCATAGAATGTGATAAATGAGATCCATATGTCTTTGCGAGAACAGATTGAGCCCTGTGTGTGTTGACAGTACATTTTGTCCCAGTGGGGCTTCCATCCAAGCCTTGACATTTTCAGACAATATTGCGGTGTTGAGCCACGGTTAGGATTTCATAAGTCGAGCTAACACCAGAGACGTGCGACTGTGTGTGTGTGTGTGTGTGTCTTGTCTCCGTGCCTCAATGTTTTCGTCTCCACACTTATTACTTTCCCGTGGCATGTGTGTGTACGTTTGTGTGTCTGTTTGCGCTCATCTGTCGGGGAACATGCTCCGCGCCTCTGAATGTGTGTTCCTTTGAATCCTCCGTTAGCCGCTGCTTTCATGAGCCTGTCTGTTTGTTGTGTTTGGGGTAGGATGACACGCTATTTCTTCACATTTATCCGTCTATCTTCCCCCACTTTTTGTCTTTTCATCCAGGTGTTTTTCCTTGTCTCTGCCCAGGTGCCCGTGTCATCAGGGTGCACAGCAGCCTCCGAGGCCTTAATGCTATCTGCCGCTTGATTCCCGCATTAACGCGGCGCTCTCGGTCCCGTCCCCATGAGCAGCTCTCTCGTACGAACGGGCTTCGCTCTCTTTTCAGCTGTCAGAAGTCAGGAGGAATGGCCTCATAGGAGGCTGAGGGAAGCTCCAGCTTTGATATTTCAATATACTTTTATGCCTCCGCTGCCTCTACTCTACAGAATTGAGGAAAGCATTGTCTGAATAGTTCATGGGTGCAGCAGAACGGCACGAGGGAGGATTTCTACAGTAGCTACCGCGATACTGCTTAGAGGCCCTGTTAGCTATATGTTGGGTGACACATATATTCAGAGCCTGAGGTTTTTTATTATATGCTACATCCGATATCGGAATTAAAGATATCTGATGAAGATACATTTGTTGATAATCTTTTTTTTTTTTTTTTTTATGAAACAAAGCAGAAACTTTTCTCAAAACTTTTAATTATTGCCCTGTAACGCTATTTTAATACTTCCCCATTCCATCTTTTCAGTTATTTATAAACTTAGCATAGCTAACGTTGAAACAGCTAACGTTGACACAGCTAACGTTGACACAGCTAACGTTGACACAGCTAACGTTGACACAGCTAACGTTGACACAGCTAACGTTGACACAGCTACGGCTAGCTAGGGCTAGCGTCGCATTAGCTTACTTTGGTAACCTGCGTCACTGCTTTATGGGCGTTGGCAGACGGTGTTGACCTTTAGATACACACAGCATAACCAAAAGATACACACACAATTTCATAAAACACACATTTCTAAATTTATCCAATGTACCAAAATAACATAATGAGATATACTGAGCCTGGGTAGTGGGTACCTCTGAATATGTGTGATCTCTCTTCGAGGCCGGCGTGGATTATCCCATTCGTGATCCAGTTTCTTTACATTTTCAACATAGTGCCACAAACTGTAACACATCAATATTTATGAATTGTCCCATACCTTTTTAATAATGAATGAATGGTTTTGTCTGTAAAATATCCGCCCATGGCGACGCCGCATTCTATCCAACAAACACAAAACACACAGGGATTCAGTTCATCATACACTTAACTACATATATATAAAACATATATTTTTATAAATATATATATATAAAAACATACATATATATATATATAAAACATATATATATATAAAAACATATAGTTATATATATATATATATATAAACATATTGTATATATATATATATATATATATATATATATATATATATATATATATATATATATCAGATAGTTTATTAGACACAAGGAGTCTGACCGTCTTGAGGATTATTATGTTGGAGAGGCTGCTGTTTGATCAGATTCTATTACACTAAGCTTTATTTCCAAAACATGAATCCAATCATATTCATAGGGCGGACGGAATATTAGTGTTGTGTAACTTTCTTCTCCTCAGTGTTACTCTGTGGCCATACAGAACAATGCACTATACATTACAAAGAGCTGTAGAGCTCATGACATGTGACAGTGTCTGTCCGTTCCAATGGGAAGAAGCAATTCTGCACTTTATCCCCCTTTTAATATATAATGTTCACTCTGAGAATTCTTTGAGCCACAGTCATCGACCTCTCTCTCTCTCTCGCTCTCTCTCTCCTCTCTTTGTTTTGTCTTCCTCTCTGTACCCATCACACCATACTCCTTGCTTTCTTCCTATTTTCACACGCTCCTGTATGTATGTGTGTGTGTGTGTGTGTGTGTGTGTGTGTGTGTGTGTGTGTGTGTGTGTGTGTGATTTCCCTCCGTGATAGCCGAGGTGTGTTTTGAAGCGGGTGAATCTGGACGGCGTGTCACACGACGTTGTAAATCTCACGCATGTGTTTTCCTTTATGCACATGATATCTCGGCGGGGCGGTGTAGCGTGTGTGTGCGTCATCTGGCATGCGAGGGGATTTATTATGCATACAGACTTATCTGCTATGAATCTGATGCATGTGTCTGTTGTTCTACAATTACCCTGTGTGTGTGTGTGTGCATGTCCACATGTATGTCACCAATCTGCTCTCTATTGTAAACGTCCTGCATGACTTTGATGTTAAATGTAAAATACAGCGTGTCAGACCATTCCGCTTGTCTCGCTAGGTTTTGTCCTCCCAGGATGAGTTTGCATGTTTGCCAGCGTGCATGCATGTGTGTGTTTGTGTGTGTGTGTGTGTGTCTGTGAGAGAGCCTCACTGCTTGTATATTAATATGCAATGGAAACAGCTGGCATGGCTAATGGCTGTCCCTCCCAGATCCTCTTCTCTTCTCCTCTGCTCATTCAACTGAAATCTACTTCTCTTTTGCATTTCTTCTGCTCCTGTCCTCCTTGAGACTTGAGATCAGGTGTGTGTGTGTGTGTGTTTCTGTGTGTGTGTGTGAGACAGGGGAGGGGTGAAACAGAGGCGTAAACATATAGGGGGAGCGAATGCCGAAAAGTGAGAGAAGGATGGAACATAGGTGAAGTGGGATTAGCGTGGAATCGCATACAGGAATGAAAAAAGACCCGAGATTGCGTCAGCCATGCAATGTAATCACCATGCAAATTTAAATTAACGCTAACAGCGAGGTCCTGAAGTCCAGGGAGGATGAAAGAAGAGTGGAGGAGTAGGAGGAATAGAAAAGCTTCAGCACAAGCGAGTTCAATTAGCAGAATTTAGCCTATTAATTAGCGCTATTAGCAACACCACGCTGGGTGTTACTTAGCGTGTGTGTGTGTGTGTGTGTGTGTGTGTCCGTTTGAGATTTTACATGAAAGTGACTTTTGAAGAGCCATAAACAAGAAGCTTTGAAATGCCAGACACACAAACACGCACACACGCACACACACACTCACACATACACACACACACACACACACACACACACTCACACATACACACACACACACACACACACACACACACACTGATGCAGGTTATGGAGATTTGCTTTGTAATTACCATTTTTGAGTGCATTCCTGCTCTTAGTTGCACACATCCACTCAGCAGAGCAGTTGTAGTGCAGCGGTGCAGGCCGGATGTGTGTGTGTGTGTGTGTGTGTGTGTGTGTGTGTGTGTGTGTGTGTGTCAGGCTGTTGTGAAGTGGGCGCAGTTCGGCGTCCTGGCTTGCGTGTCTTCCCTCCATAAAAATGCCACTCAACTCCTCTGCTGAGGAATCAGTGGCAGCTGGCAGCATTTTCTTTCTTTCTCTCTCTCTTCTTCCTTTTCTTTTCTCTAAGCCACTTCAGTCTCATCCTCCGCGAGTCTCTTCCTCTATTTTTAGTCCCCCCCCCGCCTCCGTTAACATCCTCACCGTCTAACGTCGCCTTAACCTCCTTCCTCGATTTTTCTTCTTTTTCTCGACCGGTTGGAACAAACTCTACGTCTTCACTCTTCTGCAACCGCCCCCCCCCCCCCAAAAAAAATATCTCATGAATCATCGTCATTCAGACCGGCCCCCTGAATGGCCCTGCTGGGGGCTCCAGGGGCCGACTGTGCGCTCCAGGTCTGCGCGATGATCGATGGTGAGAAACCAACTTGTTTTTTTGGAGCTCATGTCTTTCAAACTGATGCACTTGAAACTATTTTCAAGTTCAGATGAGAATAATTTGCAAAAAGTGAGGTCAGGAACAAGCTGACGCACACACACACACACACACACACACACACACACACACACACGCACATATCCCTGGAATGATGTAGAACTAACAAAGAAAAAACCCTCAGACCACCCTCCTCTCTCTCCTCCGCTGAGCGGGAAGCTCATCAGCGCCCTCTGCTGGCGGGACACGCCCCTCCAGCGGGCCACTTGTTGCCTCCCCTCCACTCAAAAGCTTTAATTGTGTCCTTATTTATATATTTTCACCATTGATTTCTCTGCCGAGGCTGACGCGGCTCTAATCAACAGTGACTGGCTGTCGCGGCGTGATGGATGGAACAAAAGGCCGTAAACAAACACAAAGCACAACCAGCGAGACGCGCTTCTGCTCGCGCGCGCGTGTGTTTGTTTAAGTGTGTTTGCATCTCTATCAAAGTGTGTCTGCGTACAGATTCGCCACACCATCAGACAATGTGTGTGTGTGTGTGTGTGTGTGTACACACACGCGATGAGCATGTGGTGTAGCTGCTGAAGAGAAATGGCAAGAAGCAGGACAATGTGTCATAATTACGCTCAGGGTGTCACCGTGAAAACAGCACTCGAGCCCGATGAGGTGGTGTTTACCGATATGAGCAGACAAACAGAACACCGTATTGGTGTCAGCCCCCCCCCCCCCCCTCTCCCCTCCTCCACTCCCCTCGAATCCCTCCCTCTTCCCCCATCCCTTGTCGCCATGCCTCCCTTTGCCTGTCACTTCCTGTGTGTATACTCATGGTCGTGTGCCAGTACGGTAAATGTATGCAGTCTGCCCCATTTAGAGGGGAGATGGAGGGATGGGGGAGGTGGGGGGTCGATGTCTACCTCGATTCATCCAGAAAGAAGGTGAGTGCGGTACTTCTCAAAGACGGAAGAGAGAGGGAAACATAAAAATCAGAAATAAAAGAATGAAATAATAAGAGCGTTTAGGGGGAGGAGCCTGTGAAGCGGTTAGATCAGGGGTCAGGAACCTTTTTGACTGGGAGAGCCATAAAAGCCAAATATTTAAAAAAATATATTTCATTGAGAGCCATAGGGGGGTGGGGGGGGGACATGCTGCTGTGGAGACGATCAATAACCGTCGTTTAGTTTAATAAAAGAACAAAGACGTCTTTAAGAAAGGGACCTGACATTACTGCTGCTGTCATCTGAAGGAGAGAGAAAGTTACAGGGGGGCGGGTGGAATTTTTTTAATTCAAAAGAAAAATAAATACATTTGAATTGATTTTTATTTTTTTACTCAAACTCAAAAGAGCCATATGCCATCACTGAAAGGGCCATATATGGCCCGCAGGCCATAGGTTCCCGACCTCTGCGTTAAATGGTGACCTAACATGGCAGAAACATTCAGAGAGCGAAACATGTTGCAGCACCAGCACCTGTAGCAACACGCTAACGATGACACGGACATCAAAACATCTGAAACTGGCGAGGAATTTGAGTCTTTTTGAATAACAAATTCCTTGTTGACAACTTATTTTCTTGCTCTAGCTGCGAACCCCAAACACGCACATCTGGAAGCCTTTGCGTCATCGACTGGCATGAAGAGTGAAGAGGCATCTTTATGAAAAGTGAAGAGGCATCTCAGCGAGAGGCAGGAACTCCACTCGCGGCGTTTTCATTCCTTAACCGGCGACCTTTTCTTGGCGGGTCGCGTGGCGTCTGGAAACGGATCCGAACAGATG
>CM070111.1:10854656-10867156 GCA_036178185.1 Liparis tanakae
TGCAATAAGTGCATCTGCAAATACTGAGTCTGCAATAAGTGCGTCTGAAATAAGTGCGTCTGAAATAAGTTAGTCTGCAATAATTATTTATGCAATAAGTGCATCTGCAAATACTGAGTCTGCAATAAGTGCGTCTGAAATAAGTGCGTCTGAAATTAGTTAGTCTGCAATAATTATTTATGCAATAAGTGCATCTGCAAATACTGAGTCTGCAATAAGTGCGTCTGAAATAAGTGCGTCTGAAATAAGTGCGTCTGAAATTAGTTAGTCTGCAATAATTATTTATGCAATAAGTGCGTCTGAAATAAGTGCGTCTGAAATTAGTTAGTCTGCAATAATTATTTATGCAATAAGTGCATCTGCAAATATTGAGTCTGAAATAAGTGCGTCCGAAATAAGTGCGTCCGAAATAAGTTAGTCTGCAATAATTATTTATGCAATAAGTGCATCTGCAAATACTGAGTCTGCAAATACTGAGTCTGCAATAAGTGCGTCTGCAATAAGTGTGTCTGCAATAAGTGCGTCTGCACTGAGTGCGTCTGCAATAACCACAGTCATGTTTCAGGCCTGTATCTTCCTCTTCGCTCTTCGTCTGATAGCCACTTGCGGTGAATGAGCAGCTTGCAGAGCCCCATTCAGGCCTTTGATGAGGAGGAGATACGGTTCACAGTTTAATTAGTTTCCTCATGTGTGGATATGTCTTCTTCCTCTCTTACATCTTCCTCTTCTTCACTGACATCATATTTTCCTGCGACGGAGGTTAATGTCACATCTAATTCCGGGAGCAAAGACGGGACGCTTTAATCTTTCGGGCCCGTAGACCGTCAAACGTTTAATGAATTTCAGCCCGAATACAGTCTGATGGAAACGGACAAAGAAATAAATAATCATCTTTTTAAAAAGAAGAAAAAGTGAAAATCCTGCCGCACACCAATTTTATCTGCCAGCATCTTCCTTTTGTGGCGGGGAACAGGAATTAAATATCACATTAGAGGAAAAGGCATATTAAAAGGATAAGAGCACAGGCCTGACAAAAGTGTCCAGTGATGAGGAGAGAAGAGGACAAAGGGAGCAGAGCGGGTGGAGAAAAAGGTTAACATTGTACAAATGATGAAGAAGAAGAGGAGGGGGCGGGGGGGGGGGGGGGGGAGAAAAGACGGAGGTGGAATTATACCCTGAGTGCCAGGATGAACAAAAGACGAGGAGGAGAAGAAGAGAGCCCGGGCGGAGGGTCATTCACGGTCCACTGTTTGGTGAAATAAAACGGGAGGATGGAGAGAGAGAGAGAGAATGAGATGAAGAATCAGGAGGGGCGATCAAATAAGAGGAGAGGGAGAGGAGGAGGAGAGCCGGGGTGATTCTTCATTACGGCGGGCAGGCTGGACAGCCGGAGACGAGATGGATGGAAAAATAGAGTTGAGGACCGACAGAGAGAGAGAGAGAGAGAGGGAGAGGGAGAGAGACATAGGGAAGGAAAACAAACAAGCCATCATCCATCCCTCCGTCGTTGCTCGGCTCCACTTAAAGGTCGCCGCTCGGTTCTCCGACCGACGTCGACAGAAGTGAGGGACGGACTACGCCGAGCGGAGCGCGGGGGGGGGGGGGGGAGGAGGGGGGAAAAACCCAGAGAAGATTTATTTATCGAGGGGAGGCAAAGGCAGGCGCTTCAGAATTCTTGATCATCGCCACGGAGACCAGTCACCTGGCAACCGGGTACACAATGGCTGCGGTAGCCTTGGCGACGGCGTGGTCTCCGTCGGATGCGCAGGGGGAGGCTGACGAGGAGGAGGCTCGGGAGGAGGGGGGAGGAGGGGGGGAGGTAAACAGATGGAGTGATGGGGAAAGGAGGGCGAGGAGGAGGATGAGAAGGAGCAGGTAGATGAGGTGGAGGAGCAGGTAGAGGAGGAGGAGGAGCAGGTAGAGGAGGAGGAAGAAGAAGAGGAGTAGAAGGATGAGGAGCAGTGAGAAGGAGGAGGAGGAGAATGAGGAGGATGAGAAGGAGCAGGTAGAGGAGGAGGAGGAGCAGGTAGAGGAGGAAGAGGAGGAGCAGGTGCAGGAGGATCAGGAGGAAGAAGAAGAGGAGGAGGATGAGGAGCAGTGAGAAGAAGGAGGAGGAGGATGAGGAGCAGTGAGAAGGAGGAGGAGAATGAGTAGGAGCATGAGGAGGATCAGGAGCAGTGAAAAGGAGGAGGAGAATGAGTAGGAGCATGAGGAGGATGAGGAGCAGCAGGAGGAGGAAGATAAAGAGGAGAAAGATGAGGAGGATTAGAAGGAGGAGGAAGAGGATCAAGATGAGAAGGAGTGAGAAGGACGAGTGAGAAGGATGAGGAGGAGGAGGAGTAGGAGGAGGAGGAGGATGAGGATAAGGATGAGAAAAAGTACGAGGACAAGGATCAGGAGGAGGAGGAGGAGGAGGAGGAGGAGGAGGAGGAGGAGGAGGAGAAGGAGGAGGAGGAGGAGGAGGGGGTGCAAACAGAGAGCCGGTACATCACACCTCAACAAAAACAGAGAATCAGCCAAATGTAAATGTTAAAGACATCATGAGAAATGTAACGAGGTCCTGAGCAGGAGAAAGACCATGTGACCCCACATGAGGAGGCTGTGTGTGTGTGTGTGTGTGTGTGTGTGTGTGTGTGTGTGTGTGTGTGTATTTTCATGTTACATGTGCCTCGGCCTCCAGACGCTCCGATGACTCAAAAAGTGCTGCTGGAAGAACGCCACGGTCGGCGTGGATGAGTCACATGGCAACCCGCTGACTGGACATCAGGCCCCGCCCCCTTTATCGTCATCTGATTTCACATGTACATCATAAGGAGAGCGCACGATGCATATTCATGTGGGACACACGCAGACGTGGCGCGGCGCCGATGCAGACCAGGACCAAGGAACAACAACGACATACCTGCGCACACACACACACACACACACACACACACACACACACACACATACACACACTCACGCTGAATTGATTAGAAACAGAGTGGAGCAATACATCAGCAGCTCTGAATTAGTCCGCTTTTTAATTTGACATTCTGCATGGACATGATTTAATAGTTAACATTTCACACAAGACTCATTGAGGCCTTGGAGCCCAAAATGTACTTATGCAGTGTGTGTGTGTTTGTGTGTTCATTTGGGAGGGCGACTGACTGAGTTTGTATGTGTGTGTGTGTGCATGTGTGTGTGTGTACTGTAGTACAGCCTATAAGCCCATTAGCCCCAGGTTAAGTGATTTACAGCTTCAGCTTTAAGCCCCTCCTGCAATCTCATCCCCAATACCCCTGTCTATCTGCCTACTTTATCTGAGAGATTACACACACACCTATACACACACACACCTATACACACACACACACACACACACACACACACACATCTACACACACCTGTCAGTCTGCTCATGTAGGCACACAGCCAGACGCAACTCAGAACAGACACGAAGAGCTTGTTTGTACATAAAACTAAATACAATACAAGAAATGTATAAATTGCAGCGGTGCGCCTCCTCCTCCTCCTCCTCCTCCTCCTCCTCCTTTTCCTCCTCCTCGCATCACGGCGTGCGCCTTCTCATTAGGAGGTGTTGGGCTCCTGGAGCCGAGCACAAAGGAGGTGTTTCATGTGCTCCGCATGTTTGTTCTCATTGTGAAGTCCCTTTGATGACGGCCGTCCTCATCGATGCGTCTAATAGCTCCGTGCACTCTGCCTCTGTGTGTGTGTGTGTGTGTGTGTGTGTGTGTGTGTGTGTGTGTGTGTGATGGCGAGTTTGTGTGTGTGATGGCGAGTGTGTGTGTGTGTTTTAAAAGTATGTATGTGTGTTTGAGAAAGGGAGGGACATATGTACAAGAGAGGGGAAACAAGTGTGTGTGTGTCCTTGTAGATGCGTGTGCGTGCTTGTAGGTGAGTGTGTTTGAACATGTGTGTGTGTGCGTGCGTGTATGTGTGTGCGTGTGTGTGTGGGAGAGTGTGTGTGCGTCAGTGTGTACGAGCGTGTGTGTGTCTGTGTGCAAGTGTGTATGAGTGTGTGCGTGTGAGTGTGTGTGTGCGAGTGTGTATGAGTATGTGCGTGTGATTGTGTGTGTTCGAGTGTGTATGACTGGGTGCGTATGAGTGTGTGTGCGTCTGTGTTTGTGTGTATGTGTGTGTTTGCATGTATGTTAGTGTGTACGTGTGTGTGTGTGTGTGTGTGTGTGTGTGTGTGTGTGTGTGTGTGTGTGTACACTCCCCGCTGCTCTCACATCTTTTACTGGAGTTTCTAACTTCAGAGACAAGAGGAAACATAGAGAGAAGCTCAGAGGAAGGACAGATAACGCAAGACATGGCTAAACGATCGCTCTAGCTCCCGCCTCTTCCTCACCTCCTCCTCCTCCTCCTCCTCCTCCTCCTCCTCCTCTCCCCTCGTCGTCCCCTGTATTTTTAAAACACATTTTATCCTCCGTTCCAAAGGGAGAGGGGGAAAAAGAGAAAGCAGCAAAACTCCACTTACAAACACGCAGACATAATGGGGCGGCTGCGGCGTTGCCACGACAACACACAGGGAGGTGAGGTGGCGAGGTGTCTGTGTGTGTGTGTGTGTGTGTGTGTGTGTGTGTGTGTGTGTGTGTGTGTGTGTGTGTGTGTGTGTGGCGAGTGCACGCCATGGGCAGAGCTGGGAGAAAGGGAGGAGGTGGAGTAGGTGGGTAGAGAAAGAGATGGAGGTTGCTATCCGAGGCGTATTTACCTGCAGCTCTCGTTCTCCACCTCCATCTCGCTCCGCAGGCAGCAGGTGCAGCTCCACCCGATGTTTGACATACTCCTTTATTTTAATTAACGTGAATAATTGGCGCCGTTATGTATGACATGAGTACCTGTTGGACTCCAGCTGCTGACGGAGGACGCGTTGGAACACGGCGCCACATCCGTCTATTTAAATCTTATACAGTTGAGACGGTTCGATTAGATTTATTCAAACATGGAAACGAAATAATTAGAGAAGAAAATAAAGACAAACTGTTTAATTAAACATTGAATTCTCGACACACTTAATGAATAATTGAATGTAACTTCTTTGAAGAAGCAGGAGAACGCCTGAAGGGTTACAACCCGTTCTATAACTTGTATTAAATAGAACAATTAACCTCATATTTATCACCAGAAGACACAAATAATCATCTCCATGTCAGAAAACAACAACAACAACAACAACCAGGTTGTTGTCAAGTTCCGAGAGACGTGTATACTTTAATTGCTTCACACGTGCAGTTTGCTTCATTTCTTTATCTTAACGATGAAATTAATTCCACATTTAAATTAATTTCCGGCAGTGCCAACGCGGCGGTTTATCTCACGGTGAAACGCAGAGGGGGCGGGGCTAGTCGGGCCCCCTGACACACACAGCGGTGGGTTCTGTCTGCTGTGTGTGTGTGTGTGTGTGTGTGTGTGTGTGTGTGTGTGTGTGTGTGTCNAGTGTCACATATCAGTGCACACGACAGCACACGCACACGCACACACACACACACACACACACACACACACACACACACACACGGCCTCTTCCCCCTCTGGATATTTTGTCTGGAAGGTGAAAGTGGAGCGCGAGCCGCAACCTGTTGCCGTTCCCTCTGCAGCTGGGAGACGCTTTAAGGTTGCCGCCGACTACGTCAATCACCCAGTGAGTCAATGGCGTCTGGTTCTCTCCTCCTGCAGCCAAGTCGAGAGCGGGAAAACCACCAGACGGGAAGAATGCTGCATGTCTAAGTGGAGGTGTACCGTAACTCTCGCAGGTCATCATACAGGCGGATGTAATTACTAATCTTTAGTTGCATTGCTGGTGTCGGTGTAACGACACTTAGACAATACTTAATAGTCTTATTGTGGAACGGGAGACGGGGAATCTGATTTCAAGGATTCTTCTTTATTTATTACAGCAAAGATGGATTCAGTTATGGGGAATAATCGCATCAAATGAACGCCGGCAATAGCCCATAAAAGACAAATGTGCTCATATATAAGCCTATGAATAAAGGGATGAATGAGTAGACTGCAGCCAAGGCCACACACACACACACACACACACACACACAAACACACACACATGAATGCATAATGTGTGTATAGTGAATGATGCATAATGAATAATGTGAGATGACTATTCCTTATTTCATGGGTTTATTTGCATTTGTGGGGTACTGCATATAGCCTTTATTAGAAAAATAGAAAATATATATTTTTATTTTTTTATTTGGACCAACGCTTCAGAGGGTTCAGAGGATTGGGGTCAGTCCTATGAAAATCATTATCATTGCATTTGTCTGATATCGACATATAACACAACGTGGATCGCAGCATTTATATTAAATTATATTCTGTGATACTTGTGTTTGTGTGTGTATCGTCCCTAAAAGCTGAATTTAACCAAATATTCTGCAGGTACAAATCCAGTCAAGTGAGCTGTAGTAATTATAATTATTATATTTATTCAAAAGGGACCATGTACAGTTAGAACTGTCCCCTGTAGCTGAGGATAATTAGCATCTGTAGTGTCTTGACAGACCATAACAAACGCAAAACAACAACAAACAGTACAGCAGGAGACACACTACAACAGTAAATGTGGTCAGAGGAACACCCAATACACACAAAGCAAAGCTACAGCACAGTACGTTAAAAGTAAGTAATACAAAATATTAAAAGTAACAATTTAATGTAAGTAACAACTCAATTAAAAGTCAGTAATACGAGTCATAATATTTGTTCTCAATGATTACAGCGCTGACAAGCTTTCAACTGATTTTTTGGATTATTTTTAAAGGCACAGTCTCATAGCACAGCCCTGATTCAAGCCTGGTAGCTAATCCACCGGTTCATTCCGGTTGTGGCCCGGTCTTCCCGGTCTTGTGAGTGAAGGGAGTGACGAGAGAGAAGAGAGTGAAGAGAGTGAGACGGAGTGAAGAGAGAGAAGAGAGTGAAGAGAGAGAAGAGAGTGAAGAAAGTTAAGAGAGTGAAGAGAATGAAGAGAGAGAAGAGATAGAAGAGAGTGAAGAGAGTGAGACGGAGTGCAGCGTGGGCGGAGCTGCTTTAACCCCCCCCCCCCACACACACACACACACACACGCACACACGTACACACACACGCGCACACACACACACACACACAGTTTGTTGTTATAACCTTCTATGGAAACCCACTCTGGTAAAACCAAATAAAATACCTCCGCTAAATATTCCGTCTCTCGGAGGTTCCTGGCCCGTGGCGGCCGAGTGGCGGCTTGAGGCCGATGTTCTGGGAGGAAGTCGGCCGCGCGGCTGGGAACAAACTGAGAGGATGTGTAATCCAATCAAAAGCCGCCTCTTTACGATATGATTGGATTATTTCTAAGGATGGACTAAACATGATGGGGAGTAAGCGGTATTGATTCTGACCACATCTCCTCATCGCTCAGCAGCCCAGGGACGCGTTCCCTCGGACGGCCGTCTTACTGAAACACATCGAGCGTGGAGGAGATATTTCATCGACCTTTTTTATACCGACATACTTCAAGGGTACAAAATAATAACGCACTTTTTTTTGAAAGCCCTGGATAACCTGTTAGAGACAGAATTTCAGGGTCATAGTGATATTTGTTGCTCATTTGGACTCTAAAGATTAACTAAATAAATATGAAATGTACCATTCAATGAGAAATCGTATTACGCTCATTAATAACTGAAATTCTGTAACTACCTGGACTCACTGTGCGTCATTTACTGTGAGCTCACCTCATTGGCTGTAGTCCCGACTCTTTGCGAGAGACGCTACTTGCTGAGTGAAAAAGCTAGCGCAGCAGCCTCCCCAAGGTCCTAGTGCCCGGGGATTATGGCCATTGTTTTGGTGGGACGAAGCTCAACGTTGTCTATCTTTAGGACATGACTAGCAGGTGACTCACGTGGTCCCTAGGGGCGCCCAGGTGTCCGCGGGCACCGCGTTGGCTACCTCTGTTCTCCAGCATCCCGATAGTCGCAGAGCGGGTTGTCGGATATGAAACCATAAATACATTTAATAATAGCAAACCGGGACTGTTTTCCAATCTGAGCTGGACCGGAAATATGGAGGAAAAAAGTAAAGAAAAAGCGAAACAATCTCATACAGCTGTTGGACGACCTTTAGAAAATGACATTCCCCCCCCCCCCCCCCCCCCCCCGAAAAAAAGTGTTTATTAAATGTGCCCTGTGTCTGCCGTGGTATTTACTCAGTGCTTGTCTACTTGTTGATGCAGTGTTGTTAGAGGTGATCTATGCTGCCTTCAGCGGAGTCTGTGATTTAGTATGAGCTCTGACACGGCGGGTGGGGGGGTGGGGGAGGGGGGGGCGGGGTCATGTTTAATGGGCTCCTCCACGACCATCCATCTTCCCCCCGGGGGCCAATCAATGACGCCGTTCGGGCGGTTCTTAATCCGATCAAAGCCTGGTTCGAGGAGACAAACAAACGGACGTTATTCGGGCTGGTGAACGATGGCATCCCGTCTCCCTCTCTCTCTCTCTCTCTCTCTCTCTTTGTTCACCGTGTCACGGAGACTTCCCCCGGCCCATCCTAATGAGACCGCCATCATCGCTTTTATTCCGACACGAGACCAATAAAATGGCCGTGGCATGTACTTAGAGAGGTGCGTGTCTGAGAGCGGCTTCATTAAAACGCATCTCAATTATAGACTCTGGTGAGGTGGATGAACGGCAGCGATGATTAGAGGCTTAACTGATTAGTCAATGGACAGAATGTGAACCTGTAATTATTATTTTGGAGTCTTTTTTTTTTCAAGCTATAATTGTTCCAGCTTGTCGAACGTGAGGATGTTATGCTTCTCTTTGTCTTACGTGAGATTAACGGAATGTTTGAGGACTTTTGCGCGGAGAAATACACATTTAAAGGCTTCCGCTCTGGCTTTTTTCACTTTGATTTTGATTTTTAACAGATAAAAGTGGTGAATCTGTTAATTGAGAAAATGTAATCTTCGGATCAATTTATAAAACAACGAAATAAAAAGGCTTAGCAAGGGAAAATATATGTCCGGAGACGTTATGTGTCCACACATTTCCAGAATATTTACATATCATATCATATAGAATAAGAACCTGTAATTATTCTTTAAATACAATAATTGGTCTTTTTTAAGCCATACTTGTTAATAGTTGTTAATAGTGTTCAGATAATTACACATTCTAACACTTCTGCTTGGACATTTTTCACTTTTATTTTGATATCTAAGAGACAAAAGCGGTGAATCGATTAATTGTTAAAAATTCAATCTTCAGATCGATCTAAAAAAAATCATTAGTTGGACTATGTGTACAGATTGTAAAACACTTCAAGACAAATTTGTAATTTGTGAATTTGTGCTATAAAAATAAAGTGAATTGGATTTAATTAAAGCTGAAGTTCTGCTTGTGTGCCTCAGTGGTTGTTCTCTAGTTTCAAGAGGTTCAACTTTTTAAAAAGAATTTCATAAAAATAGTCTAAGGGAGGGAAAAGATCTGAGCGGAGACATTATGTGACCCTCTACATGTCTCTCTATGTGTCCCTCTGTGTGTCTCTCTATGTGACCCTCTGTGTGTCCCTCTTTATGTCCCTCTGTGTGTCCCTCTACATATCCATATATGTGTCCCTTTATGTGTTCTGCCATGTGTCCCTCTACATGTCCTGCCATGTGTCCCTATGTGTGTCCCTCTCTATGTCCCACTGTGTGTCCCCCTATGTGTCCCTCTACATGTCCTGCCATGTGTCCCTCTGTGTGTCTCTCTATGTGTCCCTGTAGGTGTCCCGCTATATGTCTCTCTATGTGTCCCTCTACGTGTCATGTGCCCCTCTATGTGTCCCTCTACATGTCCTGCCATGTGTCCCTCTGTGTGTCCCTCTATGTGTTCCCCTATGTGTTCCCCTATGTCTCTCTCTATGTGTCCCTCTACATGTTCTACCATGTGTCCCTCTATGTGCGCCACTATACAGTATGTCCCTCTGTGTATCCCACTATGTGTCCCTCTACATGTCCTGCCATGTGTCCCTCTGTGTATCCCACTATGTGTCCCTCTAGGTGTCCCTCTGTGTGTCCCTCTACATGTCCTGCCATGTGTCCCTCTGTGTGTCCCTCTATGTGCGCCACTATACAGTATGTCCCTCTGTGTATCCCACTATGTGTCCCTCTACATGTACTGCCATGTGTCCCTCTATGTGTCCCTCTGTGTCTCCAGCTACGTGTCCCTCTACGTATCCATCTATGTGTCCCTCTATGTGTCCCTCTACGTGTCCCTCTATGTATCCATCTATGTGTCCCTCTATGTGTCCCTCTGTGTCTCCAGCTACGTGTCCCTCTATGTATCATCTATGTGTCCCTCTACGTGTCCCTCTATGTGTCCCTCTATGTATCCATCTATGTGTCTCTCTATGTGTCCATCTGTGTCTCCAGCTACGTGTCCCTCTACGCGTCCCTCTATGTATCATCTATGTGTCCCTCTACGTGTCCCTCTATGTGTCCCTCTATGTATCCATCTATGTGTCCCTCTATGTGTCCCTCTGTGTCTCCAGCTACGTGTCCCTCTACGTGTCCCTCTACGCGTCCCTCTATGTATCATCTATGTGTCCCTCTACGTGTCCCTCTATGTATCCATCTATGTGTCCCTCTATGTGTCCCTCTGTGTCTCCAGCTACGTGTCCCTCTATGTGTCCCTCTGTGTCTCCAGCTACGTGTCCCTCTGTGTATCCAGCTACCTGTCCCTCTACGCGTCCCTCTATGTATCCATCTATGTGTCCCTCTATGTGTCCCTCTGTGTCTCCAGCTACGTGTCCCTCTACATGTCCCGCGACCTGTCGGCCTCGTCTCATTCCCAGCGTCAACACCGGCTTCAGGGGCGAGTTCTGCTCCCCCTGCGTGGCGGCGCCTCGGGGGAACCAGCCGTGCGTCTCTCAGCGCGTTGGGAAGCGCTCGGCGCCGATGTGACGTAAATGTGATTTGGAGTTAATGGACTAAAATGTGAAAAACTGCCAGTTGGGTCTTTCCAGCTAATAACCGCGCTGAGAGGCGTCCTTGTCGATCTCGAGCCCGTAATCCATCTGCGTGGCGTGGCGTCTATTATTCATGGGAAAGTTCCCCGCTTCCTTTAAGGTCGTTTATTCCCCCCGCCAGTCGGTCGCAGCGGCCTCCGCGGTCCGGCGTGTCGGCGTGTCTTTAATGTGTTTTACTCACCGTGTAATAACGGGTGATTATTTAAAGCGGCGCATGTATTGATCCAAAATCACGGCCGCCTTTAAGAAGTCTATCCGGCATCTGGGAACGTGATTCATATCGCGGAGGCCGCGTCGATTGGCTTTGCGTCAGAGAAATAACTGGCAGTAAACAAGGCGCCATTTAAAAGCTACTTTCTCCATCATCAGCGATGCGCTCCACAAAGACTCGTAACGCTCGCCAAGTCACAGCCAGGCCCGCCGCCCAGCGCCCTTGCTCTCGGGAAGTAATCCTTCCCTTCAAAGTCAAGCGTACACCGGAGAAGCACGCGGTCGGAATTGTAAATAAATCATCGAGTTTGGGGGCGCGGACGTCCCGCCGCACGATCCCGGCGGAGGACGGGAGCGTGCGTCCACGCCGCGGCTTTGTAGAGACGACGTAATCCGGGCTGCTGATGAACGAGGGTTTAATGAAGTGTGTTTATTACCGGGGCGATCAGCCCGTATACCGGGCAGACCGGGCAGTAGTGTGAGAGCACTTTACGGCAGACGGAGAGAAGGTATGGTCGTATAAAGGAGGGAAGATACTCTCTTTAAAGAGGAACGTTGGAGGAAAAATAAAAGAGGAAGGTCGAAGCAACGTAAAAACATGAATGTGTTTAAACACATGGTAACACACGTTCACTGGCACGCAGACAACAAGGGAGGGAGAGAATATAGAGATGAATATAGAGATGAATATAGAGAGTGAATATAGAGTTGAATATAGAGATAAATATAGGGATGAATATAGAGAGTGACTATTGAGAGATAATATAGAAAGTGAACATAGAGAGTGAATATAGAGAGTGACTATAGAGAGATAATATACAGAGTGAATATAGGGATGCATATAGAGAGTGAATATAGAGAGAGGATATAGAGATAAATATAGAGAGTGAATATAGAGATGAATATATAGATAAATATAGAGTGAATATAGAGATAAATATAGAGATAAATATAGAGAGTGAATATAGAGATGAAAATAGAGATAAATATAGAGAGTGAATATAGAGATGAAAATATAGATAAATATAGAGAGTGAATATAGAGATAAATATAGAGAGTGAATATAGAGATGACTATAGAGAGTGAATATAGGGAGTGTCCCTATCAATGAAATGATATCAATAACATTGCAGGCTCCATATAAGTGTTAACAGGGTGCGGCATCACAACATTCACACACACGCACACACACACACACGCACACACTCACACACACACACACACACACACACACCAACGTCACATTCAGTTTTCATTGTTGGTTTATTTACAGGCGGTG
>CM070111.1:10869656-10874656 GCA_036178185.1 Liparis tanakae
TGTGTGTGTGTGTGGTGTGTGTGTGTGTGTGTTCGGGTGGAGTTGGAGGGTTGTGCGTGTCTCAAATGACACCCCTGGCCATCATTGGGTCCAGTTTACTCTCTGGTCTCTTCCAGATTTTCTCTCCAAATGTTCATATTTTTTCGATGCTCACCTACATCTTAATATTAATGTTCAGAAAATACAAGTAGCGTCTACGTTTAGGAGCAAACATCACAATAATTTAGACATGCCTTTGTTTTGATTATGAAAAAACACAAAACATCAGCTCCCCTCATAGCTCCAGCTCATCCATTCGGCCCATGCAGCCAACGGGTTAAAGGGTCAGTTCACCCACTATTAAAACATAACTTTTCAGATATTAGTCTCTAACACTTCTTTAAAACAAAAACTTCATCCCCTAAAATGTTCTATTGTATATAAGTTGCTCCTCAAGCAGCTTTAATACTGCCTGTGCTGGTGAAGAAGTGAGTCTACTGGGTGGATGTATTTGGGTATTCAGAAGGTCATTTTAAAGTCATTTTAATACAGTGAGGTGAGCATATTTTTACTCAATAATTCAAATAATGTAAATGTTAGTATTCAATGCTGATAGTGTAGAGAATTAAACTTCCTGTAGGAAGCACCTGTAGACCTGGACACGCCCCCTTCTCCTCTGAAGTGATGGAGTGGCGGTTAGTTTAAGGTATGAAAAGTCAAAATGCGGTGACTATCTCCGTGTAACACGGCACCGCTCAGCGTCCCGTGATACCGTGACACGGGGAAAGAGAAGAGGAGACGAGGAGATGAGAGAAGGAGACGAGAGAAGGAGACGAGGAACAGGATTTGGGCCTCCTTCTGTTTTTCTAAATGTGGACTCATGCCTCTCTACGGCATGCCAAGGCTGCCGTGGTGGGCGGAAAGAAGGAGAAGGGTTTCCTCTATGTGTGTGTGTGTGTGTGTGTGTGTGTGTGTGTGTGTGTGTGTGTGTGTGTCTCCTAGGAGAAAGGTAACGAAGGAGATATCTGCTGCATATGGATCTATCTTTGCATGTCCTTTTTATTATGCATTCTGCATATCTGGGAGTTTTCGCATGTGTGTGTGTGTGTGTGTAGGTGTGTGTGTAGGTGTGTGTGTGTGAAGTTGGGGGAGGTGGCTGTGTGACAGAACACATTTGACAGAGGCAGGCAAAATGGTAGTCAGATCAGTCGCTGTGGTAATTGGGCGCCCTTGACGTTGTCATTTGCTGCGCCTGGAGCTGCCATTACAGCCTGTGTGTGTGTGTGTGTGTGTGTGTGTGTGTGTGTGTGTGTGTGTATATGCAGCATGTGTGTGTGTTTGTGCTATATGCTTTTGACAGTCGGCTCATCACACTCGGCCCACTCCCCCAGAACTTCTGGCTTCTGCATAAAGATTCACCTCAGCAAGGATGACTGGGATGTACGTGCTGAGGACACACACACACACACACACACACAAACACACACACACACACACACACACACACACAGATAGACCCAAACACATACACTCGCACACGCATACACATCCAGACACACACAAACACACACACACACACAGATAGACCCAAATACATACACTCGCACATGCACACACATCCAGACACAAACACAGACGCAGGCAGAACTACACACACAGACACACACACACACACACAGGCACAAATAATCTCACACACACAGACACAAACACACGCGCAAGCACAAACACACATACATGCACAGACACACACGCACACACACGCACACACAACACACACACAGGCACAACACACACACATGCACAGACACAAACACACAAAAGCACACATACACACAAAAGCACACACACACACACACATTCTATAGTTAACGAGATAAATCCAGAGCACGAATATTGGATGTGAACATGTCCAATATGGAGCCCCCCCCCCCACACACACACACACACACACATGCGTCCTAATTGTTATAGATACCCCAAACAATTCATTATTACACAACGTCCACGTCACACACTCCAACCCTTCTGAATGTGTGTGTGTGTGTGTTTTCTAACTGAATGTGTGTGTTTGAACCGGTCTCTGATCGTATTCAAAGCCTGAAGGTACAGACTTCTTCTTCTTCTTCTTCTTCTTCTTCTTCTTCTTCTTCTTCTTCTTCTTCTTCTTCTTCTTCTGGCCTGTAAACAAACACATACATGAATAGACTGTATCAGATGCCATTAAATAGAACACAATGACCGTGTTTACATGCATTCGAATAACTGGCTCAGTCGGACTGAAATCAAATTATCCGTTTCATGTGAACACCTTTGTTTGACTATGTGCGGTCCGACTACGGTCCAACTACGGTCCGATTGACACCCCTGGATTACTTGATCCGATGCAGTTGATAATCCGACTATCGCGGCATGTAGCGGTGAATTGGATTAGGAACCAAACTTTGCGTCTTTGCCCATGCGCACGCAAGCGCAACAAGCATCGCCACGAGCATCGCAACGAGTTGCAGGGCTCTCAAGTGTCACACAGTTCGGTCTTAACTCCCGCCACACATCATATTTCTTCACGCTGAAAACGACTCTCGGCTATTTAATGTTTTAATGTGCCGCAGCGACATCATGAGCTGGCCCCGCCGCTCTTCCGGTGGGGAAAACAAACGCTTCCTGGAGTTGTGCTGTCACCTGACGCTTATCAGCCAATCAAAAAAAGGAAATGGGCTACACAACAGGAGTTGTAGTGAAAACAGCGCCACCTGGCGTATCGGAGGTGACATGTTTTCAGTCAATGATTCAAATTACTCACTGCCATGTATACTGGGATAATAGCAGATTCCCCAAAAGATAGCATAGTCCGACTAAAGAAAAAATTGAATTATACCATCATGTAAACGCACTGACTGAATCCACACACACACACACACACACACACACACACACACACACACACACACATACACACACACACACACAACAAACAGCAACCATCTGTCTGAGCCATAACCTTCCTCAGGTTTATTGAAATAATGAACATCTTATAAGGAGTGTGTGTGTAGACGCTGTGTTAGGGAACCGGAGAACATGGAGCACCTTGCCGGTCAGTTAGTGTCACGTTGAGGTTGTTGAGGAGCGAGACGAACATCGACAGGACCAAGTCATCCTCAAAAGTGTTCATTTGAAGGTCACTTTCTTAGGAATAGGACCAGTATCCATCACTCATCCATTAGAATCACCTTCCTTGTCACCTGTTCACATATATCTATATATATATATCTATATATATAGATATATATATAGATATATATATATAGATATATATATATATATATATAAATACCATATATATATATTTATATATACTATATATAAATACTATATAAATACTATATATATTTATATATACTATATATATAAATAAATACCCCCCCTCCCCCCCTCCCCAGCTGACATTCTACCTAACCCTCGCTGGGGGCCGGCAGCCCCCCCACTCCTCCACCCCTGAGTAATTTCCCAGAGCACCTCCCCCCCCCCCCGCTCCATCGCTGCTCCCCTATATATGAGGCGGTATGCCTGAATCACCTCCGTCTCCGTCTCTTCTCTCCGTCTCTCGCTCGATGGGAGGACTCGATAGCTCCCCGTCAACGGCTGCACAGGGGAAGAAGTTTCTAACGGCTGATCCCAAAGCAGCCAACAGCTTCCTGTGTTCTGTGAGTCAGAGTAGGGAGTCACGGTGTCTATGGGAGCCCGTCATCAGCTGACCATGGGGACGTGGGTGTCACTGACGTGTTATTCTGATAGTCATGTCCGATACATTATTGGTCGACCATATGAAGCCGTGTTGCTCTCCTTTAGTTAACAAGGGCAGCGTCTACTCCTCCGAGACAGTAGGGGGCGCTGTGCAGGGCGGGGCCACGATTCAACATGAATCAGCTGTCAATTGATTTGTATTGTGATCAAATCAGAGACGTTATGCACGATTATGACATTGGAGTCGCTGAGATATTTTAAAGAAACATGATTAGGATTTCAATTGTGTTTATTTAAGTTACAGTCTATATGAAACTGGACTCAACTGGCAACCCTTGAGTCACATTCCCCAGAATGCAATGGTTGATTTCTGCCATACTGCACCAGTCCGGGTTTATAATACACTGAAGAAGAACAAGAACAAGAACAAGAACAAGAACAAGAAGAACAAGAACAAGAACAAGAAGAACAAGAACAAGAGGAACAAGACCAAGAAGAACAAGAACAAAAGGAACAAGAACAAGAAGAACAAGAACAAAAAGAACAAAAATAAAAAGAACAAGAACAAGAAGGACAAGAACAAGAGGAACAAGAAGAACAAGAACAAGAAGAACAAGAACAAGAGGAACAAGAACAAGAACAAGAAGAACAAGAACCAGAGGAACAAGAAGAAGAACAAGATGACCAATAACAAGACGAAGAAGAAGAGCCCGATGTGGATGAAAACACATTTGCACTGCATACTTTTGATTTAGTGGGTAAAATAAATGCACCCTTCAGTAGTGATCAGTATTCTTTGTTTCTGTCGACAATAGCGACGTGTGTTCCATCTGCTTTGGTCTGAGCGATGAAATATGTAATTATCTGTATTTGTTTACAGCATCAGAGCCTCTCCTCCCCTCAGGTGTGCATAAACTCCGGCTTATGAGCTGGGATGATCGATGATGTCATTGCTATGAGAAGCAGGTAGTCATAAATTGAAGTAAAAATCCATATCGTGCATTCTCAAGAATACTTTCCCTCACAGCGGAGCCGGAGTGGAGCCGCCTCTGAAGCCGCATTAGACACGGTCCAGTGGAGCGGCTGCAGCAGACCCTGAAACAGAGGATGGTAATCACGCTCATCATTAATTCATGCACATTTGAGGAATCTCTGATTAGAATATGATGCTGCAGCTAAATAAAAAAAAGCCTCTCCTTAAATTCCCTCTCCTGAGGTTTATTCAACTGCATTTCCTTAAAGGTTGTTCCTGATCTGCTTGTACCAAACACAGACCT
>CM070111.1:10879656-10889656 GCA_036178185.1 Liparis tanakae
AGAGAGAGAGAAAACAGAGAGAGAGAGAGAGGTAGATAGTCCTTGAGTTAGTCCTCTGCATCCCTGCTTTATTCATTCAGGATCCGCTGCATAAGTGTCTCTCTGTGTGTGTGTGTGTGTGTGTGTGTGTGTGTGTGTGTGTGTGTGTGTGTGTGTGTGCGTGCTACAATGTCCTTGTCGGTGTGTGCATCACTAAACTTACTCATGTGTCCTCCATCTCATATAATACTCTCTCTCTATATATAATCTATGCATGAAGAGCGGTGATGAGTTTGTGGATGTCGGAGCGTTGGAGTTCGAGTTTGATCGTGTGTGTGTGTGTGTGTGTGTGTGTGTGTGTGTGTCCGATGATCAGAGACTCGCTGAACGCCGCGCTGCCCGACATCTTTCACAATAAAAGCTGTTATCGCTGTTTTAAACGTGGCGGTTGCGGTTTTCCTTTGTTCTACGACAGATTAATGCTCAGCCGGTGAAGTAAGGAGCGTCAGTTGATTGAGTTGTTTGTGTCTGACATGTGAGCTCTAACCTCATCGCCCCCGGCAACACACACACTTATGTCTGCAAACAGGGCGTGTCCCGCCTTCAGGGGGAACCGGCAGTTAGAGCAAACAGGTGGGTGGAGGGGGGGGGGGGGGGGGAGGCAGGGGTTGATAGCTTGTTTATTGGCGTTGGATGACATCATCATTCTAAGCTCTGGAGTGTGAGTTTAGATTTAGATCGGACCCACTGGGGGAGCATCGATTAGCCTTTTCCCACCGACATTAAAGCACCTGAATGCAACACGGGGCCATTCAGGTGCACATATTTATTTATATATATACATATATAAAATTATATATATATATATACATATATATATATATATGTATATATATATGTATAATATGTATATATATATATAAATATATATACATATTTATTCATATATATATGTATAATATATATATATATATATATATATACATATTTATTCATATATATATATATATATTTATATATATATATATATATATATATATATATATATATATAATATGTTCCACACATTTTCGATTTAATGTAAGTGTCTTTATTTTTTTTTTTTGAGTCTGAATAAATGAAGTGGAGTTTGATGACCATCGAGTAAAAAAAAAGGCCGTCGTCTGGTGGTTATTGTGTCCGTGGGGAAAGAAGAAGGCTGATAATGACTTAAAGTCTGTGAGCTCAGTGCACTCAGATATTGTTAACTCAACCCGATATCAACAACATCCATAACATCTCCCTCTTTCAAGTTGTTAGGAGAAAGAGCTTTGCTATATATACAGTATGTATAAATATAGACGATGAATACCGGCGGTAAGTTGTCTCCGGCACTTAACCACACAGCTGCAGTTCAAACACGCAGAAGAAGCGGCGCTCCGGCCTCACGCAGAGCTGTCACGCTGCAGGGCGGCGAGGACGAGGCCCGTCTGCTCCAGAGCGCCGGAGCCCAGCGGTCCGCTTTGAGGGGACCGACCCATGGGCTGCTTCCTTTTGGTGTCTAGCTGAACATTTGTTCTCACCCACTTGTACCTGTCAACACGAGCGCCAGGGAAAGAAAAATACATAAGGGCGATGTACGGTAAAAAATAATGAAAAAACTCTGGGAATCGGTACAACGCGACACGGAGGTCAAGCCGCCTGACGCCCGATGGCCGCCGTTGTAGGGTGACAACGTGTACTGCTCCCCCCCCCCCCCCCCCACCCCAAGACAAGACATGTGAGTTCTCGCTGGGTAAACCAAGAGAATTGGCAGGTGTGCCAACAGATGGGGCCGAGCATGTGGGGATGTTTCTTTTATTTATTTTATTAGGATACTGGGTGAACGACTTCACAGCCAGGCTGTGTTTGTATATATAAATATATAAATACATATTTTTATATATATATGAATATATATGTATATATATATATATATATATATATATATTTTCATATGAATATATATGTATATATTTATATATATACATAGTATACATATATATGAATAAATATGTATATATAGTTATATATATATATATATATATAAAAATACATATGTATATATATATATAATTTGATATATTTATATATATACATATATATATAAATGTATATATATATATATATACATATTATACATATATATATATATAATTTCATATATATATGTATATATATATATATATATATATATATATATATATATATATATATATATATATATATATATATATATATATATATACATATATATACATATTTGCATTTGGGTAAAAGGTGCAGATGTACCTCAGGCTGTATCCTCTGTGGATGTGGTCCGCATCAGATGTGCTACATCACTCAAAGGTCATCTTTATACCTAGCTAGTGGTTTTCTGGTGAAACTTGGATGCATAACCACCAAAAGGTATCCGTGAATATGAATATGAACAACTGCCCTTGGTGAAATAGTGAAATGCTGTAAGTCCATCAGCCCCCCGGTCTCTGTTTTTCACATTTTCCAGCGCTGCGTTTGCTTTGTGCTGATAAGTGGCCGGGCCTTGGGGCACTCGTGTTTTAATTAGCATCAGGTTGTATGAACTCCAAAAAACAATTCATGAAACGGCAGCGGGAAGATCTGTCCTCTCTCGCTGAATGGCGCGTGAACAGGCTTTGTGGGAGACGGCGAAATGGCCAGAGAGAGAGAGAGAAAACAACCTGAAATGGCGGCTGCCGGGTTCACGGCCGGAGTGAGTGTGTGTGTGTGTGTGTGTGTGTGTGTGTGTAGAGAATAGTACAGGGGGAGGACTGAACACAATGCAGCAGAAAAATACAACCTGACGAGCACGGGTATTGATTTGAATGTCCTCTCTCCGTCTCACTTTCTGTCTCCCCCTCCTTCCCCTTCCTTGACCTCACAATCCCCTCGCCTTTTATTTTCCTTGTCTCTCTTTGACGTCTCTTTTCTTTCTTTCTTTTTTTTTCGTCCTCATCCAAGAGCCGCTGGAGGACTTTATTTTCCATCCATCCTGAAGTGCTAGTGCGGCTGGGTGGAGGACAGGACGGAGGCCTAGAAAAGAGGGAGGCTGAAAAAGAAATGGATTGGAGAAGAAAAGTGGAAATGGAGAGACAGTCAGAGAGAGAGAGAGAGAGAGAGGGGAGTGGGGGGAATAGGGCCGGTAGTTGTTGAAATGAGTGCAACCGGTGCAGCTTGGTAAAAGATGCTTGGAGTGGAATGGATGGAACCAGACGAAAAGTAAGAAACAGGGGGAGACGAACAAGGAGGAGGAGAGGAGGGGGGAAGGGGGGAAGGAGTCATGGTCTTTAAAGCAAAGGAGGAGGAGGAGGAGGAGGAGGAGGAGGAGGAGGAGCTAGAGAGAGAGAGAGAGAGAGAGAGAGAGAGAGACTACTGCTGAAGCCGTGGATGCTGGGAGAGGTAAAGGTCTTGCCTCCCCCCCCCCAACACTCCCTCGTTATCCCTATTAGCACCTGCTGAGCTAACGAGGGCCCCGCTCCCCGTTGCCAAGGCAACTGTCCTCGCCAACCTTCGTTCATTCTTTCTTCACTCTCCTCTTACCCCCCCCACCCCCACCACCCCTCCATCTCTCCCCCCCCACACACACACACACACACACACACACACACACACACACACACACACACCTCTAACTCCAGCACAACCACTAACTACGTTCAATCTCAACCCCCCCCCCATCCCTCCCCCCCTCCGCCGCTTCCTCTCCAGGTAATGAAAGGAAGATATGAGGCGGGGGGGGGGTGAAGGAGAGAAGGGGAGCGCTGAAAGGGAAAAGAAAGAAGATGTGAAGTGAACATGCATTATCCCCTGTTTCCCGTCCCTGTGCCATATTACCTGCCGCTCTCCTCTTTTACTACGCGATGCGTTCAGGTCTTTTCACCATGCGATGCGTTCAGGCTCTCCTTGATGTGACAGCTGGATGTGGAGAGGACAACGTCCCCCTGATGGGAGGACGCCATCAAACACAGAGCTAACGCAGCCCTTCGTCCCCTGGAGTTGGCCTTGTTCTTGAGGCTGGTTCATGTTTAGTGGACAGAACATTTCTATATAGAGAATAGAATAGAAACAGAATAGAAATATACTTTATTAATCCCCAAGGGGAAATTTGTTGACACAGTAGCACCAATAAACTAAACTAACAAATAATAAATAAACTAAATAATAAACTAACTATATATATATATATATATATATATATATATATATATATATATATATATATATATATATATATATATGTGTAATGTCTCAGTCTCTCCGCTTGTCCGCTTGTGGATTAAGTTTAAAGATATTTAATAAAGGCAAGAAGTTTAGCCTGATGGATGGTGGAGGTCTCCATCGTGGAATATGCCGACTACGAACTATTCATAAACTCATATTCATTGAATGTATTTTAACTCTAAATGTCCTTCTGTACACATTACATCTGTTGTTCTCTCCATCCTGGAGAGGGATCCTCCTCTGTTCTCTCCTGAAGGTTTCTTCCCTTTTTCCCCCTGAAGGGTTATTTGAGAGTTTTTCGTGATCCGATGTGAGGTTAAAGGTCAGGGATGTCTATGTGTACAGACTGTAAAGCACTCCGAGGCTAATTTGTAATTTGTGACATTTGGCTATACAAATAATCTGAATTGAATTGAACAACCAATCACAGCTCAAGATCGTGGGTTGGTCGTGCTCCAGGCTCCACAGGTACGAGCTAACACGAGCGAGTGTTGCCGGCTAACGGAGGTGAAGACGGAAGAGCTCAAAGAGGTTTTAGCCAATCAGCTACTCTCAAAAGTTAGTCCTTTGTTAGTCAGTCATGCATCACCTTCTCATTGGCTAAAAGTTTGTTATCTACATGGAGGTCAAACGTCACGGCCCCGGGTCACGACGTCACTTCCGTTCAGACTACTAAAAAAGGTCCTTCACAATAAAAGTCCAGTGTTACTTTCCAGATTAAAATAACGTCACGTGCGTTAACCGGCTTCGACATTTGTGAAATACTAACTAACATTCATCCCCATGAGATGTAAACATGTAAAACATGTTATCATCACATACAGTCAACAGTGTCTTTCCCTAATGCTTCACAATACAATCATAATACCGTAATAATAATATTCTCCCTAATATATCCTATTATCTTATATTTCTATATGTATTCATTTAAAGCTTAATAATTCCTTATTTAATTTGTTTTATCTTATATGTTGACTGTTGATTGTTTTTGATTGTTGTTTTGTTTGTCTGTCAAAAGTCAAATTCTCCACGTGTCTAACAAACGTAGCTGATAAATGTTTCTCATTCTGATTTAATAATTCATTTTCAATGTTCCGACTTTATGTTCTCCGTATTAAGAGGAGGTTTTACTCTGTGGCAACCCGAGCGATCGATGCACTCGTCTGTACTTAAAAAATTACAGCTGGAGTACAAAGACCGAAACAATTGTAAAAGCAGCAGGTGACAGGTGTTCAGGTGCCGGACTATTTCTTGTCTTTGTGCAGTTGCCAGGCAACCAGCAGAGAACTCCAGGAAGTCGCCAGTTCCCGCCAATCACAGTTCAGCATACATAACCCCTGTCAAATGGCACGTTTATGTTTATTTTAGTTTTTTTTACAGATCAAAAAATCTGGTCTCATCTAATTCTCGGGCATCTTGATTTAAAAACGAGCGTCTCAAAAATGTAACTTGAGTGGAGTAGTGGAGTAAATGCCCTCGTCACTGTCTCCGGGTAACAAAACTAGTTTTTCTTTTGTAACTGACACACATGTTGGCCTTAAAACCTGTGTTCATGGTAGGATCCTTGAAGAGAGGCCTCACCGCCGCTAGCCAGAGACCTTTTTGTTGTTTCCTTCCTCCTTTCATCCTCTCACGGCCTCCTTGATCGCTCAATACTTTCTCCGGCTCATTAAGTCCTGAATGTACCGGCCGGTGAAACTGGGGGGGGGGTAATCTGATTACAATACATTTCAGTAATAAACAAAATTAGTTGTGTTCCTGTGGACTAGTGGAACAACTGGATTGACACTGTGAGCGTGAGTCCCCCCCAGACCACATGGGGAAGGTAATGTACTCCACACACACACACACACACACACACACACACACACACACACACAGAAGGAAGTGGTTGTGAATCCGAAGCCGTCCGTGGTGATGAATAGAGATCAGCTCTCGTCACTTCTCGCCGCTCCGGCCTTCGCTCGCTTTGTCTTATCTCCACCCCCCCCCCCCCCCCCCACCCCCCTGCCCGCCATACAAACTCCTTCCTCTTCCTCCTCCGTTAAATAAACATTCCGAAAAAAGTTCCATCCGCGGGGGATATTTCTTTTCTTTGTTGTTGTCGTGATGTTGATAAAACACGGCGAAGACGAAATGAATTGGAAATACATAAACATGAGCGAAGGTCGCTTTATTTCCTCCGGGGGGAAAGGAAAAGGACGGGCGCCGTCCGACCCGCTCTGGTCTGAAACGTCGGCAACTCGGACTCCAGGACGAACTGATTGGACTTTGAGTCAAAAGGTCAAAGGTCAAAGGTCTCGGGACGTCAAGATCTACGCGCCTGGACAGTAACATTCACATTCATGGAGGGGAAAGGCATGTATGACATCATCAAACGCTCACAGACGCTCGCCACCTGGCTACGCTCCCATTTTGAGTTTAATTCATTTCATATCATAAAAAACACACACACACACACACACACGTAGCAACCGAAGTAAGAGCGATAATATTATTACGGTGAATCATCTTGGCCGTGATGATGGTGGAGTTATTGTGACTGTCCTCGTGTCCACCTTGAAGCGCTGGTGATGGCATGAATCGTGTGTGTGTGTGTGTGTGTGTGTGTGTGTGTGTTAGCAGACGGCTTTTATTTGGACCCCGATGTACTCGTCTGAGTATTTACAATGTTTTGGTGACGTTAATCCTTGAAATCCCCGTCGTCGAACCGTTCACATCGGAGGTTTTACATTCCGGTGAGCAACGGGAGAAAACACAGGAGCCTCTCAGGAGAACCGGGGGATGTGTTTCCATCAACACGTCAACAACAACAACAACGGACGGAGTGTAATGTAACGTCTCATTGCTATGGTTTCGCAGAACAAGAACGAGGTCTTGAACGGATCCATTATCTCATTTAGAAGTGAAAACAGAATTAATGGATGAATCAATGAATTAATGAGCAAAATAGGAATAAGAAAAAAAGAAGAAAGATACATGTGGCTGACCCAAAGGTTAGGATGAAGATATCTAGATTATAAGTGATCTAACATGACTGGTTGAAAACTTGTTTTCCGAAGAGGCTTATAGAAAAAATAAAATTAAAAAATTAAAAAAGACATAATAATACAAATAATACTAATACCAATACTACTACTAATAATACAAATACAAATAATAATAATAATAATTAAATTAGAAATTCAAGCATTTGTCCCCTTAATCTGTTAGCTCTAAACTTCTTAATCAATACTGTTAAGTTTATATTTCTTCAGTCATGTTTTTAATTTTTTTTTTATAATTGCACCAGATTATTTCTTTGATGTCATCAGTTAAATTATTCGACTGCTTCATTAGTTATATTTTTCCAACTATCTGTTTTGATTTTTTTTATCCACTTCCTCCGTCAAGGACATGTTCAGATGCTCTTACCGTACTTTTATTTAGCCTTTTTTTTTAAATAGGTTAATTCAGGTCAAGTCGACTTGACTCCATCTCCTTGATATTAAACCGGCGAATACTAAAATATGTAATCGCAGCCGGTCGGAGTGAAGAGCCGATTGTCTGCCATCTTCATCCATTCTTTATTCTCTAACCACTGAGATCACACGTTGGTTTAATCAACACGACCTGAGGCTGAGGGCTCACCTCACCGCCACGCTGCACTCTACTCAGGAACAAGTGAAGAGGAAGAAGAAGAAGAAGAAGAAGAAGAAGAAGAAGAAGAAGAAGAAGAAGAAGAAGAAGAAGAAGAAGAAGAAGAAGAAGAGGAAGAAGGAGAACAAGAACCACAAGAAGAAGAACAAGAACAAGAAGAAGAAGAAGGAGAACAAGAACAAGAAGAACAAGAACCACAAGAACAAGAACAAGAATAAGGAGAACAAGAAGAAGAAGATGAAGAAGGAGAACAAGAACAATAACAATAACAAGAATAAGGAGAAGAAGAAGAAGATGAAGAAGGAGAACAAGAACAAGAACAACAAGAACAAGAAGAAGAAGAAGAAGAAGAAGAAGAAGAAGAAGAAGAAGAAGAAGAAGAAGAAGAAGAAGAAGAAGAAGAAGAAGAAGAAGAAGAAGAAGAAGGAGAAGGAGAATGAGAAGGAGAAGAAGAAGGAGAAGAAGGAGAAGGAGAAGGAGAAGGAGAAGAAGTCAAGCCGGCGCCGTCCTTCCCCGTGGACTCCAGCCGGCTCTCGTCTTTTAAATGTCAAGCGGCTGCACTCCACCGTCAGAGTCCTTCACGTCCCTCCTCCTCCTCCTCCTCCTCCTCCTCCTCCTCCTCCTCCTCCTCCTCCTCCTCCTCCTCCTCCTCTTCCTCCTCTTCTTCCTCTTCACGCTCCCTGCAGCCTCCCGGCTCTCGCTGAAGATCTCGCCTGATTGCAGCGCTCGATGGCTGCGAGAATGGAAGGGAAGGTGGCGGGATGGAGAGGGAGGATGGGTGGGGGGGGGGGGGGCAGAAGAGAAGAGACGGGGTGCTGTTTGCCCCGCGCACAAAACCTCCGATTTAAGGATTCTCGGATGTTACAGCGCCACGGCTGAGAAATGGATGAGGGATGCGGGAGAGACACGGAGGAGTCAAATGGAAAAGTGATGGTGTGTGTGTGTGTGTGTGTGTGTGTTGGGGGTGGGGGGGGGCACTGACTGCCATAAAACCCAGAGTGGTTGAAAGCATAATAATAGTTGTAGCAGACACTGCAATTGTTGGGGAAGGTGATGGAGGTTGTGTATGTGTTTTCTTCACTGATGCAACGGGTTAAGGATAGGTTAGAAGATGAGGAAGGAGACGAGGAAGGAGACAAGGAGAAGGAGAAGAAGGAGAAGAAGAAGAAGAAGAAGAAGAAGAAGAAGAAGAAGAAGAAGAAGAAGAAGAAGAAGAAGAAGAAGAAGAAGAAGAAGAAGAAGAAGAAGACAAAGACGTAGAAGCTGCTGCAATGGGTTTAGTAAAGGGAAGATGGAAGAAGATGAAGAAGATGAAGATAAAGAATATGGTGTTGTTGTTGTTGTTGTTGTTGTTGTTGTTGTTGTTGTAGCAGGTGTGATTATTGTTCTTGTTTTTGACGCTTTTATTGATTGAACCTTCAAAGTCTGATGCGTTTGCCGGGTTCTTCTTCTTCTTCTTCTTCTTCTTCTTCTTGAGATTGTTTACGTTTGCTGTTTTTTTGCCGGAGCAGCTGTTGTGTGTGTTGTTGTTGTTGTGCGTGTGCATGTTGTTGTTGTTGTTGTTGTTGTGGCCGTGACGCTTCTCTTCCTCCTCCGTGTTGACCCGGCCAGCCGGCGGCTCGACACACTGGCTGAGCTGGACTGAGCTGCACTGGTCTTTAGTGGGAGGGAAGGGAAGAAAAAGAGGGGATGGAGAGAGAGAGAGAGAGATAGAGAGAGAGAGAGAGAGAGAGAGAGAGGACACAGCACTGGGCAAATAAAGGGACACTGTGCCAGCAGGTGTGCGTGTGTGTGTGTGTGTGTGTGTGTGTGTGTGTGTGTGTGTGTGTGTATGTGTGTTTGTGTGTGTGGGTGTGTGGGTGGGTGGGTGGGTGTCTCTGCATATGGATGTGTGCACTAACTTAGTACATTTGGATGATTAGTCTGTGTGTGTGTGTGTGTGTGCATGACAACCCTCATGCTCCTCGGTGAATGGACCGCCGTCGGCCTCGTTCATATTAATGAGACAAATCTAGACGCTCAAAAATGTGATGGCAGAAATGTTCCACTTGGTAACCGACGGTAACCAACGAGCTCAACGAGGGAGGAGCCGCTCGGTGTCTTCATGTGGGGACATGTTGAACCA
>CM070111.1:10894656-11017156 GCA_036178185.1 Liparis tanakae
CCCGAGTACAAGCGAAGCCCCCCCCGCCTCGTCCACGAGTGCCTTGGCGAGATGGAGGAGAAAGAGAGGAGGAGAGGCATAGCCGACACGATGGAGGGCTGCCGTGGACGAAGAGAGGAGGGCGAGAGGGGGGCGGTGGGGGATGCAGAGAGGTGGCGGCAGATGGAGGACGATGAGAAGTGGGGCGCTCGGGAAAGGCAGAAGGACGACGGGGAGAGGACGGGAGACGCCGGCACACAGCGGAAGAGAGGCAGACGGGAGGACAGAGGGCAGACCGAGGCGACCGGCAGCATCTGTGATCAATAATAAGAGTCCGATATGCGAAGGGTGAGCTAGCCGGGCTCGGGCCCCGTTGGGTACGTGACATCACAGCCTCCCATAGCACTATACCCGCTGCAGGATATTGTGCTTAAGTAATGAAATAAAACCCTCACTTTGTGTCTCCTCCGTCTGCATCTTCAAGACACATAAAAGGGCTGTAATGAGAAATGGTGGGAAGCAGCCATTGTGTCCTCATAGTACATATTAGCGGTGACGTGCGAAGGCGAGACACAACTCAAGCAAAGACAAATAGTCACTCGGATGAAATAAAAGGTGTGACAGGGAGGAGGGCTAGAGGATATTGAAAAAGCAACAAATGACCTTCTCCGAAACCCCCACCCTCCCAACCCTCCGTCTTCCTCGCCAAGTCGCCTCTTTCCCACTCGCTCACTCACTAATGGTTATTTACCTTGCTGGAAAAGGGCTTCGCTTTCTCACCGGCGGGATGGGCAACGGGACGCGAGCAAAGAGCACGGAGGAGACGAACGAATGAGCGGGAGAAAAGGCAACAGAAGAAGAAGAAAAAAAAGGATATACATCATTCGCGTCGGTCTCCCCGGCGACACCGACTCTCCCACACTCACAGCTGCAGTGGAAGCGAAACTCCGGGCCACGAACACGGAGGGGAGAGGAAAAATAATTACGCGTCAATATTTGTTCCCACCGGCGGGCCCGGATAGAAACAGATACATTACATTCTCTTGGTCTTTCCCCCCCTGAAGACAATTCAAGAGCTCTATACCTTTGTTTGGGATCAAGAAGACTTCAGGGGTCGCCCGGGAGAAAGCAGACGTGGCGAGACGGTGAACCCAGGAAAGGCGCGATGGAAAGAAAACGGATGACTAACGCGGACAAACTGTGATTATAAGGCCCCCAGAATGAGAAGAAGCCGGAGAGTGGACATTTCTCATCGCAAAGGCGTGCAGTACAAACCACGAGGCGAATCAGAGTCCACGCCGGCTGCTTCTCCATCTCATCGACTACCGGCTGTGCCATCAGTACGAGCGGTTATTGCTCTCTAGCCACGGTCTGTCGCCTACTCGTGAATTGCATTGGCTACAGGAATAACTGTTTATCTCGTCGCATCCAGGCGAGGAGAGAGTTCCAAGAACAGAAACGTTAGCCTCGCAATAAACGGCGGATTTATTGCTCTTCGGGATGAAAAAAAACGGTGCACGGTAATAATTCTGTCGGAACGTTTGCTTCGCAATATCTGATTTTTGACAATACCTGTTTATTTAATGGGATAGCGGTTGTGGTTTTTTGAAGTGCTTCGCATAGTCGATGTACCGCTCGCTGTACATGGCAGTCGGCCAGCTACCGGTTTCGGGACTAAAATACCGAGACGGGAGCGAAGCAATGCACTCTGGAAGGTATCTCAGCCTCGTAAGAGAGAGGCCCGCTTTAAATGAAAAATCTATATCCGTTTAAGTGTACCCTAGATGTAGAATATTTTCTTCATCCTGCCGCCAGACAAGCCTCTCAGACGGCGACGCTCATCTACGCTCTCTCTGAAAGTCACCGGTCTCCGTTGACAATGACAGTACGGACAATTTTCGACTTTTACTTTGGATATTTCTAAATATAGGAGCCCCGTCGCCCCCCATCTGCAGCAGTGCGTTACTGTTTCCCAGTGTGTGTGGATGCCGTCTACCGCCAGCCACTGAACCCCCTCAGAGCCCTTTAACAGAAGGATGAGGTTCGAAAATCGACATGGTAATGATGGCATATCCAACCCTTTTTTTATTTGAAACAATTAGGCGTGGTGCATCGCAGTAAGCCCACAGCCGGTTGTTCTTTGTTCAGGCACAGCGAGCATCTTTATTTCTGAAAACAAGGAGGCTTTATTGGACAGAGATTTTGTAATTCATCACCCCAATAAATCAGAGCTGTTGGCTTGTGTTGACGGACATGTTTGAGCTTGTTCTTATTTGGCAGTGTGCTTCTGTGTATGACAACATGGACAAACAGCTTGACAGGAGTATCAGACTGTAGCGTCATTGTTGCTTCATGTTAGCGGTTGGCAAATATCAGAGAAGACAAAGTACAGCCGTCAGTCTGGTAGATGTCTGATAGGAAATCTTCTATATGTATGCCTGATTCATCCTGAGAGGCACGTAGATATATTCCAAATGTAATCACAATCCATCTAATAGCTGTCTGGATATTTTGCTGGAAATCAAAAACCGAAAGGACGTAGTGGTGCTCGATAAAAAGTTGGTTGAATACCAAAGTGAGGGATCCACAAATTTGAGTTTGTTTGTGCCATTTCATCTTTTGGATATCGTAACATCTCTGGAAGGCAAACATGATGAGTCATGAACCTTTAGTGGTCAAAGCCAGGAGGTTATGTTTATGCAATACATAGTAAAGAATAAAAAATACATAAAGTTTCGATTAAATGAAATTTCCATCTGTCTGAAAGGAAAGGTTGTTCTGAAAAAACGACAGCCGGATCGATGTATTGATTAAATTATCGATAAAGTGATATCATGGATGCGAAGTGAAAACATGTATGCATATCGTCATCTTTTGGGTAATGAAGGGCTCGGATCGACAGGGAGTAGGACTCAACATCAGATACGAGGTAGTCAGATTCAAAAACAAGGTCTTTACTTGGCAGAGCATTAGAGAAGAACTGACCCAGGGGTTGACAGGCTAAATACACAAGGGAACGAGACAAAGGTAGAAACAATGAGGGCGGATTCTTCAAACACACAGGAGGAAACAATCAGGAACAGGGCAGACAACCACAGACAATTAGTGTTAAATAGGCATACGCAATTGTTTGATATTGCTTGCAGACCACTGAATTGAATCATTTGGAAATGGCCTGGTGGCAGTATCGTTGACAACGTGTTATGACTATTTCACTGCAGCCTTGATGAACATCCCTAGGTCCACGGCTAACACCCTCAAGGGCACGATGAGGGGGCCCTCAGAGCTTTTTGAAGTCTGCGTGGGGGGGCAACTCGTACTCAACCATCTTTGTAGTTGCACGCGTCAAAGAGTTAAACCGACAACTCGACAACCTCTTCATGTCACTCGCAATACGTCGTCACGCACTCCAGCACACGAGGCCTCGGAGCGCGGAGAACGGAGTTTGTAAAATGTGTTTGTGTGTCGGGATTGACGGCAACGTGTAATTAACTGGCCAGAGGCCTCCAACCCTATGGAGGACTCAAAATGACTTAAGTATAAATAAATACATAAATAATAGCATGAATAAATATAGGAATAAATAAATGCTTAAATAAATGTATAAATACATGTATAAATGCTTAAATAAATGTATAAATAAATAAAACAATGTATAAACAAATAAATAAATGCTTAAATAAATGTATAAATAAATAAATACAGGAATGAATGAATATAAGTTATAAATCAACAGGACATCATTAAATAAATATATTTCTACATTTCTGTATTTCTTCATTTATTTATTTCTCTATTTATGTATCCACACGTATTTCTTCATTTATTTATGTGTGACATTTACGTGTCCGTATATTCAAATGAGCTGGGGTGGTTATTTATACAATTATTTAAGCATTTATTTATTTATACATTTATTTAAGCATTTATTTATTTATTCCTTTATTTAATTATTTATTTATACTTAAGTCATTTTGAGTCCTCCATACAACCCTTCCCATCCGGCCGGTTGTTAATGCAGGCCTAGGCTACACGGTCAAAGCAGCGTTATCTAACTCTTATTTACAGCTGTGGAGTGAATGAGACACACAGGTCAACCACAGCTGAGAGATGGGAGCAGCCAATGGCGGCTTTCACTGCGTGTCCCTGTCGCGCAGAACAATCATTTAGAACGGTAGTCAGTTATCGGAAGTTTAGAAAAAAGTAATGTGGAAGTTGGGAGAGGGGGGGGGGGCAGGCAAAGTAATTAAACAGGATGAAGACCCTTTAGTGCTTTAGGTTTGCAGTTTTTTTATCACCCTCCAGTACCTCTACTAACGGCCTCGCGGCCTCAGCGTTTCGCTGCTCCCATCGAGCGACTCGGCTCTCCGACACGTTCATCACACACAAGTTTTCCCAAAGTCGAGTCTTAAGATCGGAATCGGGCTCCGCGGAACAACGACGTTGATCGTCACCCAGGCGATGATTTCCCCGCCTCACCGAAGGCGAACGCGATGGTGAGATTGGAGTCGCAGTCGTTTCAAACAACCTGACGAAAAAGGTTAATTAAGGCTGGAGATTAAAAACGCAAAATACAAATAAAATGGCAATTCAAACCAATCTGTTTGGGAGGGAACTCGTGTGTTTCGCATCATAATAATTTGCTGTTTTTGCACAGACGTTGCATCACCTCGGGCCAGCCTGCGATTTCTAATTATTGCACCAGTCGTCTGTGTTGTTAATCCCGCACGACTCCGCCGTGTTTGTAATCTGGCACAATATGCTAATTTGTGATAGAGTTTTTACAAAGTGATCGTTTGATAGATTACTCCTCTTGCTCTTTCGCATCCCATTAATTTGAGCCCATTTTCATTTTTTTTTGGCTTTTACCATCAAAAGTTTTATGTCTTTCTTTGTGGAGGCTGCTGTGGAAAAGTCTCATGAAAGCTTGATAGCGACTATCCAGCCGCTCAGCATGAAGACCCGCTATGTAACCGTCGTCTGGGGAGATGATCCTCGCTATTAAATAAGAGCGACGCTCTCGACTTTGTCCATCCGGTGGAAAAGCCACGTTGAAACTCAAAAAAAGTGAATTAAATAATTAGATTCCGAAAACCGTACGAGGTCCGAGGCAAAAATCAAACATATGGGAAGAAATCTGATTAAACTGGAGATGTTAATTTCATTCTGATGGACGTAATATTATAGAAAGAATATAAATGTGAATATTTGGCATGGATCCCTGTAGTTGGGATTACATTCAGGTCACACTAGAATATATATAGTGAGGCTGCTGTGGACTTCTAATGAGCACAATACGCCGGTGCTGAAACACAGCAATATCAAAATGTAAAGGTCAACGCCAAAGTGGACCTGAGGAAGATCATACGGAAAGAGCAGCCTGGTAATGACGCCGGCGGGTCGGGTCTGAGCGGTCCTGCTTAATGCAGAACTACTTGTACGCACGCGCTCCTGAAAGCCCTCCATTCTGGGACTGGGTGCCCTTTTTTCAATAATGTGACCTTCAGAATATGAGAGTGGACCGGCGGTGCTGTTCACTGTACTCAATCTAAACGCTCACTTCACATCACGGCCCCCGGGGGCCTCATTTGAGGACGGGCGGCACTTCACAGTCAACATTTGACCTTTAAGCCCCCCCCCCCCTCGCCACCCCCCAAATGTTTCTTTTTTCTTCTCCTCCACTAGTTCACTGTTGCATATGCACATTTCCCCAAAGGACATTCATTGCAGATGGCAAAACAGTTTTTTTTGGGGGGGGGATTTCTTTTCATTTACAGAGATTTTAGTCCAGTTAAAAAAAAAAAGTTACGAGAGAAAATCCTATTAAAAAAAATCGGTTTTCTTTTGCGGACTTTTTGCATGATGTCAATCATTTAGGAAAAAGGAAGAAATGGATATGTTGGCCATCTGGGACACGGTCATGATTTCGCTGCTTCCCACACACTATGTGCCACATACATTCCGTCTTATCTTATCGGCTCATCTGTTATTTCTGGTGTTTTCTGCCTGTAATATCACTGCGTCTGTTCAAGATAACCAGAAAACAAACACCAGGAGCACAAACACGGGGCTGGATACGTCCACACGGAGGCTAACGCTCACCAAAAACACTTCTGGGACGGATGGAAACCCTAATCTCTTCCTCAAAGGTCAGACACAATCATGTTTTCTGTCGTGGAAGGAGATTGACCCCCCCCTGACCCCTCCCTGGCATTTTGGAGGACAACTTTTTTTGGACAATTCTGCTCTAAAGAGATATTGCAAACATATTGGCATTTGAAACTAACCCGATACGCAGATAGGGATCAAATACACACACATTACACATAATATTACAGTATACACAGTAAGATGGGGAGGGGGGGGGGACCAATCATCACAGGGGGAGAACACATAGTTGTCAGAGCCACAGACGGTGTTTATTACAGATCTGAAAGGAGACAAATGGATTGTGTGCTAATGTGTCCTGGAGCTGGAGCACGAGGCCTTCCCCTCAGATCCTCCTCCTCCTCCTCCTCTTCCTCTTCACACGGCGAGAACAGCGGCGCTTCACATGCCGAGTTTACGGGACGGACACGTGAAGATACACGCGTGAAGAGACTCAAGACTGAAGTGAATTCCTTTTGAATAAAAGGCCGTTATACTTAAGGTGTGAGACGGCAAGGTGGGGTAACATGTCCAGCAGGGAGTCTTTAATTGTCAGCTCACATACATTTACATATGTTGTCCTTCTCACTGCTACATGGTGCGCACGTGATTTTTTTTTTTTCGGCATGATCTTATTCCCTTGTGCGCTCCGTTCTCGGGAACATGAAAACCACAGGACCGTCTGGAGGGAATCTCGTTAAGTGTGGCACCGACGTTCCGCTTGGACTCGAAAGGATTGAACTGATTCGGATGCAAGAGGTCAAAGGTCACCGCAACCTCACGTCCAGACTCAATTTTTATATTTCCGCGGACATAAAATCTCCCGAGCACTTCGAGAACGTCCACCGTAACTAAATAACTAATATGCGAGAAATATGACTGCCCCCTAGTGCAAAAGAGGAGAAATACAGTTTAATTTGTATTACTCACAGAAATGAAAATAAATGAAAATTCAAACAAGCAACCAGATGAATTATCTCTCTGAAACAGTTTGTTCTGTGTTTTTCCCTCGAGTAATTCACAAATCTGTTATTTTAACAATATTTTATTCCAAAGCACAAATTTCAGAGAGTCCGATTTCTCCAAAACCTGGTAAAATAAAACTGAAACCCATCGGCGTGGCTCGTGATGGAGGTGAAGCAGAAAATGTTTCTCTCTCATTCGGTTGGATTGACCCGTTAGCGGCGGGTCAGCGGCTCGCTAATGCCCCGCGCCTTGATTGTCAGCATTGTTACGGAGCTCAGGTGCCACATGACAAATGAGTGATTACGCTCCTCTGATAAATCTGCAACTACAAAGAGTCGCCCAGACGCATCGTCTCCACGGTAACCCTGACTGGCAGACTTATTAAGAAGCTCAGGTGCGTGGAGCTAGTGTTCTTAATAAATGAGTCTGAGTGGTGTCAGATGCCCATCAGGGTACAATAGAGGGGGGGGGGGGAGACGGGTTTGGGCTGTCCCATCAGTCACTGTGCGGCGGGGGGGGTCAGAGGTGACCCTGGCACCCCATCTGGTTCAGAATACACAGACAGGGGAGAGGAGAGAGGAGGGGGAGAGTGAGTGTTGAAAGGAGGAGTGGAGGAGGTGATGAAGGCAGGAGGGTGGGTGGGCGGGGGAGGGGGGGTGGAGGTCAGGCTTATAAAAAGATGGGGGGCGGGGGTCGATGCGAGCACACAAATGTGTACATGTTTTCGGAGACATGCGATCGCACTCGTACGCCCGCGGCGAGTAACTCGAGCGGGACGCCCCCCCCCTCTCCCCCCACTCCTCCCCACCCACCCGAGGGGTGAGGTCAGAGTGGAGAAGGGGATCTGTCACACGACGCACCTCAATAGTAACAGATGGACGCACGCACACACACACACACAAGCACCACCACACACGCACACACAACACACACACACACACACACACACACACACACACACATGGTGTTGTGTCCCAGTGAGGCTGGCAGGGTGCTGACCTGTGTGACCAGGCTCTCCGACCGGGCAGGCATATGGGCCAGCACCCTGGGGGGCAGCGAGACGGACAAAGAGCTGATTGGCACCGTTAGAGGGTGAACACACACACACACACACACGCATACACTGTTTTACCTGGCTTCTGAGTTCACGCATTAATGCGTTCTGCACATTTGCCATCCGCCTCGTATTTTTTGCTCCGCGCCCAAAATATTGCCCCCTCATAAATAAAAAAAAGTCGAGCATGTCCCGCCGCTGATGGGAACGTGTTGTTGTTGTTGTTGTTGTTTGTTCAGGCAGGAGCCGGGGAGGAAGCAGGTGCCGGCGGTAGTTGGCATCGTCAGCGCGGACCGGGAGGGGGGGGGAGGACACACACGGGTCGGCATGGGCCGGTCCAAATCAACATTGCTCGGCTCGCCTGCTACACACACACACACACACACACACACACACACACACACACACACACACACTGTGATTTACACCCCACATCAGCCAGTGTAATTCCTTTGTACTTATTCTGATATATAGTCGTTTACTTTTTCCCGTGGGGGGGGGCAGGATTGGCAGATGGCTGATAAACCAACCCGTGCCTGTTTCTCTCTTTCCTCACATAAAACACACTCGTCCTCATCGCCGTGGCGCCGGCGCCCTTCTTCGTCTCCTCGGATGCGTCACCTTGTCGTCACCTTCAAGAAACAACGTCGCTGCTCAACCCGTCTCAGAGAAGACGGACTGGAAAAAAAGAGCTGTGCGCCGACACAGACGAGCATAAAGGACTCAAACACCGATCGACACCTTAAAGGTACGATTGTTTTTTGATTTTTGTTTATAGTTTTATTATATTATATTAGATATTCCTTTATTCGTCCCACAGTAAGGACATTTCAGGTGCACAGCATGCAACGGGTGCATATTCGAGCATTAATAAAAGATACAAATAATAACACAATAACAATAGTAAATACCAATATTAAAGTACTAAATATACAGAGTAAATGAAATATATACACAAGGCAGTGACCAAGGTGAATTCTCAGCAGGTGAAAGTGTCCATGAAAATAAAGTGTAAAGTAGAGATGATACTAGATTGATAATAAGGGGACTATGGCTTTGGACTTTCTTGCTTCATGTATATGAGGAAACTGACTGGACTAGGCTAGCTTAGCTTAGCATAAAGAAGGTTTGTTTTTATCCGTACACAAACAAAGTGTAAAGTCATCTTTGGAGGGCACAGATTCTAGGAAATGAGCATTTGTTATATCGGGCCGATATTGCCTGAAACATCTGGATTGTGTGTGATGATGCCGGTGGGACCGGTTCATGTATTATTCTTAATTATGCAAAGGAGTTGTGATTCCTGTTTTGATCAATGAGTTGCTGTATTAAAAGAAACACTTGTCACGTTTTGAAAATAGATAATGCAGTACTTTTATTTATTTTTACATAGTAGAGAGTACATAACAAATGTTAAAGTCGGGTCTGATGTTTCCTCACATGATGACATAATGATTCCATCACAGCAAGGTTTTATTAATCGCTTATCGGTGTCTGCCAACACCCAAAAGATCAGGTATCTCTATCTGCACTGAATCCCTGGACTCCAGAGGTTTTATCAGCTCTTGAAGAGCAATGATTCATCACAGAGTTTGACATGTCCGCGTTAAACTTTAAAAATATACGGGCATTTCATCTGGGAAGATTTCTGTTGAGTTTTATTGTGGGACATGCAGTCAACTATGGAGGACTTACATTGTCTTAAGTATAAATCAATATGCAAAATACATGAATAAATACAAGAATAAATGAATGAATGCTTAAATAAATGTATTATTAGATACAAGAATAAATAAATGAATGCATAATTAATGTATGAATGAATAAATACATACAGAAATAAATAAATGCTTAAATAAATGTATAAATAAATACTAGAACAAATACATGTATCCTTCAATACATGTATAAATAATTACAGGAATAAACAAATTAATGATTAAATAAATGTATAAATAAATACATACAAGAATAAATAAACAATTACTGTATGTATGTATAAATAAATAAATAATAAATACAGGAATGAATAAATATAAGTTATACATAAACAGGACATCATTAAATATACATATATTTCAGTTTTTCTTCATTTATTTATGTCTCTATGTGTCCACATGTATTTCTTCATTTATTTGTGTGACATTTATGTTTCCTTGTATGCAAATAATTAGCTTTATTCCTGTATTTATTTAAGCATTTATTTAAGCATTTATTTATTTATTCCTATATTTATCCATGCATTTATTTATTTATACTTAAGACATTGTAAGTCCTCCTTAGCCAACGTCCAACCCTCTCCCCGCTCTTAATGTCCCTCATTGTTCTTAGAGTAGCAACCAGGTCCACTGACCTGGGATCTGTCCTCTCTCATCAATAGAGATTATCTTTCTCCTCACATTAACCACGTATCACTCCATCTATCCTTCTCTCACAAGCACACACACACACACACACACACACACACACACACACACACACACACACACACACACACACACACCTATAGCTACATGGGCTATGCACCCAGTCGATCAGCTGGAGTTGTAACGTCTTCACTCCCCGTCTACTCCTGACTGTGTGTGTGTGTGTGTGTGTGTGTGTGTGCATACAGACGTGCACACAGACCTGTGAGACGTGCACACGGAACAAATCACCAGCTGCCAGCAGTAAATGAAGATATAAGCACCGCGGGCCGCCGCGTACCTTCAGCAGCGCCACTTAATCCAGCCGTAGGATCTAATGTGGATGGACACGCAGTGATGGAGAAAGGCGTGCGCTAACAAACACATCCACTGCAGCTAACAGTGACTGACAGTCACACACACACACACACAGTCACACACACAAACGGGCCAACATGCAGAAACATGCATAGGACCACACACACACACACACACACACACACACACACACTCACACACACACACATTCTGTTTCAGCGACTGTAACAACACTCCCGTGTCTCTAAATGATGTGGATTTAAAGCTGATGGCAGATCTTTGACGCGCATCAGCGATTTACAGTCAGCCAAGACGTGACTTTAGGATTCCTGTTCACGTTCTCACGCTCCCCGGTCTGATTCCATTTCTAAAACTGCTGATTAACAAAATAAATACCAACTACTGTGTTCACAAAGATACCCTGTAATGCCACACAAGGACTGAATGGTGAATGAATGAATAATGAAATGCAGTTCATTTTGTAGAGCCTATTATCACAAATTACAAATTCTCCTCAGAGGGCTTTACAATCTGTACACATAGACATCCCTGACCTTTGACCTCAAATCAGATCAGGAAAAAATCCCAAGAAATAGAAGAAAAAAAACTTTCAAGGGAAACAAGATGAAGAAACCTTGAGGAGAGCAACAAAGGAGGATCCCTTTGCAGGATGGACAGAAGAATAGATGTCATGTGACCAGAAAAAAAACATTATGTATCTTTTTTTCTATGGTTCATTTGATGAGGGACAGTGCACTTTAATAAAAAAATTCTGTAAATGTGCCAGAGTTCTGCCAAGAGGCTATTTCTCATCTGTAGTCCAGAGAGTTGCAGATGTCATAAAACAAACCTAAAAAACACAATAATACATATGCAATGTTTGTCCAATATGTACGCTTTCCAAGCCAGGGGCGTCTGTAGGATAGGGGGGCATGCTTGGGTATGTATGCTATCTATTTTTCGGGCCCCGGATATCCACTGTTCCCTTCTTCATAGATTGGTTCAATCAGAAAGAGTCGTGCTGCTGCTCCGTGGTTTTGCTGCCTTCAGTATCTGATAACACAAGAGACAGAATTTCAGGGTCATGGTGACATTTCATGCTCATTTGGACTCTATCACGGAGATAAAGATGAACTATTCAGTGTCAAATATACCATTCAATGGAGAGAGAGAATCGTATAATAATATATATTGGTGCAAAGAATAGATGTCGATAGTTACATTTAGTCTACGTTCAGAGGATGTAATGTCCCCCCTCTTCTCCATCTTAGTTTAGCGTAATAGCGCGCTAACGTTCGCCAGACACAAAGCACGGCTGAGTCCGCCATGGAGGAATTTAACTTTGAAACGGGCCTCGGGGGAGGAGATACTCAAACAGATTAAAATTCAGCCGGAGTCGGCCATCAAATTTTATCGCAATCCCGTCTAATAGCTGTAGAGACATTTCACTCCAGACCACAAATGTCAGCCTCATTGTGGCGCCAGAGCAAATCATAAAAGTCATTAGGGTACATCCTGAGGAGGCCGTGGATGTCGGTTGGATATCGCTCTGCTGGATGTCGATGTTTCACTGGATTAAGGGAAATAGTTTGTCCCAAAGTGGTGGATAAACAGATGGACTAATAGACAGACATTGGCGTCCCTTGAGTCGAGAAACACTTCACAATGATCCTTCTCCATTCTCCCTCCCTCCCTCCCTGCCTCCCTCCCTCCCTGCCTCCCTCCCTGCCTCCCTCCCTGCCTCCCTCCCTCCCTCTCGCTCTCCGTCCATCAGCCTCCTTTGTTCCCGTCCTCTCTCTGTCGGGGTCTGTCACCATCGCAGAGAGCAGTGCTCATCAGCGATGACAGGCAGGCTTAAATTAGCCCTCAGTAAACAATTAACACAACAGCAACAACAAAAAGAAAGAGTTCAATGCAGACGACATCCGGCTGGGATAAAGTGCAACGATATCAATGAATACCTTTACCCAGCATCGGGGGGATAGCTTCCAGGTTATTTCTACATGTGTGTGTGTGTGTGTGTGTCGTCTTAATATATTCCTTTAAAACTGTTTTCCTTTCTGCCGGCCTTTTTATCCGACTCACTCATTAATGCTCATAGAATTTCTATTTCCGTCATAGAAAGCCATAGAAACTGCGATCAAATGGAGCTGAATGGGCTGCAGATGAATAGGGACACGGGATCCGCTCAAATGGCTTCCGCTGTCTGTCGGGCCCCCTCTTTGCTGGAAAATGAGTGTGTGTATGTGTGTGTGTTAACACATCTTGTTTATTGTCTTCAAAGTAAAAGAATATGGCCGATCGAAGCAACGGACTACAGATCCAGGGATAAGACATATGGCCGCGGGGCCGAGACCATGGTGCAGTACGGAGCGGGACATCGAATTACGCAACCGCATTGTTCAGAGCAGGGACGACGGATTACGGGGGAATCGGAATAAAACGGGGGGGTATTAGTCCACCAGTCATGTCGCGAGTTCGTCAGACGCTGAGGAACATCGTCCGTCCGTTGGTTCCCCCCCCCCCCCCCCCCTCCACCGCGATCGCTGGACCGCGTCCCGACGGTGTTGCGCGGCGTCTGGTTGACAAATGAAAGACAGACGCATGGCATCGATCCTCGAATGCGCCGGCTTTACGTTAATTGCCGCTGAGTAAGTAATTGGTCTCGGGCTAAATCTCTGCTCCGGGTCCAAGGATAAAAGTTCCCACATGGAGGAAGAAAAAAAGAAAACGAGGGGGGGGGGGCGCAGTGGCGTTTTTTGACCACTTTCGTGGGGTGGCGTTGGGGGTTTAGTGGAAATGGTGCTGTTGACACAGCAAAGAAAGTGTCATCTTCTGGAGGAGGAAGAGGAGGCTGTGGGTTCAGACCCGTCAGCAGCCAGACGGCGGCGGGAAAAAAAGCCATTTCTCGTCTTATTTGGGTCGATCCCCAACAAATACGCGCCCTTGCTTTGACCCGTGATGGTGGAGCGCCCCCGCGGGCCTGTCCCTGTGATGGGAGGCGAGACAACACGGAGGCCCAGATGTATTAGAGAAGGAGAAACACGCTTCTCTGGCCAGGATCCGGTATTTATTGTTTTGTGCATAGCATCACGCCGTGTCCCCGCCATGTCCACGCCATGTCCCCGCCATGTCCACGCCATGTCCACGCCATTTTCTCCCGTTCCCTTCCAGCATGTGCGGCTCGTTTCCGTGGTGTCACCCTCCGGTGACGCAGCATCGTGGGAACCAGAACAGTCATAAATCCGACCCACTTATGTATCATTACTCTTATTAGCGGGGCTGTTCTGGATCACAATGCGCGGTACACGCCGCGTATGCATGTGTGTGTGTGTGTGTGTGTGTGTGTGTGTGTGTATGTGTGTGTGTGTGTGTAACAGCATCCACGTCGCCGCTGCCAGATCAAGAGTGGAATGAGTCTGGGTTATGTCCAAATAAGATTAAACACACGGGGGAGGGGGAGGATGGGGGGGGGGGGGGTGGTTGTTGACATAAATTCATAAATAATTTTGGGGGGGGGGGACGGCCGCACATGCAAACACTTTTCACGCTGACGGAGATTAACGAAGCCGCCGCGGAGATTTATTTTCTTAGCGCCGGTGCAGACGTCCCGCGGACACGTTGTTTAAACACCTGGAGAGGAGCGTCATGGTGCAAATATGGAAATAATACTTTCTTTTTATTCTCGATATCAGGCGGCGTAGCTGTGTATTCCGTTGTGAAGCAGCGCCGTGTCGTTTCCATCGGGACAACCGGGCCTCCGAACGGGTTTCACGTTGTCAGAACGACCGCTTTGAGTCTTATTAACTATAATAATAATAATAATAATAATAATAATAATAATAATAATGAATTATATTTTTATCGCACTCTTCCTTCATGAATCTCAGAGTGCTACACAGATAGTAAAAACAAATAAAACCGATTAAAACATAGTTAAAAAGTAACCCATTAACAAAAAAAAATATTAAAAAAATAACTAAATAGAAGAATGTAATGGCTGACAATAAATTAACTCAAGTTCAAAAATATGCCTTCCTGAATAAAACGTTTTTTAGGCCAGTCTTAAAAGAGTCCCGTGTCTGAGTCGCCCTCAGGTGGTCAGGAAGACCGTTCCACTCCTCTTTTTCTCTCTGTTTGTTTATTTTTTTTACTTCATGTTTACTCGCGGCATCTCCATTTTGGCCCCGTTATCCCATTTCATCCCCCCCCCCCCCATATCTCCCCTCTCTCTTTCTCAATTCTCAGGAGTAATTGCATTGATAGTGAACAGTGCTGCTAATTAATTATGCAACAGGCGAAAATTGAGGTGAGGGCGAGGGATGAGAGGAGGAGAGATTGACGTCTGTGCCAAATGGTCTACCGGAGAGAGAGAGAGAGAGAGAAAGGGGAGAGTGTGTGAAGTATGTTGAGGGGTATGTGGGGGGGGGGGGGGGAGAATAAGCCAGATGGGAAGTAGAACAAAGGAAAAGCACAACAAGATGAGGAAAGGAGGAAGATGAGAGGCGGAGAACGCAACAACTGAGAGGTTATGTTTGTAATGAGGATCCGTCGTAACGCGAAGATCAACGGCAACCGGCAACTCAGGGCCAGCAGAGGAAGAGGAGGAGGAGGAGGAGGAGGAGGAGGAGGAGTTGGAGGAGGATGGGTGGGTGGATGGGTGGAAAAGTCAAAGGGAAGTATCAGCATTCATTGCTTTTCTTTGAGTGAAAGGTGAAGATAACTTAAGTACGCGTTCCTCCCACTTAGCGTCCGTCCCGGTGGGATTACACGGTCTGCTGGTGGAGGTCAGTGTTAAACGAACTCGCACTGATTAAATAAACCCGGAGGAAACACATTCCTGGAGTTGAAGACATCAGGGAGAAGATGGTGCTGTTACAGGAAACATGTTCTCTTTTCTCGTGTGTGTGTGTGTGTGTTTGTGTGAGGGGGGGGGGGGGGGGGTAGCAGAGCTGCTAGTAGTTTTTAGCATACAGGGGTTTAACTATGAAAGATACTGAGCTCCAACAAAAAACATGCATTTATAATAAAACATCTAATTGCAACATCTAAAAATATAAGCCGGCAGTCTTTTTTATTCCAATACCTCTTATTGAGTTATTGAAATGATGCTCAGGAATATAATGTTCTTCACTCATTGGATTGTTTATAATGTAGCTTCTTATAATATGAACTTTTCAAGCTCAAAGTATGTATATACTGTATATATATACTGTATATATAAACAGTATATATACATCACATCTATCCAGCAGCACTATAAATAAAGAGAAACAATGCTGTGGCCACACACTTTGGTCTTGTCTTCCTTCTCTTCCTTCTCTCGCTCCACTGTTTACGCCAGTTTACACAGCTGTTGTGATCAAACACATCTGGAGCGTGACATCATAGCGTTGAGCTCAGACACTTCTTGTCATGATCCACAGTTTCTGTGTCTTGTGTCGTGTCTTATTTTGAAGTCCCCGTCTCTCCTGTCCTCTGTTTCCCTGCACTTCCTGTCTCCCTGTGGTCGTCTCCCCTGTTCCTGATTGGTTCCTCCGGTGTTTGCTGGCCCCGCCCCCTCATTGTGCCCACCTGTGCCTCGTTCCACAGTGTCAACTCACCTGCACCTCCCTGAGTATTCAAACCCTGTTTGTCTCATTCCCCAGTGTGGCGTCGTACCGTTTAGTTCCCTCTTAGTTCCCGGTTAGTTCGCGTTTAGTTCCCGGTTAGTTCCCGTTCATTTCCCGTTAATTTCCCGTTTAGTTCCTGTTTAGTTCCCGCTTATTTCCCATTTAGTTCCCGCTTATTTCCCATTTAGTTCCCGTTTAGTTCCCGTTTCCTGTAAAAGAATACATCTTTTGTTTTCAAAGTTGTTGGCATTTGGCTCCGCCCCCCCCCCTGACTACGACGCCCTGACACGTCGTTCAATAGTTTGCTTGCTGAGTATTTTTAAGTCAATGTCAACCATTTTTATTTAAATCAAGAGGCGGCCTCACAGAGGACGAAGACGAGCCGAATCCTTCATCGTTGGAACGTTTAGGGCTCGTATCGGGCTCTCGTCACGTCCTCCTCCTCCTCCTCCTCCTCCTCCTCCTCCTCCTCCTCCTCCTCCTCCTCCTCCCCCTAGTGTCACCTATTCCCTGCTTTTCAATATCATATTACACAAAGTCATATTTAACGTTGCCGATATTAAATTAATATCCCGTCTCTCCCCTTTGCTCTTTTGCATATGCTCTCCCTCCCTTCACGCTTCACCTCAGTCGCCCCCCCCTCCTCCACAGGCTTCATTCAACCCCCCTCCCCACCTCTCTCTCTCCCACTGTCTTCTCCATCTCGGCCGCCCTCTCCAGCTGAAGTGCTAGCTCGACTAATTAAAAGCCTTAATCAGGATTCATAATGAGGTCTAATCAGTGCAGTGTACATCATTCCCCTCGCATTCTTCCTCCTCTCTTTTTTTTTCTTTCTTTCCCGCTGGTGGCCAAGGCCGAGATGCTCGTGGAAATAATTTAGCCAACTCCCGAAAAAAAATGTCTTGAGCTTGTGTCAGTGAAAAGAAGAAGAAGAGAGGAAGAGGAGCATGATTAGGACCAGGCGGCTGATTGCTTCCCCTTCCTCCCTCCATCCCCACTTCACACATTCAGATGTGTTCCCTCTCTTTGCTATCCTTCTTTTTTCTCGTGTGTGTGTGTGTGTGTGTTCCAGCTGAGCCCTTCCAGCCTCATTCTTCTGTCCACCTGAGCTCTCGTCCGTCGGGATTAACGACCGACACAACGACGAAGAACGGCGACACGACAATAATTCAATAACGACGCCGTTCATTACAACGGGGCCCGCGAGCAGCGAACGCCACACGGCCTCCCGGCGTTCCACCGGTGTCTCTTTACCCGCTCTCATCTCTTCTACCGCACGGGAGAGAGAAAAAGAGACGCCGTCTTTTGAATTTCAAAGTGTTCGTGGCTCGAGGAGTCCCTTTCTGCCCCTCCGTCCGCCTCCTGAGACGCTTTTGAGGTGCTGTACCCGACCGTTTGAATATATGTATTTTTTTATATCAGGTGCCCAGGTACGTGCTCACGCTGTGGCGCACACGTGTAATCGCAATTACGTTGACAATGATTTCCCAGCGAGCCGTACAGAAATGTGTCGAAATGATGACGTGCATTGTTCAGCGTGCGAGCTATTAGGCTTATAATGGACCGGTTACCGTGACGACCGTAAATCAAGCCCGCCAGTGCAGCAGGGGACGAGGGCTGTCGAGGGTGGGAGGAGAAAAACTAGAATCGGTGTTATTTTCTGGGCGTACCGTCAGAGATGTGCTGCCGGGTCGGACCGGAAGGAACCGGATGGATTATGGATCAGTTTATTTTGATTATGAGTCTGGAACGAGAAACTTCGAGTCACGGGAAGTTAGTTTACCTACAGCGAAGGTCTCCCGCCGAAATATATGTATATGTATATATGTTTATATATATATATATATATATATATATATATATATATATATATATATATATATATATATATATATATGTATATACAGGCACGTGCACAGACAGTGCCCTAGTGGTGCTCAAGCACCAGCCCCTTTTGCCCTGGATGAGAAAAGTGCCCTTTTTTCAGTGTTTCATCAGTGTTTAAGAATAAAAGTTACTCTCTCTGTCATCAAGTCCCCCCAAATGTGTTTTGATATCCGACGGGGCATTTATTTTAGTTCTTGTGAGACTTTCGCTCCGACATGCTCCGCGCCGCGTCATGCTCCGCTGAGCATCATTAAAGTATGTCTACTTTAAACGCAGGACTTTTGCAACGTATGAGTACTTTTTATTTGGAGGATCTGAATATCTTTTCACCACTTTCTTCCAGGAAATGAGAACGGGATGGAGTACAATCCAAAAGCCACTTCACGCTTTACAGAAATCAATCAGAGCCAATGAGATAGTCCTTGAGGCTACTGTCGGTGGAACAATGTCGCCCAGAAACAACAAAAGACGTTAAATGACTGCATTCATGCACAAATCTAAAAGCTGCAGCGCCCATAATTCTTCATTAATGACTAAACAATCAAATGATGTGTACAGTACCTCGCTGTAAATGCTGTAATCACTTGCCAGACAATGGAGGAGATGATTGCCGGATGAGTATTTTTAGCACGTTTTGTGCACATTTCCCCATGATTGCCGTTACTTTCCTGGTGCAACGACGCCACATCCTAGAGCCTGTAAAGAGGCAGCCGCTCCACTCCGCCGCGGATTTATAGGCGTGGATTTATGCTAATTGGTTCAATATCTCAAAATAAAAACCGGTAATCTGAGCAATATTGGTCTCATCAGGACCCGGAAAAAGGGAAAGAAGGAAGACTTTTTATTGTGAGGTCTGTGGGAATCTTCAAAAATATGGATTTGTAACACACACACACACACACACAGACACACACACCACTTTAAAATGAGACTCTGCAGCAGGAGAGAGAGAGACATGAACTGAATGAGCACAATGCAACAGTTAGGACATTTAAATGTCCTCTTAATAAATGCATGAGCGCTAGACCTGTGGCCGCTCCGGGATGTCCAGTGAAGTAATAACTGCGCGTCTCTCCGTGTTCATCCCTCTGACTTCACGCTGGCCGCAGATGAATCCGAGATAAAAATTTGACGATGGCCAACGTGGAGTTTGATGCACGGCCGCCGCGTTCCCCCGACTCTCTTCAACGGGACGCCATTAAAGTGTGTTTATTGAGCTGGAGAGGAAGTTAAGAGCCAGAGCGGAACCGTAAAGCAAAGGTTACAACTTCACAGACGCCACGGCGCAATTCAATTGGCCAGTGGTTGTTTGTGTGCGTGTGTGTGTGTGTGTGTATGTGTGTGTGTGTGTGGGTTGGATGCGGATGAGTCCCCGAAAAATATATTTCTTTTCTTTTTTGAATCCCTCTTTAGATTTGATAGAGCATTAGTGGAGTCTCGCTGCAAGGTGGTCTCACGACCTCTTGATGTGACCCCCACACACACACATACACACACATACACACACATACACACACATACACACACACACACACACACACACAGTCTCGCTCTGCAGCCGTCTGAGGAGTCATTTCCAGGGACATTAGAGGTCCTCCAACACGGCGGGGAGTCGACATGGAATAACATCACAAGTTGACCCTTTGACCTTCGCGGCGGTTTATATCTGCTCGCCGATGGACGCCGCCTCTCGTTGCTGGAAATGAACTGAGAGAAGAGGGTGAAATCCCTCCATCCTAAAGCCCGCCGGAGCGAATAGCACAGAGGCTTAGTGGGGGGGAGGGGGCTGAGAGGGAGAGAGAGAGGCTTTGATACAGGCTGAGAGAGAGAGAGAGAGAGAGGGAGAGAGAGAGAGATGATGGGATAATGAGAACGTAGAGAGCAGATTATTTTTTTATTTTCTTCACAAGGTTGCAGCTACACCCTCTTCTCTACCCCCCCCCCCCCCCCCGATGATGACATCACCTGTTGATCTGCTCCGGCATGTGAAGCGTTCCTCCTCTCACTCCTTTTGTTCTTTGCTTTTGTTTTTGTCATCTTTTGTGCATTGTTTGGCTTTGTGTCTCCTGCCTACGCCATCGCTCACCTCGGCCGTTACTCATCCACTCTCTCTCTCTCTCTCTCTCTCTCTCTCTCTCTCTCTTTTTCCTGTTCCCTATATTTTCATCTTCTGTGTGTTCTTGCGATTCATAAAGGCGGCGACGCCGTTCGTGTGCATCTCTCCGAGTACACTAATCCCCCAAAGTGGATGACCTTTGACCCTTCCTCCTCGCTTCCCCTGTTTTCCCAAACGGTTTTGGTGTCCCCCCCCCCCCCGTCTCTGTGCCCTGGAGCGCCCGGTGGAAGCGGTTTCCCGTGAGGCCGAGCGGCGTACCTTACCTCATCTCCTCCTCCGCCTCTTTCTTGGCCCCCCGAGGTCTCCACCCGTTTCCCCTCCATCCATCCACCTCCCAACCCCAGTGACTATCAGTCAATCTGAGTCACACACACACACACACACACAGACACAATACCTGTGTGTGTGTGTGTGTGTGTGTGACATACAGTAACCGCTGTGCAGGACTCACACGGCGGCCTCGGGGAGAGGCTGAACTTCTTCGTGCACATGCACGTGTCGATGTAGTTATCTCTCATGAATATGTATGCTAATGCACGGCGAGAGGCAGTGAATAAAACATGGAGGCAGGTGATGGAGGCTCCACCTGCACTCTGTACGGGTGTTAGGCTGCGAGGCTTCGGTCGTGACGACTTCACCGTGTCCTGCAGAACGTGAACGTGTTCATAACCTTCATGTTGGGAATTAACTTCTTTTAAATCACTTCTTAAAACACTTTTTATAGAACAGTTTTAAAGTGACGCTTGTTGTTTTTTATTTTTATATTTGTATCTTATCTTTCTTTTTGTTTTGCCTTGATTCTCCGAACTCTGTTTTTAAAGGTGCTATAGCAATAATAATAATAATAATAATAATAATAATAATAATTATAATAATTATTATTATTATAATTATTATAATTATAATTTAATAATAATAATATAATAATATAATAATAAATAAAGTTATTATTATTAATTATGTGTTTTTTGTTGAGCCGAAAAAGAGCTGCAGACACACCGATTTCCTGTTTCCTTACGCAACATCGTGTCTTTCTTCTCTGCTTGTCTTTATTTGATGAAAACAAAGATACCTCAACTAGACTAACAAAACAAATGAACTCCATCCTACTTTCCTACCATCTCACCGTCTCGTTTCCTGGTGCTGATGCAGCTGGTTACCGTCACCTGCTCCTGTCGTGATGTCATTTATAAACTTCGTTCTTGTGGCTCTTACAAATTACATTACAATAACAATGGCTTTTGAATATATGAATCCTATTTTCACGCCGTAAGACTTCCAGAATATATATGATACCATCCACCAGAAGAAGTGTTGGAATAAACTCTTATTAAAGGGCAGCCAGACGTGCTCTTTTTCTATTTATTTAACTTTTAATGCCTCGCTGAGGACTTTCATGTGCTACTTTTAATTCAGGATGTGTCACTCATCGTGATAGACTTGAGCTTTTTCTGGTGGCTGCATGTAAACATCGTAAACCTGCTTATAGTGACCCAGATAGGCTTTTCTCCCAGTTATGAACGAGCTGATTAACATATCTGGGATCAGCGAAGGGAGTGGTAAATATGCACAGACGGATTTCTGGCAACTGTTGAAATGTTTTACTTTTATTTACAGACGTGTCCATCATCAGTGAGAAGAAACATAAAACCTGCAGAAGAGGGTGAAGGTTCATTGTTCAATATCTGATGTTTCTCTCTTTCTTACCTCCAAGCTATTTTATTAAAGAGGCCTTTTTGATCAGAGGCTGAAATATTGACCCAATATTCAAACGTACACCCACTGATAAGCTAACCAAGGAATGCAATTTTCGCTTTATATCATACGATAAATTAATAGTATAGCTACACACTTTGCAAAATTAAATTATATATATATATATATATATATATATATATAATTAAATTTTACAGTCCTGTATTTACATATATGTTGTGTATATATACATATATATTTTATTTTATTTTATTTTGTATTTTATATTTCACTTTGCACACTTTACTTTATGCACAGTCACTTTCTTTCTTTCTTATACTTATATTTTATTGTGTTTATTTTTATCGGTACTGCTACAAATTTCCCCTTGGGGATTAATACAGTATGTTTCTATTCTATTCTATAATGTTAATAATATCACATTTTTACTATTTTTCAGAGCAGTTGTGAACCATGAAGACAGAGGAGCAATTTAACAATTGACAATCTAGAATAACCAGTAAAACCGTAACAGCTTGATTCGTGAAAATCATACAACTCAAATAAAATAAAATAAGTGAATATGTAATATAAAGAAATATTCATGAACCATTGCTGAAAACGTGTATTTTAAAAATACCTTTAAAGAGTTGAACCCTTCCAGCAGACGGGGAGTAAACTGCCTCCCCAAAAGGTTGTAGTCCTGCACTTTATTCCCACTCTACTCCCTCGCGGCCCACAGATAATGCTCACCAATCACAGGTACGCTCTCTGGAGTCGGGTCAAGTGTTTGCTCGGCGGCACTTCAACAGTCTGGAGTGCTTCTGAAGAGAAACGGGATCTGTGCGTCGTCAGCCGTGTCAGCGCCGTGGCTCCCAGCCGCGGAAATGTCTGTTTCATAAGTTTCGTATAAAAGCAGAATGTAAACAACTCACTGATGGGCGGGTCGGCCGCGAGGACTCGTGTTACCAAGGATACGCCGATGACCACACGAGGAGGGGAAGTTGTCCCTGTTGCATATGATGATCTCTTCACTTCTTCCTGTAGAGCAACATGTTGTTGATATCCGTGGCTTTAAGTGAAACGTATTGGAGGGCCTTGGCATCCTCTTTGGGGATCCCAATACCTTATGTCTAATGTTATCAACTAGTCAACATTTCAATACGACCAATTATTTGAGATATAACCAAAAACGCCCTAAACTGAAAGTGTGACCGTGGTAACCTTCACGCTGACCGCCTCGTCTTCGTCTGTAGTTTAAGTCATGTTCAGTTTGTTGGTTCTCTTCCAAAAAAACTTTATAAAGATAACAAATATAAATATAATTGTTATCTTTATAAAAAAAATGACCATGCTACACAGCTAATTTGCATATGTAGTCCATTGAGAGACCATCATAAAAACAACAAAAAACACTAACCAACATGAAACAATAACAAAGATAAACAATACAAAGCATGAAACAATACAAACAAAAAGAACAACAAACACGAAAACATAACAAAAATAAAACAATAATAAACATAAAACAATAATAAACATAAATAATAACAAACATGAAAACATAACAAAATAAAACAATAATGAACATAAAACAATATTAAACATAAAACAATAACAAACATAAACAATAATAAACACTAACAAATAAACAATAGCAAACATAACAATACCAAATACTAACATAAATAAACAATAGCAAACATAAACAATTACAAATATTAACACAAATAAACAATAACCAACGTAAACATTAACAAACACTAACACAAATAAACAATAGCAAACTTAAAATAATAGCAAACACTCCGACACACGTATGTTTTGTAGTGGTCCCGGTGCCGGAGAAGCAGACGTGACCATGTGACCATGTGACCATGTGACCATGTGACCATGTGACCCTATGACCATGTGTCCCTATGACCCTGTGACCATGTGACCCTATGACCCTATGACCATGTGACCCTGTGACCATGTGACCATGTGACCCTATGACCATGTGTCCCTATGACCCTGTGACCATGTGACCCTATGACCCTATGACCATGTGACCCTATGACCCTGTGACCATGTGACCTTGTGACCATGTGACCCTATGACCATGTAACCCTATGACCATGTGACCATGTGACCTTGTGACCATGTGACCATGTGACCCTATGACCCTATGACCATGTGACCCTATGACCCTATGACCATGTGACCCTATGACCATGTGACCTTGTGACCATGTGACCCTATGACCATGTGGCCCTATGACCCTATGACCATGTGACCCTATGACCCTATGACCATGTGACCCTATGACCATGTGACCCTATGACCATGTGACCATGTGACCCTATGACCATGTGACCCTATGACCATGTGACCATGTGACCCTATGACCATGTGACCATGTGACCATGTGACCCTATGACCATGTGACCATGTGACCCTATGACCATGTGTCCCTATGACCCTGTGACCATGTGACCCTATGACCCTATGACCATGTGACCATGTGACCATGTGACCTTGTGACCATGTGACCCTATGACCATGTGACCCTATGACCCTATGACCATGTGACCCTATGACCATGTGACCCTATGACCATGTGACCATGTGACCCTATGACCATGTGACCCTATGACCATGTGACCATGTGACCATGTGACCATGTGACCCTATGACCATGTGACCCTATGACCATGTGACCATGTGACCCTATGACCATGTGACCCTATGACCATGTGACCATGTGACCATGTGACCCTATGACCATGTGACCATGTGACCATGTGACCTTGTGACCATGTGATCCTATGACCATGTGACCCTATGACCCTATGACCATGTGACCCTATGACCATGTGACCATGTGACCCTATGACCATGTGACCATGTGACCCTATGACCATGTGACCCTATGACCATGTGACCATGTGACCATGTGACCCTATGACCATGTGACCATGTGACCATGTGACCCTATGACCATGTGACCATGTGACCCTATGACCATGTGACCATGTGACCATGTGACCATGTGACCATGTGACCCTATGACCATGTGACCATGTGACCCTATGACCATGTGACCATGTGACCCTATGACCATGTGACCATGTGACCCTATGACCATGTGACCATGTGACCCTATGACCATGTGTCCCTATGACCCTGTGACCATGTGACCCTATGACCCTATGACCATGTGACCATGTGACCATGTGACCTTGTGACCATGTGACCCTATGACCATGTGACCATGTGACCATGTGACCCTATGTGACCATGTGACCCTATGACCATGTGACCATGTGACCCTATGACCCTATGACCATGTGACCATGTGACCATGTGACCTTGTGACCATGTGACCCTATGACCATGTGACCCTATGACCATGTGACCATGTGACCATGTGACCATGTGACCATGTGACCATGTGACCCTATGACCATGTGACCATGTGACCCTATGACCATGTGACCATGTGACCATGTGACCATGTGACCCTATGACCATGTGACCATGTGACCATGTGACCCTATGACCATGTGACCATGTGACCATGTGACCATGTGACCATGTGACCATGTGACCCTATGACCATGTGACCATGTGACCCTTTGACCATGTGACCATGTGACCATGTGACCATGTGACCATGTGACCCTATGACCATGTGACCATGTGACCCTATGACCATGTGACCATGTGACCATGTGACCCTATGACCATGTGACCATGTGACCCTATGACCATGTGACCCTATGACCATGTGACCATGTGACCATGTGACCATGTGACCCTATGACCATGTGACCCTATGACCATGTGACCATGTGACCCTATGACCATGTGACCCTATGACCATGTGACCATGTGACCATGTGACCATGTGACCATGTGACCATGTGACCCTATGACCATGTGACCCTATGACCATGTGACCATGTGACCCTATGACCATGTGACCCTATGACCATGTGACCATGTGACCATGTGACCATGTGACCCTATGACCATGTGTGACCCTATGACCATGTGACCATGTGACCCTATGACCATGTGACCCCTATGACCATGTGACCATATGACCATGTGACCCTATGACCATGTGACCATGTGACCCTATGACCATGTGACCCTATGACCATGTGACCATGTGACCATGTGACCATGTGACCCTATGACCATGTGACCCTATGACCATGTGACCATGTGACCCTATGACCATGTGACCATGTGACCCTATGACCATGTGACCCTATGACCATGTGACCATGTGACCATGTGACCATGTGACCCTATGACCATGTGACCATGTGACCCTATGACCATGTGACCCTATGACCATGTGACCATGTGATGACCATGTGACCATGTGACCTTGTGACCATGTGACCATGTGACCCTATGACCATGTGACCATGTGACCCTATGACCATGTGACCCTATGACCATGTGACCATGTGACCATGTGACCCTATGACCATGTGACCATGTGACCTATGACCCATGTGACCATGTGACCCTATGACCATGTGACCATGTGACCCATGTGACCATGTGACCCTATGACCATGACCATGTGACCATGTGACCCTATGACCATGTGACCCTGTGACCATGTGACCATGTGACCATGTGACCCTATGACCATGTGACCATGTGACCATGTGACCCTGTGACCATGTGACCATGTGACCCTATGACCATGTGACCATGTGACCATGTGACCATGTGACCATGTGACCATGTGACCATGTGACCTGTGACCATGTGTCCCTATGACCCTGTGACCATGTGACCCTCTGACCTGTGTCCCTCCTCGTGTCCCTCTCCTCGTGTGTCCTCCTGTGTCCTCGCCTGTCCTCTCCCTCCATGTCCTCTCCTGTGTCCTCCTCAGTGTCCCTCTCCCTCTCGCGTTGTGTCCTCTCCCTGCGTGTCCTCTCCTGTGTCCCTCCCAGCGTGTCCTCTCCCTCTGTCCTCGGCGTGTCCTCCCTGTCCCTCCTTGTGTCCTCCTGTCCTCTCCTCAGCGTGTCCTCTCCTNGTTGTGTCCTCTCCTCAGCGTGTCCTCTCCTCAGCGTGTCCTCTCCTCTCTGTGTCCCTCTCCTCAGTGTCCCTCTCCTCTCCTCATGTGTCCCTCCTGTCCCTCTCCTCCTGCGTGTCCTCTCCTCAGTGTCCTCTCCTCTCCTCGTTGTGTCCTCTCCTCTCCTCTCCTCTCCTGTCCCTCTCCTCGAGTGTCCCTCCTCCAGCGTGTCCTCTCCTCTCCTCGTTGTGTCCTCTCCTCAGCGTGTCCTCTCCTCTCCTCGGCGTGTCCTCTCCTCGTTGTGTCCTCTCCTCTCCTCGTTGTGTCCTCTCCTCGTTCTGTCCTCTCCTCAGCGTGTCCTCTCCTCTCCTCGGCGTGTCCTCTCCTCGTTGTGTCCTCTCCTCTCCTCGTTGTGTCCTCTCCTCGTTCTGTCCTCTCCTCGGCGTGTCCTCTCCTCGTTGTGTCCTCTCCTCTCCTCGTTGTGTCCTCTCCTCGTTCTGTCCTCTCCTCGTTGTGTCCTCTCCTCAGCGTGTCCTCTCCTCGTTCTGTCCTCTCCTCTCCTCGGCGTGTCCTCTCCTCGTTGGACATTCAGAGACATCGACGTGGACGTTCTGGACGAGGGAACTCCGCTGGACTCCGTGTTCCGGGATCGCTCGTCTTCGGCGGACGGTCGGTTTGACATTAAGGAATCTGGTGACCTTTATCCGCTCCTCTCCGAGCGGCGTCTTCACTTCAGAGTCGTCTCGTCTCGTCTGGAGGGAGAAGCAGACGAACAGGAGGAGGACAACAAGACCTCTTTGTCTCCAGCTGCTTCTTCTCCTCGTGTTTGTCTATCCACAATGAGAGGGATTTGTCTTGATCAACATTTTAATCACGTTTGTTTTCTCTCCCAAGGCGGGAGAAATATCTAACAAACACACACACACACACACACACACACATGATCTCTCTCTCTCTCTCTCTCTCTCTCTCTCTTATGCCAAGTGTCGATGTGCAATCAATCTTTGCCACGATCATTTTAAGTTTGCGTACTAATTTGCCGAGCGAGAAGTACCCCCCCCCCCCCCCCCTCGCCGCCCAACCAAAAAGAAAACTCAAAACTTACGGCCTCTCAAGAAAAGAGAAGGGGACGGCAGACAAAGAAAAAAATGTCCTGCCGTTAAAAGCATTGGGATGGAGGAGGAAGAGGATGGAGGGATGGAGGGATGGAGGGATGGAGGGAGGGGGGTGGGGGGTGGGGGGGGAATCCCTGTGGACCCAAACGAGACAATGTAATGAGTTGCCAGGGCTTGATACAGTTTTACCAATCTCACTAATGCGTTCTGCTGTCGACATTCTACCCAGCTCGCCTCCTTCCCTCCCTCCTTCCCTCCCTCCCTCCCTCCTTCTTCCCCTCCGTCTCCGTCTCCCTCTCTCTCTCTCTCTCTCTGTTCCGGCCTATCGGACGTGACAGTACCAGCTGGCTGCTGGCAAACTCACAGCCAGAGGATACATAAGCTGTATGTGTGTGTGTGTGTGTGTGTGTGTGTGTGGAGAAAGAGAGAGAGAGAGAGAGAGAGAGGGTGTGTGTGTGTCAACATATCGGTCTTTGATATCTCCAACAGCCGATGTGGTTGCGTGTGATGCGAGTTTAATTTGAGTTGGTGTGTGATGCGTCAAAAAGAAGAGGGTGGAGAGAGGGGGGGAGGGGGGGAGGGGGGGGGTACGTGTTGATTTAAACGGCGTGCCACCGGTGGGCACCGGTGGGCCTCTCCTCGCCGTGTAGCCGTGTAGATATGTGCATCTCAAATAAAGAGAGGGGGGGGAGACAAGGTATACCCCCCCCCCCCCCCTCTCACGTTCACGGGGCTTCAGGAAACATTTAAAGCGTATTGGAAACAATCGCGATGAACAGCAGATGTGTGTGTGATTCTGGCGCTGTTCAACATGTTCACCCCGACCCCGAGCACCACCGGCCCCTCCTCACCCCCCCCCCCTCTCTTTCTCTCTCTCACTCTGTCTTTCCCCATCGATTAAAGACACATACTCCCCTCCTCCCCATCTGTCGAGTCGTACCTCCTGTTGCCTTGTAGAGTTTTGCCCTAGATTCAAAGTGGGGGGGAAACATCCCGGCTGAGGGACACACACGCGCGCACATACACACACACACACACACACACACACACACATACACATACACAGACACGTACATCTCCCATTACTCTTGTGTAAAAAATGTGTATTTTTAGAGGGTGAGTGTAGAGCAGACGTAAACATCCTTTTTAGCTTTGCCCAATTGAGACGTGGTTGCGTTATAGTTGTGCTGTCCTTCATCTGATTCATATAGTCAGAACTATTAAAAAAAATAATGATAAAAATATAATAATAATAATAAGAATAATAATAATAATAAATATAATATAATTAAAATATATAATACGAATAAATATAATATAATAATTAATATAATAATAATAATAATAATAATAATAAAATATAATTAAAATATATAATACGAATAAATATAATATAATAATAACATTATATAATAATAATAATAATAATAATAATAATAATAATAATGATAATAATAATAATAATAATAAATAAATAATAATAATTTAAAAAAACTATAATGATAATAAATAAAATGTAATGAAAAATATATTAATAATAATAAATATAATATTAAATATAATAAAATTATATAATAATAATAATAATAACAACAATAATAATAATAATAATTAAAAAAACTATAATGATAATAAAAATATATTAATAATAATAAATATAATATTAAATATAATACAATTATATAATAATAATAACAATAACAATATAATAATAATACTAATACTAATAATAATAATAATAAAAGCCAAAGGTCAAGGTCCCTGTGACCTTTAGATAATCCTCTGCTCTGCGAGGATGTTGCTCTGATTGCATCAACGTCTAAAAGGACACAGCGAAACATTGTGAAAAAAACACATCTGTATTGAAATAAACGAGAGAAAGAAAAAGAGAGAGTAATAACCCCCCGGCCGGTCACCCTTCTTAGTTTCCTGAGCTTTTATCTTGCGCTGGCCGGTTCCAGTGTTCACGGGCTCCATCACAGACTTCTCGCCAACAAGACTAATACTCCCCGCAGATTTAATTTCAACCGTCAGGGCTACGAACGTGGCGGAGGGAACACGGCCGCTGATCGATGAGAAAGAGAGAGAGAGAGAAAGGGTACAAAATGTTGACCTATCGGATTTAGAAAGTGTGTCTTAGTGTCGTCTCAAAACGTACCTGTTTACACCGGCATCTGGTTAAATGAAATATTCCATGCGCTGCTTGTTATCTGTTTTGTTTATGTATTTTCTTATTTTTTCTATTGTGTTTTCTACTGCATCTTCTTTTAGAGTGTCTTACCTCTTTTAACTAAATTATGTTGGCATGTTATTGACACATTGTTTTAATTGACTACTACACTGCACTTTGTGACACTTTATATGTGATCTGTGCAAAATAAATAAACTTTACTTACTTACTTACTTATTTGGACTTTAAAAAAATATATATTTCTTTTAATTTGGAAATGTTGGTAGACACATAACATGGTAAACATGCATTTCAACTGACATTTCCATCTTTTTCTTGACACACTCAAACATACAACAAACCCCCCCACCCACCCCTCCCACTGGTACACCCACCTAGAGTATAGGAAAATAAATACTTTTTTTTCTTTTTTTCATATTTGGACTTTTCTAAGTCATTTTTAGAACATGAAATCATCTCTAAATGTGATATTCTTTTTGTTGTTTTAAAGATATTCATATTAAGATCCTGGTATATCTTTAAATACATTGTCCACTTTTCTATTGGGAACCCGCTCTAGTCCTGGGGAACCGTCAGCGGTTGCCTCTTTATTCGCCCGTGGGTTCTCCGGCGGGAGGGGAGGGGGGGGGGAGCTCGGCTGAGGTAATGCGTCGATACAAATCACGTCCGCAGCTTAGCGGCTCGGCCAGACGTTGAGTAAGAGCCCTAATTTGAAAGACCCACAAATGGAGGCTGATGTAAACCAACAGGACCCCGCGGGCCCGTCCAGAACCAGAACCCGGCTCCGAGACGACAGACAGGCGGGCCAGAACTGACGAGAACCGGGGCTCTGTACAGACTCCAGCATGTGTGAGGGGGGGGGGGGGTAGGAGTAAGGGGCTAAGGAATGAGAGGAGACAAGCAGAGAGGAAAAGGGGAGATTGACAGTGGAGGTCGGAGAATGTGGAGGAAATGGCCGGGAGACGGAAAGTCACTTCAATATATTCATAAGAAAAGTTCTTTTCTTCATGTTTTAGGGTTTCTGTCTGCTTTCTGTCCTTAGAAATGTCACTTCTCCTCCAGGAAAGGAAGGACACGGCAATTTATATACTTGAGTGTGTGTGTGTGTGTGTGTGTGTGTGTGTGTGTGTGTGTGTGTGTGTGGAGGCCCAGAGGTCGAAGGACTAGAGAGGGAACTACCTCAACCTCAGGCACAGCGACACGGAGGGATGGATGGATGGAAAAGGAAAGGAAAGGAAGGGAGGGGGGAAATTATGGAACTTATTCTGGAAAAAGAGCAGAAGGCGAAATAGAGGGATGGAGTCCACATGAGAGGCTGCAGAGAGAGAGAGAGAGAGAGAATGAGCGAGTGATTGGGGCGAGTGGCGGGGCGACGCGGCTCGAGGCGAGTCGCCCACCGCAACGTCGTTGGGTCGATTCCCTCGCCGACCCCTTCGGCCCTCGAGCGGTTTAACCTCAGCCGCCCCCGGACGATGGCGTCCGCGGCCGGGGGCGAACCTCAAATAACACGTGTGTGTGTGTGTGTGTATTTGTGTGTGTGGGTGTGTGTGTGTGTGTGACACGATGACATAATGTTTGCCATAGGCGCGGTTCGACATCTTCCCCGTGTAGACGTCCGATAATTAGCCTAAATGATCGCCGCCTTATTTCCAAGGACGTCTGATGACAAAGTGTCTGCGAGAGAAGACGTGTGTGTGTGTGTGTGTGTGTGTGTGTGTGTGGCGAGCTCTCTGTGTTGCAGACAGAGCGGCCGATGGTTATCTCTGGGAGAGAGCTCTATTGATCTGGCCCGGGGTAAATAATTGGTCGGGTCTTCCAGCCGTCATGTTCGGCCTGATTGGCGAGCGCCGGCGGTCCGGCGCCGTTATCTCGCCCCGCATCGCTCCCTGATCCTCCTCCAGCCTCTTTAGTCTATCGCCACGTTCATGGATTAAGACCCTATACGAACCATTCTCCATCCTTCAATCTGGGGGGGGGGGGGCGATAATCCTCGTCCCCCGAAAAGCCGCGTGCTACACGCCATCCACCCCCCCACTCCTTGTCCTGAACCGGGGTTGTGTGAGTGTGTGTGTGTGTGTGTATATGTGCGTGTGTGTGTGTGGGGGTGGGGGGGTGCAGGTACATTTTTATTTTTAGGAAGAGGAAACGAGGAGAATAAGGAATGAGGACACGAGGAGGGGGGGTCACACTAGAGCTTCAATGGGAGTAGATGGGGGGGGGGGGGGATCCAAAACTACTGATGAATTAAAAACGCTATTTATAAACACGATGTCGTTAGATCCCGACACTAAATGAAAGCTCAGCGTTATTTTAACATTCGTACCTCAGACCAGACCTCCATACTGTGTCTGCGGTGCATGTGAAGGGGGGGGGGGCGAGGTGTCGGGTTCCAGAGAGCGTAACCCCCCCCCCACACACACACACACACACACACACACACACACACACACACACAGAGAGAGGCCCCACATGCTGCGGGGCCTCTCTCTGGGTGTGGGGAGGGGGGGGGGGGCACTGAGCCGAGGCGATGAGAAGACCATTAGCGACCTCGCTCGAGTGGCTCCAGGAACTACAACCACCGACTGCGCCCGGGAGCCGAGAGGGGGGGGGGCGTCCGGAGGAACGCCTCATTTACAGCTTTTGTTCATTTAAAAACAAAAAAAAGAAAGAAAAACTCCACCCGGGCCAGCGTAACGTGGCCGGTAACCTCTGCCAGCGGCGTTACTACGTCCCCGCCGCTCTCTTTAATGACGGTGGTGTACAGCGTGAAGTCTTACGGGGCGGAGACAAGCGACTGCAGGGCGACATCAGAGTCCATTCCTTCCTCCCATAATGGATTCCACAGTCATACTTGGGGTTTTTATTCACGCAGCTGCATATTTAGACGTTATTGGTATAAAAGAAAAGCGGTCACACTGCTTTTAACCAGCGGTATTCTGCACGGAGAACGAGGCTTTAACGGCGCTTTTCTTTCTCACGCCTTGAACACCCCCACCGCGGGGACCGAGGTGTGTTCAGGCGGCGCTTTGTTGTTTCACGACAACTTCTCGTCCGCCTTTGATGTAATTTCCCTTTTATCCTAATTTTTTTTTTGGGGACGAGATTTCAGAGAGGACCACGTCCGAGTAGCTCGCCCCTACTTGTTTGCAGGGCGAGATGCATGATAGGTTCACTTAAAACGCTTCTTTTGCAACTTTATTAACTTCATTAACTCTCACACACACACACACACACACACAGGGGGTTTCCTCTGCGGGTGAGACCGTAACCGTGTTGCCAAGCGGGGAGGAATTTAACAAACCCGGTTTACTGCCGCCGCGCCGCTGTTTGCTCACGGAGTCTTTTAGTTTTACTGCGGAGGGGAAACCCTGGCAGCTCTCATGAGAACCGAGAGCAGCAGCACGGCGCTCACAGGGAAAACCAGCCGGGGTTACGCAAAGTCATCCGTGTGTTACGAACGAGAGGAATGCACGGATCATTCTCCACATTGTCAGACGCAGAGTTTACGTTTTACTGACCCCCCCCCCCCTTCTTCCCCTCTGCTCAGGCCTCCTCCTCCTCTTGGGGGCGAGTATGTGAAGGTGAGTGACGTTCAGGCTCCTCTGGGAAAAAAAAGAGTCTCCTCAAGGTGACCGGAGACAGCTGGGTGGAGGCCGGGCTCCGTCAGCGGGTGAAGTAAGGGTCAGGTGTGGAGAAGCATCGTACACACACGTTACTCTCCGGGGTTCTCGTGTCTTCACGTCCTGACTTTAATCTGTCGGCACACATTCTTGAGGAAACGTGTGAAACGCCGATCCTAAAATACCACGTAAAGCGTGTCATCGTTCGTCAAGCGTGTGTATGCAACGGTCGGGACCTCAGCCCCCATGATGCAACGCTACAGCCAAACGATCACTTCATCGTGCACTCTGACGTTGTCGTGACGACTAGGGGGCGGGGTTTTGTCATCGTGGAGTCGTCGGCAATCGTGCAGCGTCTCCGGACGGATGAGGATCATTAGTGTGTGTGTGTGTGTGTGTGTATATGTGTGTGTGTGAGTGTTTGTGTGTGTGTGTGTGTGTGTGGTTATGTGTGTGAGTGTTTGTGTGTGTGTGTGTGTGGTTGTGTGTGTGTGTGAGTGTGTGTGTATGTGTGTGAGTGTTTGTGTGTGTGTGTGTGTGTGTTGTGTGTGTGTGTGAGTGTGTGAGTGTGTGTGTGAGTGTGTGTGTGTATGTGTGTGAGTGTTTGTGTGTGTGTGTGTGAGTGTGTGTGTGTGGTTGTGTGTGAGTGTGTGTGTGTGTGTAGTTGTGTGTGTGTGTGTGTGAAAGTGTGTGTGTGTGCGTGTGTGCTCTCGCATGTGGTGAACTCCAGCTGTTGGACACAGCAGACGAAGAATGATTCTGGGGGTCGATCAATTAGAGCGTATTCATCTTCCATCGGGGCATCGGGGAGGTGTGTGTGTGTGTGTGTGTGTGTGTGTGGGGGGGGGTGATGTGTCATCTTAAATAATTGAGTAACAAGTGTCCAGACTCTCTCTCCCTCAGCGTCGGGCCTAACATCTGTGCTTGGCGCGCTCCAGATCTGCGGCGGTGGCACACAGCTGGCCTCAGATCAGCTCTTTGTGACGGTGACTGCTCCATGTTTCTGTACAGCTCATTTCTAAATGTTACGCACAAAAAAAACACGTCTGAAGTTCAGCATGTATTCCTTTAAATGCAAATAAAAAGTTCAACCAAAGAGTTTGGCGGTTGTGCAATCGGCTTTTAGTTCATCGCGAGTCAAAGAAAGACAAAAATATAGCTTACTTCTCGTTTTTTCAGTCGACACTTTTCAGGAACGTAATCTCGGATCTCGCCGCGCCCCCCCCGCCCGTCCCTCTTCTGTTTGGATTTTGCTTCCGCAAAAAAAAAAAAAAAAAAGACGAGGATGTGTTAAACATATCCTTCTGTTTTCCAACGCGCCGTTTATCTCCGTGTTTTTCGTCGCTTTCGTCTTATCAGTTTTTTTTTGTTTTGTTATCGTGTGTCTAATCCCCCCTCCCTCCCCCTCCCTCCCCCCACATGTCTTGTGTTCACATCCTTATCCTCCTCCATCTGCCTCCAGTCCCTCTTGTTTCCTCCTGCAGGTATTCTTTTTTTTCGTCGGATGCGGAGAAGAAGTGAAAACAGGTTGCCAAAAAAAAGAGGCGGACGTTTTGAAAACAACATTCCCTGACAGACTATTGATAAGCAATTTAATTATTTTTTCTTTGTTTGATGTTTTGACTTAATTACGGGAATTTGTTTTTTTTTCTTCCTTCTTTCTTCCTCCTGCGAAACCGACCCTCGCCGGTCGGTTCATTAATCGCGCGGAGGAAATACACAAATTAGATTACACAGCAGATTGCGGCGCACAAATTGCATTACGTAAAAATTGGATTCCTTCACTTTTGATTCATAATCCAGCGGGGGTCGATAGTTTGTTTCTCCCCTGGACGCTTGTACTTCTTCTCTGTGCGTTTCTCCCTTTGATTTCACGGCCCTTTGGCAATTCGTCGTGTGCGTTTAATTGCTGTGGGTTTTTTTCCGAGATGGTCCCGGGAATTTCTCATGGCTCTGAAAAGGCGTCTGCTTGCTCGCCCCGTGTTTGTTTGTTTGTTTGTTTTCACTTCGGTTCCCTTTAGTTAATTATTAAAGGGAATTAAACAAACGCAACAAAAAAGAAGCTCTTTTGCTCGGCCCGCTTCCCTGGGCTGCACAAGAAAGGGAAGGTCAGGGGCAATTAGGAGCGGAACATGTTTATAGCGGAGAGACGCTAAAGGCGAGGAGAGAGAGAGAGAGAGAGAGAGAGAGAGAGCGAGAGAGAGAGAGAGAGAGAAAGAGGCGAGAGGAGCCGTGGAAGGAGACATTTCCGGCCTTTCGAGAGGACAAAGACGTGGGGAGAAAAAAGTAAAGAAGACGAGAGAGAGAAGACGAGAAAGAGAGAGAGGGGGGGGGGGGGGGCCGGGATGTCGAAAGGCCTACCTGGGGGGCTCCGGTCCACACGAGTTCATTAATTCAGGCTTTGTTCCCCGTTTTAGACAAACAAGAGAAATAAGATTGAATAAGAAAAAGCGAAGAGAGATAACGCCGCGACGGGAGGGAGCTGAGCGGAGGAGGGGGGGGGCAACAAAGCCCTGTGTGTGTGTGAGTGTGTGTGTATGTGTTGTGTGTGTGTGTACCTCTGGTGATATTTTCTGAAATACCACGACTACTTGTAATCAGAAGTTGATGAGTGTGGAGGAGAGGCGGCGGGTCGCTCTCGTCCTTCTGCTCAAGTCGACGTCCCCGAGTGATTGGACTCCTCTTGGCGGAGCGATTGTCTCGCTGCTTATTGCCGATGGTTATTAACGGACTCGGGTTTCCAGCGATGTCTCCGCCCGCAGCGGCGTGCTATCGCAACGGAACAAACAGACGACGCCGCGGCGCGAACCCAACGCCCGGGAGGTCGCCGAGGCCGCGCTCGATGCCGGCTGCTGCCAGCTCAGGGCGTCTTCACGCCGTTGTGTTTTAAATCCAGCCCTATGTCGGTCCCACGTCACGCCTGGAGGACGAAGTGCTAAACCGGTACTTTTAAAACGATACCGGTGCCTGAACCGATACTTAAAAAAAAGAAGAAGCACAAAACGACGATTGACTATGAAGATATTAAAAACCTCTTTGTGTTAGGTTCTGAGTGTTTCCTGTTTTATGTTGAAGTCTCTGTCTCGTTTCCTGTTTCCCTGCTCTTCCCTCCCTGTGCTTGTCGGTTTCTTCCCTGATTGTTTCCACCTGTGTCTCGTTCCCCTGTGTATTTAGTCTGTGTCTTTCTGTGTGTCCGGTGTCGGATCGTTTTGGTTCCTGCGTGTTTCTTTGTCCGTGTTTCTGTCGTTGGAAATAAACCTGTTTTTCGAGAAAATCTGGTTGAGCTTGGGTCCTCCAGTCGACTCACCATAACACTTCGGCCATATTTCATGCATAAAACGTTCTCATGGAGCACTGACGACAACCGGATATCACACTGTCGCTATCTCTTAGCCAACGTGAGTTACGAGCTAGCTTAAACATGGTTATGATGGCTAATTTATTATTTTGTTAGCCTACTTTTACGAATGCAAGACTTGTAATCACCCTTACGGTACTAATCTGAGTTCAGGCCGCTCTTGTCTTCATCGGTCTCTCCATCGCGTCCAGCCTGACTGCCGATGTACTCGGCACACGCAGACGGTCAAACACGTTGCATGCCGTATCCATATTGGCACCGGATTTTCGGTATCCGACTCTACCCGGGACTCGGTACTAGCCGAGGTCCACCACTAGGAAAGATCGGTGCTGAAACAAAGGAGTCGATAGATCGAGCAATAAAAAAATATTCAACATCAACTTTGATGATCCATTAATCCATTTCAAGTCAGAATGTGTTTGCCTTTGAAAACATAGGCTACCTTACTCTGTTTAATTTACTTTTAGTAAATAGTATTGTGACTAGCAATTTGAAGATGCCACCATATTTTCCCTAATTTCTGACATTTTACTGTGCAGGTCCATTATTTTTTTCTATTTTAACGAACCGACTCCCCCGCGTCGCTCGCTGTGAGCCGGCCGGTACGCATCGCTCCCTTCAAAGCCTCCAGAATCGGTCATGTGACCCAGCAGAACACGGGAGTACACACTCCCGATAAATACGTTCAGACTCAAGCTAACGTTGACCGTCCTCGTCTCTCACAACCTCGTTGATGAGCCTCCGTTGCTCTCGCAGCTCACGCCCGAGTGGACCTTTCCATTTGGAAAATAACGAGAGGTAGTCGACCTTTAACGACCGGTCAATTACGGACGGATGAAAGAAGCCTGAGCACAATGCAAGTATTCGATGATGAAGTCAAGCAATCGGCCCGGAGACTTTCACCGGGACGAATGAGCCATTCCGTCTCTTTCTTTTTTCTCTTGTTTCGCCATCTCACACCTACAAGTGTGAGGATCGATGTGAAATGAAAATGGCTGTTAGTTCCCGCCCCGGCTGGCCCCCGGGCATCGCTCACAAAAGGCGATGCGAACGCGAATCGTAATGTGTCGACCTCCTCGCCGTCCCCCCCCCCCCACACCCCGCACGATTGAAGGGGCTTTTGGAAGCGTGTGGCAAGGTTATTACAAGAGTAATTCCTCTATTCTCGGCCCCCCTCTTAAATTGAGAGATGTCGACGGGGCCAAGTGGGCCGTGAACGGGACGGCGTGGCCTTCAAGGACCTCGTAACTGCCTCCGCGCAGCACTCTCGGCTCAGCGGCTTCGAGGAGGAGTCGACACTCGGCGGTCCGCGGACGATTCACGAGGCGCGTCGGTCGGCGGCGCCGTCTTGCGCTTCGAGAACTCGGACCTCTCTCCGTCACTCGGGGCGTTCCGATCCATCCGTATCTGACGTCCTGCGTTCAAGACGTCCTCTGCGTTCGCTCGTTGCCGTGGGAGACGGAGCTTCTCGGGGGGGAGAAGTATACCAAAGTGAGGATGATGCACGGAGCAGGTAAACAACGACGCCGCCGCCCTCCTCCCGCCAGCGAACAAATGTAGCGGAAAGTAATTTGAGCTCTAAAGCGGTTGAACGTCTGTAAGGTCCAATCGGCTTCTCTTCCTATTTATCGCCGGGTGCCTTCATGATTTATTTAAACCCTGTTTAATATTTCATGTATTGTCTCAAAACAACGAGGCGAGAGGGAATTTCTGCTCCGGCGGCAGTAAAAGATGTTAGAGGGACACTTTGTGTTATATCACGACGTCCTTTTCAATTTATAGAAAAAATTAAAGGATGATGCTTTGTCACGCCGTGGAAAGCCGAGTGGATTTCCCCCAAGTTCAGTTCATTTAGGCGACTAAGTGACTGAGACAGCGGAAAAGTCTGAACCGACCTTCAGGAGAACTACCGCTCCCAAACTAGTGCGGAAAAGAGAAAATACCTCCCTGACTCTTTACTCTTTCCTTCCTCTTCCGTCGACAAAGTGGTCCTGATGTGTGTGTGTGTGAGGGCCAGGCCGGCGTGGTGTTCCTGATGCCCTTCCATGTGGAGAACCCAAGGTGAACGCCACCAGCGCGCTCAGTCTGCAGGTCAGTGCGACCAACCTCTGACCTCCGTCAGCACTGACGGAGGTCAGAGGGGGAATAACCACTGCGGGTCACCGCGACCCGTTTTCAGGGATGAGTGATCATGCGGACATCTAGGCTGAGGTCAAAAATATGAAGCATGCTCTCTCTTTCTTTGGCCATTGTTACATTTAAAGTATTTTTTAATTATTTTTCGTAAACAAAATATAAAATATCATGCCTCAACCTCTTATTTTGCATATTTAAGTTCTTTCTTTTTATCCTTTTGTTCACTTAAACTCTGGCTAAGTGGTTTTAGTTTTAGTTGCCCGTGTGAAAAAAAGACCTCTTCCATTAAGATGGAATGACCTTGACCTCTAGCTCCTAATAAATCACAGCTGCATCTCTTTGTTCGCCATCTTTTGAGTCCCGTGGCGAGAGAGCGACGTGACGACTGAAGTGTTTGGATAAAAGACGCGAGGAGCCTCTTTGTGTCCCCGACTTCACACCGAAGCCGATCTGTGACACCACGTTCCTTCTTTACACTCGTCTCCCGAAGGTACATTCTCTGGGTTTACGGGTTGAAACTTGGAAGTGAGTGTGAACTACCAGGTGTCCATCTCCTCACAACGGGTTTGCTTTCCTCTACAGGAAGTAACACAGGAAGTAACAGCTTTATTCTCTTATCCTCTGATCCACGTTCCCGGCATTCGTATTCGACACGGCCGACTGACACGGCACGAGGCTTCTCGGCTGTTTCTAACACTGTCGTGGGATGTTTCATTTCTCCCTTCGCCCGATACGCTTGCTCGTATCTCCCGAGAATCCCTGTCGTCATTCTCATTGTTCCATCGCCATCTTCATCGTCGTCTGTGGTCGTTTCCGCATCGTCGCTCCTTTATTCTCGGCTTATGTGTCGGCCACCTACTCTTCCCCCGACTCATACTCTGCTCATCTTTGTTCCCTTTCTCTTCCCCATCAAGAGTATTTGTATTTCCTCTATTCCTACGTCTTCGCTCCTCCCCTGTCGCTTGCTTTGTCGCCTCCTCTCTCCTACCTTCCTTCCTTCCTCACTCCCTCCGTGTTGTGCGGTGTTTCTCACACGTCGATTCTTCCTCGTTGTCCTCTCCCTCCATCATTCCTCACCCTTTGACCTTTGTCTCTTACCTACTTCTCTTTCTTCCTCTCCAGTACTCCTAGTGACTGAAGCAGAGTTCGGTTCATGACGGACCCTGTGCGCCTCTCTCTCCCTCGAGGTGATGGGCGTCCAGCACACAACATTGGGCTCTGAAAACCCTCAGCAGGGAATCGATCCCAAGCTGCAAGGAGGCTAAGAGGCGCCTGCGGGTGACCACGGGCCTTTGGCCCCCTGGTGGGCGTCCGAAGCCTCCTACAGACTCCTTCTGCAGGGGCGCAAAGGTCGTGCCACATCCCATCTGGTGGTCTATCTGTAGCGGTGCTCCTTTAAGCTCCAGAGACGGCAGGTATAGCCGGTCGGAGTCGGAGCGGAAGAAGCCAGGAGGAGCCCCGGTCAGACAGGCAGCAGCACTCACACTGATGCTAATGCGAGTGCATGGGGCTTGTTAAGGTTCACAGAGGCCACACCAGAGTCTTTTTCTGGCCGCTGACTGAAAGGTTGGAAAGATGTCGAGCCCGGCGTATAAGAGCACGTATCTGACCAGGCCACGGGGTCCACAGCCGGGGGGCAAGGGCACAGACGAGTCACTGGAAGCACACGGGCCGCCACACCTCTGAGAGTACCCTGCCGCTGTGTCACGGCGTGCAGAAAGTTCCCTTTTCAAGCTTATTGTACTGACCCTAGTGGCGGTCATAGTTCTACAGGTGTTCTTATTTGCAGTAGATAATTGCTAAGTTGCTAACCTCAATCAAAGCGTGGCACACCTGGTTTTTCACAAGCAACTTGATACAAGAGTGCAAGTTATTCCCTTCGCAAAGTATTCCAGGGAGTGCACAGACCTCACAAAAAGAGCCACGCTTTAGGTCCATCATCACGTGTCTTCAATGTAATGAATGCCGGCAGGCCGGACCCTCCAAGGTCAACGTTTACCCTTCAAATTGGGAACGATCTTCAAAATGAGACGCTGCCTCTAGCACAAGCTCTCGCTGTGTGGAGGCAGCAGGCTGAGGTGAGCAAAAGGAACGGGTCGGCTCTCAAGACGTCGAACCATTATTATATATTCTCCAGACATGTCTCGTGCTCTAAGAGGCGTTTAGAGCTATGCGAAGAAATGCTAGCTAACGTTTTTGTGATATTTCCGATATTTTCTTCTCTTTTGACATTTCAACTCAAATTTAAATGGCAAAGTGGCGTCGTGCAATCTCCGGGGAGCGTTTTATGCATATGAAACATTACAAAAATTGCATAGATGTAACTTTTCCTCACTTCCCTCAGCTCAGAACTTTGTTTGCTTCTGTTCGCATCTTTCCGTTGAATCGGTGCACCTCGTCTTAAAAGTTAAGAATTATCGCGGGCAAATTCCGGGGCAGAGGGTATTCTGCGAAGGAAGACCTGGCAAGAGGAAGAGAGAGGTTAGTTAACCTGCCGGAGACAGAGGGCATCCCAGTAAAAACCCATTTCATCCATTACCACGTCCTCTGTAGCTGTACACCGTACACCTCATCACGGACCGGTGCGATCCACTTTGGCCTCTCTCTAGTTTAACAAACATCTCCAAAGGCTTGTGCTGCCATGTTTTCCCGTTAGCCGTGCCCTGAAGAACAAGCTTTTCGACATTAACATTGCCCGGACACTCAGGGGAGGAAGCTGTAAGCCAGAACTACCGCTTCAAACAACTTCTTTTGACACCACGGTGACTTTGCCAGGAAAGAGTGCAACTCCTCTTTTGTCTCCGCTCGGCTGACAGAAGAAAAAAAACTGTACTCTAGCAAACAAACTAAAAGTCGCTCCGCTCTCATTATGTAACCTAATTACGGAGCAGCGCTTGAATGTTTTGGCCTCGTCGAGAGTCGCCTGGCTCCGTTTTCTCCCTCTGGGGTAAAAAAAAGAGGTGCATTAGAGGAATCCTTAGGAAAGGGCTACTGCTGTAAACAAATCTTCAACCCACTCCGATCCCATCACACTGTCTGCCCGACCCCTCTGGCCAGCGACAGGCCGCCATGCTTTCCCTGACAATCCTTTTTTTCCAATCGGGTCCGGCAAATAATTGCTCATCACGAACGCTAATGCTGTTTACTGCTCTCTTGGTCGGTGCTCGGGAAAGCCATGGCCTTCTGCGATTAGAGGGACAGCATGGACCCAAACAGAGGATCAAAGTTGTGTGTGTGTGTGTGTGTGTGTGTGTGTGTGTCACGTCAAGCCCAGCACTAGTCTCCTCTGTGCCACTCAAATGAGAACAAACCAAATCTCGCACCTATGGGTCACGTTACAAGGATTCTCCACTTCAGAGCGCACCCTCACCTCTGTCCTCTCTGTCCTCTCCGTCCTATCAGTCCCAGGGATCTAATTCTTTTTTTCTTCTTCTGGGTCTCACATGTGACTGCAATACGCCATCAGACCTAAATAGGAGTGACATTCGGCAGGCAAGTGAGCAGAAGAGAGGTGGAGGGAGGACCGGGCGTGAGGGGGAGGGGGGGTCAATGATTGCTTGGGGACGAGGTGGAAAAAAACGTTGCGGAGAACTATAAATAGCGGCGGGATTCTGCCTTTTTCCCTCTCCACCCTTCTCCCTGTTGGTGGTGTTCTCCTCTGGTGAAGGGCAGGCGGCGTCGGAGTCGGTAGTCTTGAGACGGAGAACCCTCTTAACAAGCCTGGCCAGGAGGTCACCGGATAAACCGCCCCCATCGCTCCCCCTCCCCCTCCCTCTCTGATCCGGTGCTGACCAGGCCACACACACATACACACTCACACACACACACTAATGGCTTCATTCCGGCTCTATCTCCAGTCGGTGACTAAGACATACGAGTGTGCGCCGGGGAGCTCACTCAATCACGGCTAATGAGGTCAAAAGGCCATCAAATATTTACAAGAGCACACTCCGCAGTATACAGTGTCGAGGGACAGCTGTTTCTCACGCGGCTACCGCAGCCCCGTATTTATTAATCAGACGCGTTTCATGGACACGAGTTAAATACCTCGCTACGGCTTCTTTTATCCTCTTTCGTTCGCGGCGGCGTAGCCTTGTGGCGGCTCTACGCGTTTCCGAGTAAATGGGACCGGGAGCGTATCGACTGTGTGAGAGTGGTAAAAGCCCATGTAAATAAGAAACCGATAGCGGCATCGCTGATTAGACTCGATAAATAGACGGGGAGGCTTTTGAAGCCGCCAGAGAAAGAGAGAGACGATAGAAAGAGGGTTCTATTGAACGTTAAAAGCCTTGCATCAAATGTGTCCGTGGAGCCACGCACTGCACACTCGAAAGCCACCCACGCGGGACGATGAGGGCAGTGTTGAATTAAGCAGAACGCGTCTGTGGTTATTCTGAGGCGGCGGAGGGAACAGGAGGTGGACGCTGTGCGGGAGCGCCGGAGGTTTAAGCCGTGAGCTCGATGGACTGATCACAGATTTAAAATCATCCCGGTTATGTGGGAGGACATTCGGAGGATTTGGATGTCAGTTGGCAAAACATACATCCTCAAGATGATGAGTCGGGCTTTTTGAATCGTGGTCTGACGAATCATCAAATGATCAATTGAGAACATGATCAATTATAAAAGTACATAGACAACGATAGAAGGATTTTTTAATGGGATTTCTTGGCGTGCTTTGATCCAGCCTGTCGATGTGTAATCTCTATGAACACAGATACTGGAGTCGTAAGAGTTCTGGTTTCCGTTTCTCGTGCTATCGACCAATCGTGTTCGAGCAGTCTTTGGTTGAATGCATGTTGAATGCAGTTGGTGTGCAGAATAAAAGAGGCGGAGCTTAAAGCCTCTCCTGGTTAAAGTGCTGTAGCAGAGGCTCAGATAACAAGAGCTCCGTTTAGCAAAGTCTCCGTGTTTGACTTCTGTCTCCCTTTGTTCCCCAACGTCGCTCAGACACGCCGCTCTGCTGTAACCGCAGCGACTCGCCACAGGGGGCGCCTGCAGCATCCTGTCCCCCTGAAACACCCACAGGTACTTGTCCCCCTAACACCCCCACATATACCTGTCCCCATAAAACACCCACAGGTACCTGAACACCTACAGGTACCTGTCCCCATAAAACACCCACAGGTACCTGTCCCCATAAAACACTCACAGGTACCTGTCCCCATAAAACACCTACAGGTGCCTGTCCCCATAGAACCCCCTCAGGTACCTGTCCCCCTGAAACCCCTACATGTACCTGTCCCCATTAAACACCCACAGGTACCTGTCCCCCTAAAACACCCACAGGTACCTGTCCCCATTAAACACCCACAGGTACCTGTCCCCATAAAACACCCACAGGTACCTGTCCCCATAAAACACCCACAGGTACCTGTCCCCATAGAACCCCCTCAGGTACCTGTCCCCTCAGGTTCTTGTCCTTCTAAAACACCAAAAGGTACATGTCCTTCTAAAATAACTACAGGTACCTGTCCTCTTAAAACCTCCACAGGTACATGTACCTCTAAAACCTCCACAGGTACATGTACCTCCAAAACCTCCACAGGTACATGTACCTCTAAAACCTCCACAGGTACATGTACCTCTAAAACCTCCACAGGTACATGTCCCCCTAATACCCCCAAAGGTACCTGTACCAACTAAATCCTCCCCAGGTACCTGTCCTCTAAGACAGGGGTCCCCAAACACCGGGCCCCAGTTGGTACCGGGCCGCGGGAAAAAAGTGAATAAAAAAAACTGTTTTTTTTTTTTTTAAATCAGTCGGAAAAATATTTTATTTTGAAAAAGGACCGGATACACCCGTGTGTACGTCTGAGCTGCGTTCAGGAGTCTCAAACTCCTCGGCGCGCGAAACAGAGCTCCGCTGCCGCACACGGGTGAGCAAATTCTCACTAGCACCCCCCGTCCGTGGCTCAAAGAAGGTTGGGGACCACTGCTCTAAGACACCCATAGGTACCTGTCGCCCTGAAACCCCCACAGGTACCTTTCCCCCTAATACCCCCATAGGTAACTTTCCCCTTACCTGCCCCCATACATCCTCCACATGTACCTGTCCCCCTAAACCCTCCACCGGTACACCCAACGAGCTACTGAGTGAAAAGAGAAGACTCTGAGTGCTCAAAGCCTCGGGGTCGATGCCATGCTACTACCTCTCACCCGGTTCAACTGCACCACTGCAGGCCAAGTACGCCTTAAACACACACACACACACACACACACAGAGGAAACCACCAGCTGACAATGCCTGTGACTCTCCCTGGCAGACAAACAGCTCATTGATGCTGCGCGAGGCATCAGCAGTCCGCCCAGCGCCGGTCAATCTCAGATTCACGCGGCGCCTCAGAGAGAAAGGGCAGCCATAGAGCAGCTCCCAGAGGTGCTCCTCCCCGTGTAATGCAGTGCCACGCCTCTGTAGTGCACCGGGCCTCCACGGGCGCCTCGGACACCTCTGTTCTACTTCCCAGCGTGCCGCCGCAGGGTCCCTTCATTTTTAATACATGCCTACAGCTTTAAAAAAAAGCAGAGCAAGAGAGGCTGGGTCATGTGGGGATGGCTGCTGCTATTTATACGCTTGGTAGTGGTCAAAGGGAGCAGCAAGAGCATCCGGGAGGATGGATAGGGGTGACGCCAGCTGCTTTTCCACACACACACACACACACACACACACACACACACACACTCTGAGGAGTCTACTTCTGTTTCCTCGTCAGACACGGAGCGAGAGAAAAAAAAACCATGAGATGATCGCAGATGGAGACGGAGAAGTTGAGAGAGTGATGTACACCGGGCCGGGCCTGTCGGGGAAGAAAAAAGACTGCGTTATAGGAGCAGATAGACGGAGTGGGACGGAATAGGGGAGGGGGGGGCAGATGAGGGATGAGGACGCCAGGCGAGCGGCGGAGCGGCGGAGGACGACAGTGATGTAGTGGTGGCGTGTGGAAGAAGAGAGGAAGGAGCGGAGGAATAATGGATGAGGACAATAGAAGTGCATTAGAGCGGGAGGCGGACGGGGGGGGGCGCCGCGCGGAAACCACTCGGGAACGGGATTGACAGATGTCCGCGACGTGTACACACATCTGCTTCTCTCGTGTTGAGACACACGGCGACATGATCGGGTCTGATCCACACACACACACACACACACACACACACACACACACACACACACACACACACCACTCTTTCCTCGCATCTCCAACTTTTAAGTCAAAAAGCAGACATCCTACACGGGTTATTACAATCGCCCATTGGCATGTGGTTGGCCGAGCCGAGCGGTTATCGTGCTGCGGTTTTTTGAAAAGAACGCCCGAGGCGACGCCCACAGGACATTCGCGTTTACCCACGCCGCTCATGCAACGTGATTTAATGCTCGCGGCCTCGAGGGATATTTTCCCAACACGGTTTTAATCATGGAAAGTTTAAACAAAAGCCTTTTTTTTTAAAAAACACTCGTCAACTTTCGTTTCCCTCCCAGCCGAGGGGGGGGGGGGGCACATCCACAAACAAGTCGGCCCACATGCTCTCCTCCGGCCCGGGAGGAGGCTGTCACTGTGAGTGGCCCTCTGCCACGGGAGGATAAACTACCTGTCACGGCCACGACTTTCTGTGGAATTCATAACGCAGCCAAAACAAAAAAAATAGGAGGCGCCGAGGTCACGGGGCATCGCTCTTAAATTATTCATCCTCCTCTTCCTCCTTCCGTCTCCTCTCCGCCTGTCGCCCACTTTGTTCTGCCGACTCACAACAAGGGCAAATGTCAGCCTCCTCCCCCCCTTCTTCATCTCCCTCTTCTTTTTGTGCGATGGAATGTGAATAAACATTACGGCAGATGACTTCTTTAGAGGAGGCCCTGATTGGCTGTTGTTGAAGGGCATGTTTGTGTTTGCGTCCGTCGTGCGGCGGCGGGGGAACGTGGAAAAGTCTGAGCGTGTGCATTCCTTCCACGCTGGATGTTTGTTGTCCCTGCGTGCATTAAGTCATCAGTGTTGTGGCAACTGCTCCTTCGCATGCACTCGCAAGACCACCCCTCCCTCGACCCCCCCAACCCCCCCGACCCCGGTATAGGGCGGCCTCCGACGTTCATGTCTTCCCCGTTCCAGGAGCAGTGGACCGCTCTGGGCTCGACTGACGCCTGGCACCAGGAAGCTCCACCTGGGCGGAGTTCTGGCCCAGGTCAGAGAGAGAGAGAGAGAGAGAGAGAGAGAGCGAGAGAGAGAGCGAGAGAGACAGAGAGTAAGAGAGAGTGCAAGAGAGAGAGAGAGTGCAAGAGAGAGAGAGAGAGAGAGAGAGAGAGAGAGAGAGAGAGAGAGATAGAGAGAGGCCCTCCATGATGAGCTGTAATGGTATGTTCACACCGGACGCAACAAAACATTTCTCGTCGCAGGATTCTGTCGCCCGACATAAAAAGGGTGTTCACACCGGACGCGACGCAGCGGGGGCGTGGCTTATCACGCCCGCTTCTTCAGCCATATGAATCTTTTCCTTAACCAGACTGAGATGTTGTGTCTTCACTTGTCGCCCTGTGAGTCGCCCTGCTGCTGCCCCTCTCTCCTTCTCTCTGGACTCTGCGGTCCTGACTTCCACAGAGAGCTTCCACTTGTTAGCGGACCGAGCTGCTCTCTCACTGCTCTACTCGCTGATATCTCTCTCTCTCTCTTCTCTCTATGATTCGTGTCTCTGAGACTTTTCCTCCTCCGGCGGCAGATCTCCGCTGCCATGAAACACATATGCCGGCGCTTGGTTCATAGTAAAGTACAACACACAGCGAGAATAAAAGCAAATGCACACATTGTAAACGTATCGGGTAGTCCCACGGCTTCTCCGACCTCCTTCCACGCTTCATCTTTATCGCTACGGTTTCGGTAAGTAAAGAGTCGTGTCATAAAGTTCGGGGTGCCCACGAACAGCGACAATAATCGTTTCCTCCACTTTCTAAACCGGCCGGCAGAACGATGAAGAGCGGAGCTTCTCAACGCTGATTGGCTGACGCAACTATGACTCACGCGTTTCTGCCGCTCGAGTTCAGAAATTTCAACTCGAGTGTTCTTATTACACTCTCCCGTTGGAAGGCTACGCTCTGGTTTTCCAAGTCGAGACATTGTCATTCACCGTGGCACGCCATCCACATCAGACCACGCCCGGCTGTCACACGTTGACACCGAATAGTCTGACACTGACACACACACACACACGCACACACACACACCTGCATGGCACGCATACGAATACAGCACTAGACGTTGCTAACAGCGACAGATACAGCAAAAACAGCGACTCGGGGAGACTCTCTCTCTCTCCCTCCGCGGGGGTGAACGTTCAAGTCGACCCAAAACAAAATGACAGGCGTGCGGCGACAAGCGGCGCCACGCTGGGAAGCAGAAGCTCTTACAGGCGCTCACACACCTACAGCATGAGCTCCCAAAGAAGGTTAACGAGCAGAGGCTCGCCGTGACCCCGCCTCCCCGCCACGCACACGCCAGGTGTGTGTGTGTGTGTGTGTGTGTGTGTGTGTGTGTGTGTGTGTGTGGGGACAGACAGATCAAGGCTCTCCGGCGGGGGGGTCCCCGGGCCACATCACAGGAAGACTGATGGATCCGCCGAGCGATTATTGATGAGGCCGCTTAATGCTAACGGGCGTAATGAGTCACGGCGCGTGTCAACAGGGGGGGTTTGTGGCGCGTGAGTGAACTGGAAGAAGTGCATGTTGGATATTTGACATATTTATATTGCGTATGTAAGGTATTCTGAAACACGGCACTCCGCAGATGATGGAAAACAGGCTTCCGGACGCGCGTGAATTAAGTTATCAACATTTAATGGCAGGAAGTGTAGAACAAACAATCAAAGCTCACGGCCGCGGTCCTCCTCAGCCCTTCAGCGTCGGGCGATACCGGGAAAAGAGGGAGATTCCTCTTTTTCCGGGAGTTTTGTCAAGTATTTTCACAATAAAATTCCTGTCTATTATTTCCGGTATTAAAGTCACCTTCACAATAAAAGTCCATGTTATTGTAAGTCACGTCACGGATTTCAACCGGCAATCAATCATCAAAACTAATGCTTCTGCCCTGAGACCTGAGAAGTCTGTTTTCTCAGGAGCGTCTAGACACACAGCTGGCCCGTCTGGCTCCGCTAACGAACCCGGCAGCACAGCGTTGTTCCTAATTTAGCCCGCTGCTCAGGTTTGCTCAGCAACAGTAGGTGTCGTGCACACATGTGTGTAAGTGTGTGTGTGTGTGTGTGTGTGTGTGCGTGTATTCCTGTCCGCATACTGCTACCACGGTGACCTCTGCGGCGGCCTCCTGTGCGGCGCAGACTAGTAAAGGGCGCCGTGCCGCAGGTGCGCTCCGCTCTGGAAGAGCCCGTGAGCCGGTTGAGACGAGCGGATGATGGATCCCAGGACGTCCGCTGTGAGCGCATCAATCCTCCTCGTCCCAACGCCGGCGCCCCGCTGACTCACCTTCATGTTCGCGCTCAGTCCAGAACACAGGTATAATACTCCTTTGTAATAATTTAGAGTGTTTTAAAAAAGCGACGTTGCAATGTAAAATGTGCTCTCTTTTTTATCCTCCTATCTTTTGGTACACATATTTAATTGTAATTTTATTTTTTAAATGCTCGTTGAAATATGACCTGAATTGCAGGACCACGAGCCGTCCGTCCAGGGCCTACAGTCCCTTTTAAAGTGCTTTAAAGCTGTTCGGGTGAGCTTTGAAATGCACACACATGCCCATTGAGTTGACTTATTAATTGGCCACTTAACATATACTTCCATTTAAACGATGTCGCCAAGCCATGTTTGACTCAATAAGAATGATTTTTTCACTGGATTATGGCATTAAATAGAAACTTTCCATCCAATTAACACAAGATGATTCCTGAACTGAAGTGTTTTGTGCGAGACTAGAAGGTTACAAGAGTATCCATAAAATCCACCGTGTTTGATATGCTCCCAAAATGAAGTCCGGTCATAGCGGTGTGTTTTGAGACAGACTTCTTTTAACATTTGTGTTTGTCTCCTGTCTTCAGCCCACTGTGTGTCAGGGACAACAGGTAATTGAGGTGAACCACATTACTGTAATCATCTGTAATGACTTGACACTATCGCCACGAAAGGAGCTTTTCTCTTTATCTCTCTCTCTCTCCAATGACAGAAAGGGGTTTGAAAATAATTTAATGTTTAATCTCTGTTTTAAATAAAACATCGTAAAAGTGGGACCCATCCCAGTCTTTCCCCACCGCCTCGCATGATGGGTTGAACATTCAAAGCGGGAGAGAAAAAAGAAAAGAAAAAGGGGCGACAGTGCGAAAGAGCACTCAGCGGAGACGTCCCGGCAGCCTCCGGTACTTCCTCTTTAGAGCGACTCGGCTCATCCGGGGGTCAACTTTCTGATGGGAATGCTACAGGAGCATTGCCATTTTTCACCTTGTTCTTGTAAAAAGCTTGAGACAGTCGGAAAAATAAGAGACAGGCAAGCGATATGCGGAAAAATAGCGATGTTTTCTCCTCCGACTGTTGGGACGCGGTGAGCTGCCTCGGAGACTTTACAGAGGGTTGGATTTGAACCAACACGGGGAGTCGGGAGATAAGTGAAGAACACACTTTTCTTAGCTGTGTAGATAACAAAATGGCCTCACAAGTGTTTACATATAGTTTGAGCGAGAGTTCACATCGGGCTCACTGATAAGTGGGACGTGTCCCGGCGGTACTGTTGAGGACTCGTGGAGAACAAAGCTGATCAAAACAAACCCACTTAATTTAGTATAAATTAGTGTACATATATTTAGCACACATTTATTTATGAAATCTATAAGAGATGCAAATAGGCCAAAAGATATTGTCCTGAAAACCAGTAGGGAGCCGTACTTGGAAGCCTCACGTTAGCTTGGGAGTGTTTCCTTATTGTAGCTAACGTAACTCTTTTAAGCTAGTATGCTTAAAGATACTAGATAAAGATACCTTTTATGTCCTACACATGAATCTGTTTGAACTAATTATTTAATCCAGGAATAACGCTGACAGTATAAATAACGTACTGTACACGCTGTTTTACTGTTTTCATTGTAATAAGAAGTAAACAAAACATACTTTTTTAAACATAAAAAAAAATAGCTGTGGCTCATGGTAATGTATAAATTATTGATAAAACAAAGTAAAGTCAGTATTACTCTTACAGTGTTTGTGGCGATCTCACAGCGGACATGTTTGATAGTTGCGTGACTACAGCGCTCCATGCGGCTGAGCCACTCCCCGTGACTCGGTACCTTGGTGGTTCTGCATGATCCGGCTCACAGGGACACTAAATGGGACGGAGCCATCGTTAGCTAAATGTGTTCCAGCCTTGGTGACGTTTTCTGCACCGTGACGGGTAGCAGACGATGTGTTTTCACTCAATATCTGACGTAGCAGATTTCAATAAAATACGGCTAACGTTACCTGACTGGGATTGCACCGTGTGAGCGTCTCCAAGTTAGTGAAGTGACAATAATCCCATCGGTATAATGACGTGAGATTATCTTCAAGCTCTGGTTTCTCAATTTTTGCGATATTAATGACGGGAAACATTTTTTGGAGGAATTATCATCTGTAATCTGTAAATTTTCGACGTGCCAACGTGTGAATTATTAGGACGATAGTGATATAAATGAATGCGTGTAGCTTTAAACCAATGATTGTCGTGTGGGATCAACCACAAGCTCCCGAAACAAAGTTTGAAGGCTAAATATCACACAATAGCTTTGTGCTGTCGCCATTGTCTTTTTTCGGCAGCAGATAGTTAATCAGCCTGAAGCAGACTGTCGGCAGCAGCCCATATTAATGTTATTGATCACTGTCAACTTTTACGCTTCCTGTCTCCACTGTCGCTGAGACTTTTCGCCTTCTTTTTTTTTTCTCCTTCTCCTCTTCTATCCAGTAAAGACTTTCTTTTTTCATTAGTCCCTTTCTCTGTTCTCCCCCCCAATAACCTGTCTCCTTTATTGCACACCGTCCTTAGAAAGTGACAACTTGGGGAACTGAATCAAAGTTTCAATAAAAGCTGGACTGCTGTGGGCTTTTGACGAGCGAGGTGGCTGGAGTGGAGCGGTGCAGAAAAGAGACTGAAGGAGGACATATCGGCCCCCGAAAGATAAATAGTTCATGAAGCTGTTGACTTCTCCATTTTATTACTTTTGTCTCCGAATTTTTCCGGCTGCCTGCAGCACTTTCTGCCCAGAAATTATTCATCTCGCTCCCCACAGGGCCCCAGCTGTCAATCCCCGGGATTAGGAGCTCGGTAGGGGAAGATGTGAGTTGTACGTTTGTCTTGAGCTCAGGTGCATGCATACTTGCGAGGATCTCGATAAAACTGTAAAAGTTATTATGATACCACATAATCGCTACAGCTTTACGTGGAGAAAGACTGGCGGTGGAGTAGGGTGGGTAGACGGGGAAACTCTGCAGCCTTCCCGGTGGTCCAAAAGTCTCACGTTGACTCTAGGAAGTCCAACCTGAAGAAAAATCCTATTGATTCCACACACATGCATGCATGAGTGACACCCATTTGGCAAACGGGATTAATTTCCGCATAACTCTCTGAGCATTTTGAGAATATTCTCGGTCTATTTAGTTTTTTACGCCAGCAATATTTCTTTAAAATGACAAAGCGTCACGTAATTATCCCGTACCGTTCTCCTGCAATACGGCTAATTTTGTAATTATGCGATTACCTCCGGGAGGGAGACATTGTGTGAGCCTTTTCCTCGGTGACTTTCATATTTTCGTATTTCCATTCGCACAATGGCAAGTCTCTTCACGGCCGCGGAGCCTTAAGTGCAGACGACTGTCAAACGTAATGACAGTGTTCTAAATAACAAAAAAAAAGGAAAAGGGAGAATAGCAAGGCGAAATTATTCTCACACAGCGTACCAGACATAATTGCCGTTCATTAAAATGTTTTGTGTGCATTTAGTACTATAGTCAGTGGATGCATGCTGGTAGAGAGGTAGCTTGGATTTGTATGAGGCACTGTCATATCTCGTCGTTTATGTTAAGTTTTAAGTTTTAGTCCTGTTTTCCATGTCCGCTTTTATTTTGTAGTAACTGTCCTCTTTTGTTTCAGATACTTTATTTCCTGCCCCAGTGTTTCCTCGTTAGTGTGATTGTCTGCTCCACCCCTGATGGTGTCCACCTGTTCCCCATTTCCTCAAGTATTTAGGTCTGTGTCTACCTGTGTCTCGTGTCAGGTCGTCTTGTCTCATGTCTCGTCTGAATCGTTCTCGTTTGACTAGTTTTTCGTCCCTGGTTGGTTTTATCCAACGTAGTAGAGATTTTGTCTTTGTACTTTGTTCATGTTTTTGCCAGCATAGCTGTGGATTTCTGTTTTCGATAAAGACCTTTTTTTGCTCTAAAACCTTGAGTCGTGCTTTTGGGTCCTGCCTTCTGAGTCGTGACAGGCACCCATTCAGTCTTATTACCTCCAAGTAGATGCAGGGGGCAGTTTGGAGAACCGGTGCATCGGTTATTAATAAGTTCCACTACGAACACTCAAAGTATCTGGAGACCACAGACAAGCTGGAGATGGATGCTTTGAGAAGGAAGAAACATGGCAGTCACCTGCTAAAGCATTCGCGCTGGTGGATGGAAACCTCGTCAGCAACCGCCGACAGCGGGTCAGAACTACATTATCTACATGGCAGACGGACAGAGGACTGGAACATCACTCAACTCTAGACAAGTGTGTGTGTGTGTGTGTTCCTCTGCAGTGATCGATGTGTGTGAGCGTGAACATACCTCGGATCAGAAGCAGCGAATGGTTGGGATCCCGTGAGCCCACCAGATGTTCATCGAGGCCTAGAAGAACCAATCGAGTGTGTTTCTATAGCGACGATATGCCACTTGAACCAGAACGTTATTGTTCCTTCTCCTGAAGGCCAATTCTATCCGTGTTTCCTTTCTTACGTCTCGATCTCTTGTCAGCCTGTTACCCAACTGTTCTGTTCCGCGCTGCATCTCCACTCTCAGTCCAACGCAGCAGAGATTAATGTGTTGCTCCGGCTTTGGAGCGGCGGGTCGGCGGGTCAAGGCCGGGGGCTGGAGGAAGCCTTGGAGCAGCTCTCAATCATCTTTATCCCACGCTTTAAGACTCACCGCACGGAAGATTAACGCAGTCGCATTCCAGTCGTAGCGTCGTACTGTTGACCCACGTGATGTGACATTACAATGACTTCATGTGATATTAGTAACATCTGATCAACGGCCGGTTGCTCTGATGTCACACGTTTTAATACTCAACAACAACAAAAAAATTTGTTCAGAATTTCTTAGAAATATCCAACATCATAATTTCCCAAATTTTTCTCATAAATGTGCCACTTTAATCTCAGAGAACATCTTTTTTTCTTCTTCTTGCAATAGCATAGAAATCTGAAATGGACCCCTCCCCTCAGTGCCGTAATTATAACACATTTCAACTTATCACTGGCATTTACGTAATGTGGGTGCCTGTAGATGTGTGCGTATATGTGTGTGTGTACATGCACCTTCCCTCATGAAAAGAAATAGCGTCAGTAGAGTGTGTGCGGTGGTCTCTCACACGCCACATCGCCCACATGGCACCTGCCCATTTGGCTGCAGCTGCCTATTAGCGCTCCTCCACGAGACGGCTCCGTGTCTAATCTGCATAGCGGTATCGTTTAGGCGATAGCGGAGGCCGCTCGGGCCGGCGCCACCTGCTTGTTGGATCACGGCTCTCTACAATTAGGACGTGCGTCGGGGCGGATGCGGGTCACAGTGTGTAATTGCATAACCTGGGGGGGGGGGGGGGGGGGGGGGGGGCACGGGTCGCATGAGGACATTCTCTCACTGAACCGCCGTATTTCGTCTAGCAGACGCCGTCGATGGTCCCGGACTTGCGGGTGGAGGACGGAGAGGTGAGGCAACGACCCGAGCACCCCCATCCCCCCATCCCTAAACAAATGACGGATACCACGACCGAGTGTTACGGAGCCCTCGATGAAAGAGGCGTGCCCCGTTGAGTCTTCTCACATGGCATAATGGCGGCGTGGTTCCTTCGAGCAAGTCGCCGAAGCCTTTCACAGAGATGTTTGTCCGCGTTACGGACGGCGTGCATCGTCAGACAGCCTTTGTCCGGTCCGCCCGCCCCCCCGCCTGGCTTTGATCTCGACTAATGTAAACGTCAGGACCACTGAAGAAGAGGCCGGAGTCCTCAGGAGCCGATGGATGCGGAGCGGAGATTGGCGCTCGACGCTCGGCCTGTTATGACTGATAAGAGCTTTGTGTAGATTATTCGGGGTAAAGATGTTCCCTGAATACCAAACGACCAAGCTGCTCAAATAAAGAGAAGCGGAGGAATTCATAACTTGAGTTATGTGTGTCAGGGTGCAGGTGGGATGCATTGGTCCTTTTTTTTGGGTGTGGGGGGGTGGGGGGGGGGGATTTTGTATTCCCGTTATGATCTTGCTCATTTGTTCCTCCCACTTGTCTCCCTTTTTTACTTCGCTCCCCGACACATTTCTCTCCGCCCTTGCTGTCTTACCTTTAACTACCTTCCCCCCCCCCCCACCCCCCCACCCACACACACACACACACACACACACACACACACACACACACACACACACACACACACACACACACACACGCACACATCCTCTTCCTTGTATCCCCACGTTCCCCTTTATATATCCCTGTCTCTCTTCCCCCGTCCCGATTCATTTCACCTCTGCTCGTTTTTTTTTTACGTTGGACAGGTGGCGGGGCAGCTGGTCCGCGGCGGTAATCACAGAGGTTTGACGCGGCCGTACAGTTCGGCACAGTGCAGGGCGACCCCCCCCCCCCCACACACACACACACACACACACACACACACACACACACTTGCAGGACGACCTGTTTGCATCCTCATCCCCATTTCTCGGTTTCCCTCGCAGGTGGAGAGGAGAGAGAGGCGGGGCTCCATCAAGTTCCTCTCCCTGGGACTTTAACGGGCCTCCTCCTCCTCCTCCTCCTCACATCTTCATCACCTCTCCTCGCGCTCTGCTCGCCCTCCTCCTGAAGCTGTGGTTCCTTCTGGCTGCTTCCTCCTGTCAGCTGCTGCTGACTCACCGCTACTTCTCCCCTCGAGGAATAATATATACATATAGGGACTCATGAATACCATAAGATATTCAGTGTGGTCCAAAATGAATGTGATACATGTAATGCAGCCTCTACTTCACCAACCGGACACTTCCAGTGGGTTCTTCTTAGCCGTAGCCTTCTTTATGAGTGGATATTTTTTTATTCGTACTAACGCCACAAAGCTTTACCCTGCCAGAGCGTTTCCTCTTGAAGGAAAAGTGCTTCACAAAGTATTTAGTTTTGTGTTTTATAATTATTTCTATTAATGCTCTGATGTGCACCGCTGCTGTGATTTTTGAAATGTCCCCACTGGGGGACGAATAAAGGAATATATCATAGAATATCATATCATATTATATCATATTATATCATATTTTATCATATCATATTATATCATATATCATATTATATCATATATTATATCATATCATATCATATATCATATTATATCATATCATATTATATCATATCATATATCATATATCATATTATATCATATATCATATTATATCATATATCATATTATATCATATATCATATTATATCATATCATATATTATATCATATATCATATCATATTATATCATATCATATATCATATATCATATATCATATTATATCATATTATATCATATCATATATTATATCATATTATATCATATTATATCATATCATATTATATCATATTATATCATATCATATTATATCATATTATATAATATATCATATTATATCATATATCATATTATATCATATTATATCATATTATATCATATCATATTATATCATATTATATCATATATCATATTATATCATATATCATATTATATCATAGCATATCATATTATATCATATTATATCATATTATATCATATCATATTATATCATATATCATATTATATCATATCATATCATATTATATCATATATCATATTATATCATAGCATATCATATCATATCATATTATATCATATTATATCATATCATAGCATATTATATCATATCATATTATATCATATATCATATTATAGCATATTATATCATATATCATATTATAGCATATCATAGCATATTATAGCATATTATATCATATCATATCAAATTATAGCATATCATAGCATATTATATCATATTATAGAATATCATATAATTCACAGTAAAGGCTTAAAATGTCATTTTGACAGCCAGACATTGATCCGCCTCACATGGAGCGACTTGTTCTTCCACCTAGAAGCCGAAAGAGATGCTCTCCTCTTCTTCTTTTTTTCCGCGAAGACCCGAAAAAAGCCAAAACCCAAAAAGCCGACGGAGCGGTTGAACAGGGACGACTCGGGGGGGCGTGTTTTATTCTGATGGTAATGATCTCCATCAGGGCTCACTAACACGCCACTGCTTTACAGAGGAGGCACAAGCAGCAGCGGTAGTAAACATTAAAGAAAAAGAGCCGCACATGCACAATTACAACCCCCCCCCCCCTCGCCGCTACCTGCCGCCACTCGGTGTTTCCCGGATAACCAGACAGCGATGGGATAATCCTGACAGAAATCCTTTCGTTCCCTCAGCCTCGTGGACGTTCTCTCATTTCCAGTCAATACGGCATCAATCAACAGGAATTTCACACATTTAAAATCCCTAGACTCCTAAATCAGGCCTGTTTCTTTTATTTATCCATTTTTTTGTCGCCGTCTATAGCAAACTTCATTCTAAACTTTCCAGATACAGAACCATGGAGTCCCGGGCGGTCTGCAGACGGGCGGTCCACGGCGTGCGGGGGACACGGGTCGTTATCGCTCTTGGACGTCCAGGTTTTCACTCTTACGTAAGACGGCGATCATACATGCAAAGCGAGCGGCGTCGTCCTCATCCTCAGGAGAGGTCAACCTTTTAAGCACCGAGCTTCTTTTTTTCACCGAGCCTCTGCTCGGAAAATGGCTAACCCAAACTAAAAAGGATATATCTCTGCAACCACTATTGGCTACTTTAATTATTTTTACATTTTTACCTTTTTAAACATTTTATTATTTTGTACAGATGTGTACATATCAGTCTATATGTTATTGAGTAAGAGTTATTCAAGATGGCACACAGAAATAATATACAAATGTGAGGTCCGAATAAAAAGAAAAAGCACTTCCAGGATGATTATATGTTTGTAATGAGGCAGTTGAAAGTTTTAAAACTCTCACAACTAATATTAAAATATGTGAACATTCTCCCTGCAAAGTTTGACTTTGAAAAAGTGAAGCAGAACAAAGTTAGAGAGATTTTAGCGAAGAATAACAATTAATTTGTCAAAGCGCCATTTTGGCGGCCATTTTGGCGGCCATTTTGGCGGCCATTTTGGCGGCCATTTTGGCGGCCATTTTGGAAAATTTTGATTTAAATGTTCTCATGTAACAAATCATGTATTTTCCCTCCTCTGTTACTCGTTATGCACACAGAGATATTCATTCCTGTGTCCACGTGGAGGGGAGGTAAACAGAGCCGGGCGGCGCCTCAGTAACTCGGTGAGCTGCTCGCCGCCTCCTTATCTCCTGCTTCCTTTCCTCGTGGCGTCCTGTGTCCTCCGTGAAGACGAGTGGGAGGCGAACTCGCCGCCGGCTGTGGGAGCGCGTTGATGATCCTCTGTGCTCCGGTCCCTCGTTACTCTTCATCACCGCACACGGACCCTCCTGCTGTCACCGGCGCCGCTGCTCTTCATCCTCGCTGGAGACATGTCTTCTTCACCTCCTCACCTCGTTTCCAAAAGTATTTATTTTGAGAGTTCTTCTTCTTCTTCTTCTTCTTCTTCTTCTTCTTCTTCTTCTTCTTCTTCTTCTTCTTCTTCTTCTTCTTCTTCTTCTACATTTTCCTCTTCTTCTTCCTATTCCTTCTTTTTCATCTTCTTTCTTTTTTTTCTTTCTTCTTCATCTTCTTATTTCTTCTTCTTCTACATATTCCTCTTCTTCCTTCTTCCTTCTTCTTGTTCTTCTTCATCTTCTTTCTTCATCATCCCTTCATCTTCTTCTTTCTTCTTCTTCTTCCTATTCCTTCTTCTTCATCTTCTTCTTTCTTCTTATTCTACATCTTCCTCTCCCTTCTTCTTCATCTTCTTCTTTCTTCTTATTCTACATCTTCCTCTTCCTTCATCTTCATCTTCTTCTTTCTTCTTAATTCCTTCATCTTTTTCTTCTACTTTCCTTCATTCTTCTTCTTCGTCTTTCATTTTCATCTTCCTCCTTCCTCCTTCATCTTCTTTCTTTTTCTTCTACTTCTTCCTCTGCTTTCCTCATCTTCATCTACTTCCTCCTCCTCCTCCTCCTCCTCCTCGTCTTTCCTCTCCTCTGTTGCCGGGGAAGTGGTAAACACTCTGCATCCTCCCGCTGAGGGTTGTGCGTGTACTTCAATCCATTTGATCTCAAAAGCGGAGAGAGCGAGTTGCATATTTCATTCCATGTTTCCTAACAGCTGTTTTATTTTTTTTGTCTTCGTTTCTCTTTGCAGACACAGAGAAACCTGAGAGTGCAACTCTCTGGATACGTTGCACTCTTTTCATGCCGTTCCTATTCTTGCACTTTGTCGGCATAACAACCACAGAGAGCCGGGCTATTATCATGATATATTAAGGACTTTGATGCAGTTTCTGTATTTTTTAAAAGGCAAACCGACCCTTTTTTCTGCATGATCTGCGTTATCTCGCTCTGGAATAGTCTTGGCGGGGCTCTGTGATGTGTCGTGTTTCACATTTTATTTGTGATATACAGATAATGTGTGTTTTAGAAGGTGGGCAACGGCGGGCTGCACATCCCAGAGGAAGGCCCACAGCTCAGCCCCGAGGACGCCGAGCTGGAGAGTAGTGTGTGTGTGTGTGTGTGTGTCTGTGTGTGTGTGTGTGTGTGTGTGTGTGTGTGCGCGTGCCTTTGTCTCTCCTCCCGTCTCTCAGGGGATGCTTCCTCAAAGGTCACTCAGACTTTATCTTTTCATCTGTGCTTCTCTGTTCAAAACGCTGCATTGAAGCTCCAGCATCTGCCTTCCTGTCTCCCACTTTTTAGAGTTTCCATTTAATGAGGGACCGTGTTCTTCACCTCTCACCTTCACCTATCCACAGTCTTCATCGTTTGTTATTCCTTTCTTTTTTTTGTCTTGGGCCCTTTGTCGCTCCGTCATCTCTCACTCCCGTTTCCACACAACCCTTCTCCCTCCGACCCACGCTCTTATTTCAACCTTTTTTTTAGATCAACGGGGTCATCTCAAGGTCTATAGCTTAAAGATAGATAGATAGATAGATAGATACTTTATTAATCTCGAGGGAAATTCAGGAACTTTTTTTTTTTAGATAGATGGATACTATATATACTATACTATGCGTTTAGAGTCGTAGGGGTCAGGACATACTTGTGTGTGTCACGTCTTGACCTCTCAATGTATTGGTAGTAGCTGTGTGGAAATAGTCTCAGTAAAGAAACGCTCCTCCCATCATCCCCGGCGTCGGCGATGTCACGCTGCCACGTCCTGCAGCGGCGCAGCTATCGTCTCTTTTCAGGGAAGTCAGCCGTTGCATCGCCGCCACCGGCGCCATCTTTCTTCCTTTTTTTGATTCTTCCTTTTTGTATTTTATATTTCACTTTGTATACTTTATGCACAGTCACTGTTTCTTTCTTTCTTATATTTATATTTTATTGTATTTAGTTTATCGGTGCTACTGTGTCGACAAATTTCCCCTTAGGGATTAATAAAGTATATATCTATTTCTATTTCTATTCTTCTTATCTGAGGTGGGCTTAGCGTGCTCCAAGGACACACATGTCTGCAGATAACAGGGAGGAGCTTCTACGTCCTCTCAGCTCTCCATTGGGCTTTCAGCTCTTTTCCTCGCTCCTCGTCATGGTCTTCCTCACCGTAGGCCACGCCCACTCATCCTGGGCGTCCGGACGTCAGAAGTTGCAACATCCAGAGAAGGAAAGCTCCCCCGGCTCTTTTTATTTCCAATGACGGCTCCACAGAACGAGGGGAGCGTTTCTTCACCTCCAATAATTGTGTTGTGAACTCTCCTTGGTGCCGTCCTCCCGCTGCCTTGTTGTTCCGACATGGTCCTCATCTTCATCCTCTTCCTCTTCTCTCTCACTCCTTTTGATAAAAACATCAAAGCCAAAAACGAAAACATTCGGTATAATAATTTATTCCTCCCGATTGTGGGCGTGGCTTCAGCGATTCAACGCTACATCTCCACACCATGACAATGCGGGACTCAACTTCCACTTGTGAGCACGCCAGTTATCTGGCGCGCGAGGGAGAATCTCATTAATCACTCGCCACGTGAAGATGGCGAGCGGCGGCGGCTCCGTAACCCTATCCCAACATCTGGTTTCATCTCCACCGTCAGTCTCTGGTTTGATGTTTGTGATTTTTTCTTCCAGCCGTGTCACAAAAAGCTTTTCCTGGTTTCCTCTCCAGTCCATTTTTTTTTTCACGCACTTATTTATTATGTGTCATATCTGAGGCGGAGGCGAGCTATTTAACAGCCATTACGGTGCCGGATGAAAGGCTGAGTAGGCCTCGCCGCCGCCCGCTGACCTGGATGTGTGTGTGTGTGCGTCTGCATTGCATAGTGTCCCACAGCTCTGGAAGTGTGTGTGTGTGTGTGTGTGTGTGTGTGTGTGTGTGCAACCTGCTCTCATTGGCCGATGGAGGAGCGTTTCTCTCCCTCTCCAGTCGTATGAACTAACAGAGATGGAGAGGAAAAAATGTCTTGTTTATGTTATAAAATAAATAAAAAGTGATTCCAGCGGGCAGCGGGGGCCCGCTCATCCACCCCTCCTCTCATCCCCCCCTCTGCTCATCCCCCCATCCTCTCATCCTCTCATCCTTCTCTTGGAGCAGAACCAGATCACTGATGTGGTTTCCATTTGTGTCTGATGTTTTTTTTGGCTAATACTTTCTAATCAGAGCCCATTTGTGTCATGGTAGCATGTGTGGACATGCGTGTGTACGTGTGTGTGTGTTTGTGTGTGTGTGAGACGTGCCACTGCCCCCCCTCTCTCTCTTTCTCTCTCTCTCTTTCTCTCTCTCCTGCAGGGCCTCAACCGTTTTCTTCATTTGTTACAGCTTTGTGTTTTTTTTCCATCCTGCGCTGGGGAACACAACGTCTGGTTTAATATCATTTTCCAATCACCGAAGGCTGCGGGGCAAGGACTTCTGACTGGGCTGTTCCAGCTAATACCAGAGAGAGAGAGAGAGAGAGAGAGAGAGAGAGAGAGAGGAAATAATAACCCTAGCGGTGGATGATCATCGGCCTCTGGTGCTCTGACCGCCCTCGTCATCATCGCGGACGTATCCAACGCCATCTGGTTGTTTTTATGATTTTACTAGAGGCATGGACCACTGAAGTGAGAGATGTGTAGTTAGAGGAGGAGAAAGGAGGGAGGGAGGAGGAGAGGGGGAGGGGGGGGGCTGTCCAGTGTGGATATGTACTTTATCAAGGCGAGACAGGCCTGCTGTAATGCACGTCTCTTTTTGAAGAGGTCCAGATCCTGAGGAAACTGATTATACAAGAGAGAGAGAGAGAGAGAGAGGGGGGGGGGGTCTCTGGAGAGTTAAGATGCAGGGACATGTGTTGTCTTCATCTTCACCCGCCCTCCCTCTCCTCTCCCTCTCTCCAGTCTTTTTTCTCTTCTGAGAGATAGAGAGAGAGAGAGAGAGAGAGAGAGAGAGAGAGGGTCGTGGAGGAGAAAGAAAGGGGAAAAAAAAACATTATTAACTCATAAGCTGGTTAATGCTGTAGCACTCTCAACCTTCAGCTCAAATGAGAATTTCCGTCATTTACATATCAATTTAATTTCCTGTGTCTGCCCCCCCCCACACACACACACACCTTCATTAAAAGCAGCATTTGCTTGCTACTGCAGTCAACCTGTACAACACATTTCCCTGAGCAGTGAGCACTCACACACACACACACACGCACACACACACACGCGCACACACATACACAAACACACACACTCTTAGGCATCCTACACACACACAAAACATTGATGTGTTGTCACAAGAAAATGCAGCGATGCGCACACCTACATGTACTTTGTGTCATGCACATACACAGATGTGAGAGCACCCACACACACACACACACATACACACACACACACACAGAGGCAGTGTGTGGAGACTCGTGCAGACAGCGGCGGCTCAGTCAGGATTAAACCGGCGATCAGAGGAATGAAAGGGAAGCTGTCACTGCACATCGGCCCCCAGACACATCACGCTCAATAATTACACCTTCTCCTTCCCTCGCCTCACTTCCTCCTCACTTATAACCTCCTACCTGTGTGTGTGTGTGTTTGTTTGTTTGCGTGTGTGTGTGTGTTTCACAGATGGCATGCTTGAATGGCACCCAGCACATGAAAAAGATGCCTTTATGAAATGTGCGCCTGCTTGAATTACTCTCATTTTAAATTGTACACTTTAAAAAAATAAAAATAAAAGCCTTTCTGGTGTAAAACCACACCTGAGTGTGTGTGTGTGTGTGTGTGTGTGTGTGTGTGTGTGTGTGTGTGTGTGTGTGTGTGTGTGTGTGAAATGCACGGGCACTACATGCGTGTGTTTCAGCCGGGGGGGGGGGGCACTTTTGAAGCGATACAGATGTGCCTCGCTCTGCCCACATCTGGCGGTGAGACGGAAACCTGCAGGGGATGTGTGCAGCTAACCACTTCAGTCTGCGGCTCGGGGCTCATGAATCTGATCAAATATTCAGTTCAGGCGGAGCGTTGCACGGCCAAGAGTGTAAAGCAAGTTTCAGGTCTGTCAGTTTAAGTCCGGGCCATGTGTGACCTTTCGGTTTGAGAGTCAAGAGCTCCCAGATCTGAGAGCCCTTTCACGATATGTTCTCATGGAATTTTTTCCATTTTCAGAATTACAGAGAATACACGAAAGACAAATCTCAAATACACTGCAAAAATTTAAATCTAAGTCAAATGAAATATCTCAAATGAAGGCAATCTATGCTTGTTTTTTGACTGACAGTGTAGTTCTTCTTACAAGGCGGTTTTAATGTTGGAGCATTTCACTTGTTTTAAGAAATCTTGGCAAGTCAAATGTTCCTGTTCTGTTGGCAGATAATTTGGTTTATTTCAAGTAATATTCCCTAATTTTATTACTTTTTTTTCTTGTTTTTTTGGGCTGAATTTTTGCAGTGCAGGGTGTGAGACTAGATGGGGGGGGGATGGTTTTGGTGTGGCTTATTGCATTGTTACTCATTCCTCCATATTAGTTTTTATGAGTTGTATTTCTAAATGAGCTACACCGTGGAGTTACGATCAAAACACATCTGCAATTTCCTCCTTCCCCCCCCCCCGCCGAGGGCCGTTTTGATGTATTATTACCGCTCGCCTCTCACGTGTAGTTTAACATGTTCGCGTTCTCCGACTCTAAGTGTCTCTGAGTGGACCGAGCCGGACCCAGGATTCACGCGAACCGGTCCACTCCGCATAATGCAGCAGCTGCGTCTGAAAAAAAAAAAAGAAAAACGTGTTCTCTGGAGCGGGTAATGAATCCGCTCAGGCTTCGGTTTCGCTCGCCGTTCGTCCCCTTTCGCTAGCTAATGACTCGGTACTGTAGGACTCCTCCGTATCCGGGGCTCGGAGTGCGGCGGTGACTTGTTATTATAGCTCAGCGCTTGAGCGTGTAATACATGTAAATCTCAGCGTCTGTAACTTGGTCCCCCCGAAGCTCATTATTTGTGACAAGTGTGTGAGACCGTGTTTGTTTTTTTTCCGGGCGGCGGCGTTGGCTGCAGATGAGTAATGAGATCACACTCATGCTGCCACAGCATCTCTGGATCCGGATCCTTTAGGGGACCCGGATCCATCACCGAACCGGCCTGGGAGGAGACAAACGTAAAAAGTCTGGGGCCTGAACGCCTCGTCAAGCATCACCGGTCCTCTGCGTGTTTTCGGTGCGCGTGTATCTTTAATTAAACTCCATTTCCACACAGCTGTATAATTAAACAGGTATCGCTGAGGCAGAGTCGGGATGTCAGTCCAGGATAAACGCGGTAATGAGTCGTGAAGGTGAATCGATGAAACAGATTTATTAGGCTGAAAATACTCCAACATCCCAGATCTCAATTTTTATCTTCTTTCATTTGACCTTTATATGAAAGTCCGTGACAGACATGTTGCATTCAGACTTCAGGATCACATTCAAAGTCTTCTTCATCTATTTCCCAGCTACAACTTAGTTTACAGCTTAGCGTGAAGGCTCAAAAATCCACTCATCAGAATATAAATACAGTTAATTTAGACTTAGTCATGAATACAAATGCTACCCCGGTGTCAACTGCCTATATTTAGGCTTTAAAAAAATAAATAAGACAATGAGCCAGTATGAATTATTACAATTGTTGAAGCGTAAGTGTATCTGCTCATGAGCCTCAGAACCCATTTGCAGGGGGATTTGGCCCTGAGCCTCGTCTGGGAGGCGAGACACGTCTACTTGACATGCCTGTGTGTGTGTGTGTGTGTGTGTGTGTGTGTGTGTGTATGTGTGTGCGTGTGTGTGTGTGTGTGTGTGTGTGTGCTGACTATTGTATGCAGACCGGTGCAGACGCTATAATCTCGAAAAACTCATAATAACCAAATTTGAGTTACAATGGGATTTTAAATAGTTTGGCGCGCTGCATTTCAAGTCGTTCATGTTCGGTTTATTAATGCGCTCGCGTCACTTCATACGCTGACTAAGCTGCGGTGACTCATTTACTTTATTGCGGTTCTTTTTTTTCAAAGTTTTTCTCGCCGCTTCCAGCGTCGGAGCGACGAAATCATCCGTGAGATCGGTTTACCGCGAGCGCGCGGCGTGCCACGGGGAGTCAGCCGGCTTCAGCTCGCTCTCTAGAACCCCTTTTAATTTAATCGACTACCCGAGACACGGGATTCTGTTGTCGCTGTAGAATTAGAGAACGTTCCCGCCTGTAGAAAAATGCGGAACTTAAATGAACATGAAGTTGAGATTAGGAGCCAAATTCAGAACAGATAACAGTTTTAGTAGGAATAGAACGAGCGAGAGGTTATTACAGGTCGAGCTTACCCACATGTCGTGTTTAGAAACAGGCCTATAGCCGATACTCTCTCCTCATTGGCTCTTTTTCATCTACATTTAAAAGTGGCGAGGAAAGCCGCGGCGCTGCAATCGTGACCGTTACATTCACACACACACACACACACACACACACACACACACACACACACACACACAGACACACACATTCTGTGGTGCTACCTCTATTGATAATAAAGACACGTTCTTCTCTCTAAATGAAATCCCATTAGGCCGCTCGCCGGTCCTGTGTAGTGACAAAAGATGTTTTCTTCAAAGGGATCCGGTGACAGCGGATCGCCGCAAAACACACGTTCAGTTTTGTTTTCCACCCGTCGGCCGGGTTACCTTCCTGTCTTTGTCATGGAATACACACACAACAACAACAACAACAACAACAAAAGAGCATTTTAATGGAGTCCGTGGGAGGGGAGGGCATGGAGCCGTCAGTTACTTGTTTCCTCCGGTCGTCCGTATATATCCGGGGTATATACTGGATTTCATCACTTCATCACTATGATAGGCCTAAGAGAGGGGCTGAAGGGCTCCCAGTGGCACGCACACACACACACACACACACACACACACACATTCCAGGCCTCTCCAATACCCCTTCGGGCTTCTCGGTGTCTGCACCGGCAATCGACCCCGTCCAACCAATTAAAGACAGCGATTAGTTCCCGATCGATGGCCGAGGTCGGGGGCGGGCCGGATGAGGACAGCAGGAGAGGAAGGGAGCCGTTTAAAGAAAGACACACCGCCATGACCCGGGGAGAGGGTCTGATTCGCTCTCCCTGTCCTCAAGCCCCTCCCCCTGAGATCACACATGCATCAGGTGCTCCTCCCTGCAGGGCATCGTGTAATTTCCTGCAGAAAGACTTGAGGCGAGACCCCGTATATACAGTATATATATATATATATATATATACTGTATATATAAACATATACAGTATATATACAGTATACTGTATATATATATATATATATATATATATATATATATATATATATATACATATACGCACATGCAGAGGAATGCAGAGTAAACTATTGTCATATATAAAAAAAATGTATGTTTGAAAGAGGGAGGATGAGTTACCGCTTCCAAAACATTCAGAATCTGAATTATTTCCATTTGTCATCCGTTTAAAAAAGAAAAGAAGTATTTATTGCATTTACAAGAGACCTTGAACTGTGGGTAAAAGACGGCCATTAACATTCGCTGGTCCTCCTTCATCAGCAGCTGGTGGAGGAGGGAGGGTGTTAAGTAAAGAGACGCTGATCTGTTTTTCTCTCCTGCAGATATCACACCAGTGAGCCTGTCACCCACACAGCCAATATCACAGGCGCTCCACACACTGGGTTCAGTCACAGGGCAGAGAGAGAGAGGGAGAGAGAGAGGGAGCAGCAGGGAGGGAGGACAAAGTGAGGAGGAGGAAGAGGAGGACGAAGGAGGGAGAAGTCAACAAGGGTAAAGAATGTGCGAATGTTGTCGTGTCCCGGTGGCTCGGAGCAGGAGGCCACACGCCACGCGCCTCCAGTGCAACGTGTGTCAGCCCCAACTCCAGGAGGAGAGGAGAAGGAGGAGCAGAGAGCATGATATGGTGTGGAGAAGATGAGAGGAAGAGGAGGGGTGCTGGATGGGGAAGAGGAGAAGTACGCAAAATAAAGTCCACCGGCAAAATAACATCGTCGCCGCCGCCCCGCCCCCTGAAGCACATCTTTTTTTTTTTTTTTATTAACACGTTTCCCGCGGCGATAAATTGGTCACTCCCATGCGGCGTTAAGTGCAATAAAGTGATTCCTGGGGAACGTTGCCGCGGCGAGGCTCGGCCATAATTGCAATTAAGTAAATATTTTTTGACGAGTGAATGCCGGTTTTCCATAACAAGTGACATTTTAACTTTCAGTCTGCCCGGCGTGTCATCGTAGACGCCAGCTTCCCGGAAGCGGCTAATGTCTGCGGCTTGTGATTTCTTTGAGCCGGTGTTCTGTCATTTCATGCTACTTGTCGATAACCTATACCTTGTGGTATTGCGCATGCGCCGAGTCGATTTTCCGAGTTTGTTTGACACGCCCATAATGTTTTACAACCCTGTCGATGCACGTCTGATAACGGGGAGTGACATCATCAAAATCCCGATTATTTCCCTAGTTAAAAGTACATTCAGCATGTATATTGTACAGGTAGTAATAATATGTAGTAATAACATGTAGATTAATGAGTGATAAGCTTTTGTGTCAACAAATTATTGTAAACATGAGTTTGTTCACATTATCATAATAAAGCACTGGTTTATTATTAGGGTATTTAGTGTTGAAGATAAACACTTTAACACTGAAAAGTGAAACATTGAACTTTGAAAGAAAAGCATATTTTGATAGTACAATAACATGCGTTCATGTAAGAATACTAAATTGAATTATATCAGGGGTAGCATATTGTGATAGTACAATAACATCCTATTATGCTAGAGTAGCATGAATCGATACACACCTATCGGTTTATGCAGCGGTAGCAAATTCTGACAAGGCAGCAAAACATGACAGAACACCGGCGGTGGCACCGTAGAGAGGCGTGGCGACGGTCCGAGGCGTGGCGACGGTCCGGGGGCTCATCGCCTCATTCACAGGGCGACGCACCAGGTGTTGATTCCTCTCCATCTGGCTCCAACTACTCCTTCTCCTCCTCCTTCTCCTCCTCTCCTCACCTCCAGCCTTCACCACCTCCTCTCGCTCGCTCACGGCCTCCTTTCCTACACCTCCTCGCGCTCTCACTCAACGGCCAATTTAAACCGCCCGAGGAGAAACGCGAGTGAAAAAAAACAAAAACCATCGATTAAAGTCGAGACGTCACCGTGACAACCGCTACGAGTCCACCGTGAGCTCCTCTGTTCTTCTTCTCTCCTCTACTGTAATGTTTATTTAAGGCTATGCATTGTGTGTGTGTGTGTGTGTGTGTGTGTGTGTGTGTGTGTGTGTGTGTGTGTGTGTGTGAGAGATACCACATCTATCTTGCATGTGACTGTCCGTGTTGTGTGCGCATGGCGTGGTGACACATGATTAATGTGAGGTTGGCCACAGTCTGCCCCCCCCCCCCCCCCTCCCTCCTCTCCGTCCTCCTGGTGGCCTCTCCGTCTCTCCCTCTCTCTCTCGCCCGTCGTCTCCATCACTGTCCCTTTCGTTCTAAATCTGTTTCATCACCCTCCTCCTCCTCCTCCTCCTCCTCCTCCTCCTCCTCCTCCTCCTCCTCCTCCTCCTCCTCCTCCTCCTATTTTTCCTTTTCCCCTCGGCCACTTCCAAAGCACCGCCTGTTCACTGTGTTCTTTGCATGCGCATCCAGGCAAGACAGTCACACACACACACACACACACACACACACACACACACACACACACACACACACACACACACACCTCCCTGTCTTTATTTAATCATTGGCTCTATTACAGGGGGATATTTTCCCAGACAATGCCTCAGAAGGCGGTGAGCCAGGCCGGCCCGGATGAGAGAGGGAGATCTCTCCATCCCTCATCACACGGACGCCACGGCGCTGGCGCTCCCACTGACTGAGATGAATGAATTTAATATATCTCCCTTTTGAAGAACAGATGACCCCCTCCTCCCGATACGGCTCTCTCTCTCTGTCTCTCCATCGCAGGAGGTCTTTATATTCTCGCCCCGGCCGTGAAATGCACCGGGGAGGAAATCCGAAGGGATTCTGACGGAGACTAATTTGACGTGACTCGTGGATATCTTTGTCCATATTGGAGCGGCCACATCCACACACACACACACACACACACACACACACACACACACACACACTCCCTCTCACCCTCCTCTTTTTTTCCTTTCCCCAAACACTTTTTATGATCAGCGAGATCGCTGCTTACGATGGGAGTTTCTGTTTGTGTGTTTCCGCGGCTGTTTGCGGCACGCTGTGCTTTCACGCCTCGGGGAAATATGACGTTAAATTCAGTTTAATAGCCGCCGCAGCTCACGACGGCACGGAGCGGGGCGACCCGAGCTGTTTCTCAATTTAAAGTTGTTTTTGAGAGTTTTTCTTCTGCCAGTCGAAGGGGAAATCATTGCTTTCGACCCCTCGGATAAGAGGTTAAAGGTCGGCCAGGAGCTGAAATGCCTTGTAGGTCAAAAATCACAGTTCCACTTCGTCAAAAAGTCTCTTTTCCACGGCGTCCGTCTTTGTGCTGGAGTGTCGGAGCGCGTTATGGTGATGTGACGCCGAAGCAAAGTAAGCCACGGCGGCACGCCTTTTATTCCCGTCCTTATTGGATCCAGTGCTCTCTGGAGACGGCGCAGACGCTGATGCCTCCGGTCGTTCCTCCGTCCCTCAAAGCAGACAGCCTGCTCTGTAAGTCTCACTTAATTAGGCCACAAATTGGATGGATTTGCGTCCATCCAGGCGCCAACATGTCTTTTATTGGGTATTTATCCCGTGAGGTTAGGGCCACGCTGATCGAATTACACTCTCTCAGACCTGCGTAGCCAACTTCTCTGCTAAGCAGTGCATGTGCTCTTAGGATACATTACATCACATCGTTTAGATGAAGCTTTTATCAAAAGTGACTCACGACAAGTGCATTTAAACATGACTACAAACTCAGAACAACGAGAATCAACTAAGTTAGATTTATTAAAGATACCCAAACTACAAAAAAACATATGTAATAGCATAAGTGCTATTCTAGTGCCGCTGCAATGCTAATCTGTTTTTATTCAAGGTAAAGTTGGGATGGAGATGTTTTTAGTTTCCGGTGGACGCTGTAGACTCTACAGCTACAGTGTAGAGACTTCCTTCTGTCCTGATGTCAGTGGGGAGCTCGTTCCACCGCTGAGGAGCAGGACAGACACCAGTCTGGATTTAGTGGAGTGATCAGCTCGAAGTGACAGAGTCACACGTCGCTTGATGCCGAGCGGAGAGAACGCGTTGGGCTGTGAGGATGTGCTGCATGCTGAGTGTGTAGCACACACAGAGAGTCCTCTGGTAGAAAGGTAGATGTGTCATCGATTCAAACATGTTGCCTCATGATGCTGTTTGGAGCTAACGGCTAACGGCTACTTACACCTAAGGGCTACTTGTAGCCAACAGCTACATGCGCCTAGCGGCTACTTGGACCTAACGTATCTTTGAAGCTAACAGCTACTTGCATTATCAGCTACTTGCTGCTAACGGCTACTTGCAGCTAACGGCTACTTGCAGCTAACGGCTACTTGCAGTTTTGAAACACGCGATGCGCTTCATGCAGGAAGCGATGTAAGAGCACATTTTCTTTTGTTTTTGTTCGTATCCATAACGTTCTTATTTTGGCATTCATTGATTTCTGGTATTCGCCGATATTTTGGCTCTTCTCCTGTTCAGCAGCACTTAACCAAGACAGGAAGAGGAATGGCTGTTTTCTCATTCCAAATATGTTGTTCTTTTGGTAATCAGTGTACCTAAAAGTTGACAAAGTCACAGTTGTTAAACGTTGTTTTCCACTGTAGTGTAATGGAAGTGTTTAAATAGCCTCCCTCCATGCATGAAGTCATTATTTAGACCTCTATGATGAAAATTCAGGCAAGGTTAACATTTTTCATAAGCATAATCTGTCATTTTGATTATAATCAACCTGGTAAATTAATGATTCATCATAATGTGTTAATAGCATCATTTAAGAGTCTCACACTCATCCGGTGAACGAGTCTGATGAGTAATACAAATAAAAAGCCACAAAAATTAGTTTAAGTCTTGTGAGTTAAAAAGAGAAAACGTAAAGAAAAGCGACGCCTTTACATCCCCAAACACCTGCATGTGCCAGCAGAATTGCGCATGTATTTGTGTGCGTGTGTGTGTGTGTATGAGTGAGCAGGTTTTGCACACACACACACACACACACACACACACACACACACCGGGCACCAGAGTGCTGTTAATTTCCGCCTGAGCAGGGGAACGGCCACTAAAAGTATCACTGAAGTGATGAATGTGCTGCTCGGCAGCGGCATCAGTGTTTAATCTGAGTCATTGGAGAAATAGCACCGCATCAACTTCAAACGACTTCCTTTCATCCGCAGTTAGAGACGCAGTCGCAGATGTGGACCCTCTCCCCCTCGCCTTGTTGCATTTCTCCTGCACATTTTTCCTAATGCCATTCTCTGCAGTCCAAATGAATGTGAAACGCCATCCCTCACACCTCCGGCCCTAATGGCTGCGCCGCATGGACGTGTCTCTGTGTTTATGTGTGTATGTGTGTGTATGTGTGTGTGTGTGTGTGTGTGTGTGTGAACGCCGTCAAATGGCGTTGTTTATCATGTCTTTGCTGACAAAATACTTGTGTAGATGAACTGCGGAGCAAATTACACAGCGACGCTTGAGTATTACTCTTCCTGAGGGCCGGGCTGACGCCGGGTGTGTTGTTGTAGCATCCAATACAACAATATACATCAATAGCCCCACACAATAATAATAATGATACGTAATAATAATACAATATACCTACTTTGTATGCGAGAAGAACGAGAACTTGGCCGCCAACTTCCTTTTTACAAGCACGTTTGATCAATGCATGTAAGAACCGTGACCTGGTGGGCGGGGGTGGTAGTGCATCCCGACGTAGTCGTACACAACATTGGAGGGGCTGAAATTAATTTTTTTGAAACGCAACACATGCATTTGCTAAATTAATTCAGATGAATTATAATAGTCATGTAATAGGGGGTCCTATGGGTTACAGACTCATCCCACACATCCAATACCCATCAGGCCCGATGAACCCAGCAGCACTGCAGACCCAGTGTAAGAACCGGTGACCTCTTGAACTGTGTTGTGTGACCCCATATTTACTTTGTGTGTAATAATGGAATTGAACACAAATGCATTTAATATTAGATCAGCAGATTTTGATGTCCATGTAGTGAGTAGCTATTCATTTGAATTTCTTTCATACTTGTTATAATAATACTCTGTACTATCGCTTGAGGTCAAATAGAGAATTATATTCGGGCTCGAGAAGTTAGCTCCGCCCCTCTGCAGCAATTGCTTATTTTGACTACAGCAGTGGACATGAAGAAGAAGAAAAAGGGAAACAAGGAGGCCAAAAAGCGATCCAGAAGGACGATGACGCGGACCATCGTCAGAGATGGACGATGGAAAAGAGTTCAACTGGAATGACGACGATGGTGGCCATGACAACGGTTATCGTCTCTCAGACGCCGTGGAGGGAAAAAACCCTCATGACCGGTGGGATACAAAGGGAAGAGGAAGAAGTCACAGCGGAGGGAAAGTGTGATGACGAAGGACGGTCATGGGCTCGTTAATGGGAACCAGTAACCAGCCAAAGGGACCAGGCTGGTCATTCAATGTCTGAAGAGCAGCTCCAGACTCACTCGTCTTATTCCTGGCTTCAGGAGCGTAGCTCATGTTCACAAATGATTGATCAAACTTCTTCGTGGGACTAGCCCTATAGGTGTATTCACAACGTTTCTATTGTTGTCTTCAAAGTCTTCCGTCTTTGTCTGGGAGCAGTTATTTAATTGTTTGATTTCTTTTGGGTTGAATATCATCACTTTGGCTCCGCAGGTGTTAGAGTTTCTTATCCACTGCTGCTATTTTAAAAGAAGTTTATAAGTGCAACACTCTTACCTGACTTTATAATTACAATATCAATATTTTAAATCACTTCTTAACAAACATTTTTTATAGATCAGCGTTTAAGTGACGTCGTCCTTTCATACAGTTCTTTGGTTCCCATCATTTAGTGTCTTGTTCTTTATTTTGAATTTCTATTTCTCTATTCCAATTGTTTTGCCTTGATTCTATGTAGAGCTCCTTGTAAACTGTTTTTAGCTGCACCATATAAATAAAGTTATAATAATAATAATAATAATAATTATTATTATTATTATTATTATTATTATTATTATTATTATTGTTATTATTATTATTATTATATTTATTATGAATAACATGACAGCCAACAAATTGACACAGGTAGGTGCTCTTGGATAACATTGAGGGCGGGGCTAATGTCCTGATTCACTTGCTTGGTATCTATTCATGTAAATGCAACGCATGCTGTACAGTACTGTACATATGTGTGTGTGTGTGCGCGCGTGTGTGTGTGTGTGTGTGTGTGTGTGTGTGCGTTCCATGCAGGTACAGTCAATACAGGATATCCTTCCCTGGTACCGGCCTTACAAAGTAGTATTTCTTTGTGTGTGTAACAACAACACACCGCTTCATGAAGGACTCTGTTTCTGTATTTTTCAGCGTCAAGTAAAAAAACGTTTCCCTCGCTCGGAAAAACTGCTGACAAGCTCCAAAGCTTCTGGGGGGTAAACGAAACAAAAAGGTTTAGGCCTGTATGTGAGCCCCCCCCCCCCCACAGAGCGTACAGTAAAAACAAGAATATGTCCTTCAGAAACAACTACAGGGCGCTTCATGGTATGTGAGGAGAACACACCGCGGGGTCAAAAGGTCACCTGCTACATGGCCATTACAGAGCGCCGCCGTGTTTACCTCCGGAAAGGATGGTCCCCTTGTCCTTTTTTTTTTCTTCTTCTTCTTTTAGATGTTGTTTTTAGAGGACGTGTGTATTAGAATAGAATAGAATAGAATAGAATTATACTTTATTAATCCCCAAGGGGAAATTTGCGGACACAGTAGCACCAATAAACATTAAACTAAAACACAATAATAAAATATACATATAAGAAAGAAGAACAAGTGTGCATAAACTATACAAGTGAGATATAAAATACAAAAATACAAGTGAGATAAAATTAAAAAAATAAAAATAAAAATAAAATAAATATATGCAAATATAATATATAATAAAATAAAATATATGCAAATATGTATATATACACACAACATATGTTAATATATTAACTCGCCGAGGTCACTCCACCCCAGGCGTGACCTTGACTCGCCCGTGATCCGGTGCATCTCTCCCTCGCCGGGCTCGCCGCCGCCGTAAACACGCGGTTGTCTCCGGGATTACCTTTCCATCAGGGGGAGGGATGAAGTGTGGAAAAGCAATCCCGGCCACCGCTACACGACTTCAGTGGATGCAATTATGCCGATGACGGATCATTTTCTGACCCGTGTCCCTCTCCGGCGGCCCGCTTTCTGTTTTGGTGCGCTGACAGCTGGAGGCCCGGCTCGGAGAAACGCTGAGGTGCACAACTATTTGAAAGACAGCTTGACTCTTTGTGCAGCTCCTTCCGCGTTGTTTACTCGTGTTGTTCTGTGTGTGTGTGTGTGTGTGTGTCAATGCAGCTATGTCATTATTTCGTTATTGCTCTCCCGCTTCTTTTTCTCTCTCGACCTGTCTCTCTTTCTCGTTCTCTCCATCGCCCGCGTTTTTTTCCATCAGGCGTTCTCCGAAGGCTCCTTCACACACCAAAAAATATCGGGTCCCGTTTGGACGCCTCCTCTCGGAGGTTCGGAGAGCCGCTCGAGGGGAGCGGCTTTGAAGGTAGATTTGTGTCTTTATTACGCAAACAAACAAACTAAAATGTCCCGTTTGGAAGTAAATTAATTTATAATTTTGCGGATGAAACTAGAATTTTTTGATGCAAAATAAAATGCTCTCCAAAAAAAAAAACGCGCTCTCCAAAAGAAGATCTCCGAGTTGAGTTTGAACGTAGTGGGCGGGGCTTACGCGAGGCCGTTCTATTGGTGTGTTTAACTTGCTCTAAAAAACTTTTTTGGTTTGTATGCGTAATAAAAACACAAATCTACCTTCATAAACGACCTCCACCTCCTCATCTCTTGGGCGTCTGACACACGCTCCTCGAGCTCCTCGTCCTCGTCTCCTCGTGTTCTCTATTTGTTTGCTCCGTACAAAAATAAAATAAATATATTATCTCGCAGCGCTCTGATTCAGCTCCATTCACCCGCCGAACCTCACAAATTGGCAAGTCTGTGACCTTTAACACGCTGTAGCTTAACCTTTGGTTTGCATATACCCCCCCCCCCCCTTCGTCATTTTATTCCCCATTCCACGCATGTATTTCCCATCTCTCCAGCATCACTGCTATTGTTGACCCATCCTCCCTGTAGACTTTAACTGAAGATATCCTTGAATGCTGATATCCTCCTTTACAAATCCATGGCATGTGACCTTGAATTAATTGAGTCCTCAGACTGTGTTTCCTCAGCCCTTATCGCATACATGCATACCACACACTTACCTTCCACGCAGACTATACATACGTGTGTTTATTCCTCTAACATCTATTCCACTCCCTTCCACTTCATCTCGAGGATTCGCCTGGCAGCTATTTTACATGGAGGATATCACATTATGCCTCGCAGAGCCGCGCCGGGGACTTAACGTCTTATTCATACTTGTCCCTATCTTAACCCCGGCCCTCCATCACTTCTTTGTCACGCGGGATGTCGTTTTCTCTTGGCAACATGGCCGCCTCCAGCAGCATCAGCACCATCAGCCCCGTAGGGAGCCGGTTCAGCAGAAGGCCCTGCATGCCGAGGGTTTGGCAGACGCCACGGGGTCAGAGGTCACCCGGCTGCCTGCTGCAGGTATGCAGGGCAACTTCCGCCGCTGCCTCCCCGATTCTGCACTTTTGTTGGCACGGGTATCCTGGATGTCGGAAAAACACCAGCTGGCCACTATGATGGAAACAGGCAGTTTATCTTTAAAGGACAATCACGTCTGTTTTCTGCTTCTTAAATGCCCCCCCCCCTCCCCCCCCCTCCCCGTGTGGGGATGAGTGACCTTCACGGCCGGGTCGGTGTCAGTCCTATTATTAGTAGGCTGCGTGAAAGCAGTATTTTTTTAATTTATTTAACCTTTATTTAGCCAGAGACAGATTAAGAACAAATTCTTTTTTACAACTGTGGCCCGACAAGAGGCAAAACCTCTTGAGGGAAAGGAGACATGAATAAATAACGAATAAACACAGTTAAAAAAATAAAATAAACACAGTTAAAAGGTGCCAAAGAACGGAGGAACCGACATGCTAACAACCTGAGAAACAGCTGCATTTGTTCTTTAGCAGTAAAGATGTAATGAACAATACTGGGAGAAACAACATCAAAGGTACGTCTGACGAGTGTTTTACGCTACGTTCACACCAAAAGCTCCGCGAGGGGCGGGGCTTAAATCCGTAAATACCGTTATCATTTCCTACATCCACCGAGGAGGATCTAACCACTGGTTCTTCTTTATACTTGTTGTGGACATCCCACACACGTCTGGACACCTAACGCACCGTGTTTGGGTTGATGACATCACCCGTAGGCTCACACAGCTCGGTCACTTTCACCCATTATTACGTCTGAAAGACTTCCAGCGCTGCGAGAGCGGAACGTCTAACGCCCTTGTGTCTGGGTTCATAACATTAATATCATATATATATATATATATATATATATATATATATATATATATATATATATATATAAAAATGCCTTCTCCCAAATCGTGTCGCCCAAAACGCCCAAAGCGCGCCGCTAGGGAAAATGTTGCGTGTACCGTAACCCCGCCCCTCTGAAGGTTGACTTTGATTGGGATCTCGTCGCGTTGCATTCGGTGTGAAGGCAGCATTACTCTCCTAACCCTCCTGTTACCTTCACATTTTTACCCACAACATATTTTACCCTCGGGGTCAATTTGACCCCAGAAATTAAAACCTCCAGAAAAGTATTAGAATTAATATTGTTTCCAAAGTTTAAGTGTGAGTGACAGCCTGGGGTCAAATTGACCCCAAAGAACATCGACGTTAAACATTGAATGGGGTCAAATTGACCCTAAAGGTAACAGGAGGGTTACATAGACACGATGAACTCTATTCTGTGAAGCATGACGCCCGACTAGAGCAGGACGGCAGCGTCGCATCAGATGAGGAGCTTTTAGTGGGCCAAGGGCGACTATATCTGGATTAAAACCCAGATTTTCACTTCAGTGGCTCTTAAATATTTCTTATTATGGTACTTTTGTAGTTTGACTATGTTGAGGAAATGTTACTTTCTGTATTCTTGTTGTTCTTAGTTTGTACTCTAGGTTGAAATGCACTTATTGTAAGTCACTTTGGATAAAAGCGTCTGCTAAATGACATGTAATGTAATGTAATAAAACGTGTAATTACCCAAAATGCAACATGGCTAAAGAAATAGTGTGTGAATATGCTCATATGTGTCAGTAACCAAACTCTCTGCACATTGTCATGTGTAGATGTGTAGTATCCATGTGTGTTGGGCCCTTTCCCATGACAGTGAGTGTTATTTAAGCTCGAGCTGTGACTTTAAGGTCACACTCAGAGGGCTCAGAGAGGCCGAGCTCAAAGACACGCTCTTGCTACACCCTAAATAATTTTCGGGCTTTCAGTTGGAGGCGTTCAGGTATTTCGGTGACTGTGGGAGGGGTGTCAAGAGACCGGAGCGCGCATCACCGCCAACATGCAGCAGTAAATTAGTCAAGTTTAAAGCAGAGGAGGGCGTTTAACATCCGATACGAGAGGATGACGCGACGGTGCGAAGCCCCTGGGCTGCCATCAGGAGAACGTAGAGGCCTGGAAGTAATGGAGATGAATCCCTGCGTGGAGGAGAATCCATCTTGTTCCTCCCCGTGAGTCAGTGCCTTGCCCCGTGAGCCGGGATAAAATATCTCCTCCGTTACCCGAGTTCACACACGCACACACACACACACAGACGCAGACGCGCGTCCAGACGAGGGTGTTTTGTCATATTTTTATTTGTCATTTTTCAAGTAATAATGGGTTGCAGTACACAGTTGTCAGATAGGACAGGAATCAGCATGCATATGAATGCTAAACATCACTCCCACTGGTATCCGGCCCAATCAACGCGCTCCGTTGTCGTTTCCATATATCATCGTTTTCTTCGCATAAAGGCGTCGTGGATACAATTGGCCGTGGACAGGTTCTTTGTTGAAGCTAATTGTCGTCATCTGGAGGAAGCCATTAGTCCTGTGCTGCTGATGGAGAGTAACAAAAAAAAAGAAGATAACAAATCAAAATAACAAAGTAGAAATATGAATGGGTACGTATTAAAACAAGCTAACGAAGAATAAAGATACACATCCCAACCCCCCCGTGGCCGTGCAGCACACGTCGACTGATGGCTGCCGATGAACAAAGTGCGTCAAATTAGTGTCGCGTCTAGACGGCGTCTCAACGCGGACGTCGAGTGGACATAAATTTGACAATAAATACGTAGTTAGTAAGTGTCTTCCAGATAAATGAGCATGCAACGCTACACTGTGTGTGTGTGTGTGTGTGTGTGTGATTGTGATTTATGATTTATCGGTGTTGGGGCCTCTTCGCCCTCCCAGCGGAGAGCGATGTGAAGACACGCCCCCTTCGCCGCCGTGACAGGCAGGTCATTTGACGTCGTCTCCGAACATCATTCAAAGATGAACGACCTCCCTGTGTATTGTCTACATGCATACTGTGTGTGCGTGCATAGTGTGTGTGTGTGTGTGTGTGTGTGTGTGTGTGCTTTCCGTGTGTGTATTGTCGCAGTCGTCACGAAGGCGAGGACCTGACCCCCTCGCGGGGGACTCGCACCGCCCCTCCCCCGCTCATCTGACACATCACTAAAAGGGCTCGGGGGTCCACCGGCAGCGCGCACGTGTGTGTGTGTGTGTGTGTGTGTGTGTGAGTGTGTGTGTGTGCAATGCGGATGATGGATTGAGGTCAGGCGGGGTCACGGGGTTGCGATGATGTCGCCAAGACAAACAGCTGCGCTTGTGTCCCGGGGCAGGTGTTTCATAGCGACTCAGCACATTGAAATTAGTCAAATCAATGCTCCACTTCCGCTGCTTTGCATGCGTGCGTGTGTGTGTGTGTGCGTGCGTGTGTGTGCGTGTGTGTGTGCGTGCGTGTGTGTGTGCGTGGTATTCCGGTTTTAGATGTGTGTGTTTTTGACCTATTTAGTCACGACCAAAGGGTCTCTCCTCACCTCCTCCCCCTGGTGTTATCTTCAGTTCCCGGACCCCGACGTTGCAGGACGTCGATCGTCTCGCTGCTTTTGGCTCCGCCTCCTCCGCACTTCATTTTCCCCCCCCCTCCACAAATGGACCGCAGAGAATCGCCCGTTCTATCACTCCGGCACTCTTCCCACAATAGTCTGGGTGTGTAGATTATCCACCCTCCGTTGATTTCTGAGCTTTTCCGGAAGCCCCGAGGTCTGTCTCTGTCTCGGCGTTCCCCGCCAGCTTCTTTCTCACGCTCAGACAACTTTATGTATTCACCCGTCGATACAAACATGCGCTCTCGTGAGGAAACTCTTATTTTCCCTCTCTCTCTCTCTACTGTCTTCCACTTTTGTTGCTTTTCTTCCATCAAACACACCACCGGAGAGAAGTGTTCCCAACATGAAGCTGCACTCGCCAGCAGAGAGCCGTGAGGCCGAGGCCTCCTAAGCTCCTCCCCCTCCTGCATCACACCCCGTATAGTGGTCACAGGTCTGCTGGACACTGTGTGAGCTCATGTTTTAAACAAAGGTTTATTGACTGGGATCTTATTCTCAGAATCTTTATCAAATCAAGATCTTTTCCTCTTTTTTTTGCACGCACATGTAGCTGATTTAGTCCCAAATAAATTGAGTTATAAGTTGTATCAGCGTCTGTTTGGAGTCAACAACTGAAGGGAAATCCAAATGAATATTATGTGAACCATGTTTACGGTCAGTTTTCACTTTTACCTGGACCAATTATAACATCTAACGTGATATTCATGTCAATAAAATTTCTCTCAAGTAAATTAAGGGGTACATTTGAGAATAAATTACACAAAAAAAGCCTGAACGAATTTGCATCTTTAAATAAATGTCTTCATTTTAGTGAAAGGAATTGAACTGAATTATCATAAATTTAAATTCAGGTGTGACGGGTTGTCGCCCTAAAAGAAAAGCAACGATATCCATATTATTCTCATCTTCTAATAAGAGACGTTTCTCTCTGTTGACATCATTGTTGGGCAGAGAATCAATATTTGAGGGTTTCTGATCACATCTGTCTGTTCCTTCATCTCGCCTGAGAGAGTTTACTCCACAGACCTGCGCTCTGTCTCGTGGCGACGCTTCACGTCCTCACGGCCTCTGGACTCACGGGACGGGCTTTGAAATTAAGACATTATAATCCGTCTATTGTTGGTAAATGTTCTGGACCCCCCCCCCCCCCCTGGAGTCCAGATATGTAGTTGGATCCCCCTTGGAGTCCAGAGCTGGTTGTGGATCCCCCTTGGAGTCCATAACTGGTTGTGGACCCCCCCCCCCCCCTTGGAGTCCAGACCCGGTTGTGGACCCCCCTCCTTGGAGTCCACACATGGTTCTGTATGTGATTGGCTCACGTTAGATTGTAAAAAAGAAGATACATTCACTTCCTCTCTCCATTCACACGGAGGAAGACGTCTCAGATCTACAGGAGGAATGCATTTATACATGCGTGTAATTTTATAAAATATGTGGGACTACAAAAGTATTTTAAAATACACAAAACAAGTAAAAAAGTTTTAAAAGCCTCAGTTTATTCTGGCTTGTTTCTATGAAATGCAAATAAAAGCAAGACGATGCAAACTACCTTAAAGACCCACACGACAACAATGTGTTCACTCTGTGTGTGTGTGTGTGTGTGTGTGTGTGTGTGTGTGTGTGTGTGTGTGAGGCACAATCTGTTTCCTGTAATATCCCACGTCTGCCCGAATGCCCACGGCTCGTAAAATATGTTCAGAAATATGGTGTTTTCAGGAAAGAGGCACATGTTGCTCGTCTGCAGCACATCCCACACGGAGGAGCTGCCACGCGGCTTCCCCTCCTCTTTTGTTTATTCTCCTCACTTTAAATAAGTTCTTTGATGTTTTTTTAAAGGGAACATCTATCCACTTGTGCAGGTGTCTGTGTTCGACACTACCTGGAGGTCAGCAGGTCGCCTACTCCCGACGCAAACACGCTATTTCAACGGGATACCTGTCCATCGTGCATGTAGATAAGGGCCAGGTGGGTCACTGCCCCGCCACATCCAGATGTGACTGTTGTGCAGAAAGCTCAATACATTCGTATATATATTATTGTTATATTTTTTTTGATGCAAAGTAGCGTGAATATATGTGTGAATAAACTTGACTCACAAGAATTATAGTCTTGTTTTGGAGTAATTGTATTTGTGTATTTTTTTGTCCCCTCCCTTTCCGTTGGGGCAACGGGCCACGCTGCCCTACCGTTACCATGGCAACACCAATGAGCGTGAACCACACAGGCCAAAGTTAACAGTGAGCGGTGGGGCACTTTCAGATGTGCCCCATGAAATCTGCCTGGCAACTAGACTGGAATAATGCGAAAACCGCAAGACCTGTACCCCGTGACTAAGAAAAAAAAGACACATACAGTCAAATGAATGTCAGCCACAGGGTAGTTAGCTATCGCTAGATTTTGACAACTTTGGAAGAGTTTTTTAAGTAATATTATTTCTTTGAAAAAGTCTTCTAAAGTTGTTTGTATCGTGCTTGTGGCGTGTGAAATTTATTTTGAAATAGGATTTATGCTCCATGCCGGCACTCAGCATGCAGCCCATAGTATATCTGACTGTCTATAGAGGCCTTCTGTCATAATAATCAGCTACCTCTATTTTTGTGACGGTGACAAAACGTTGTACAAAATTGCTCCACCAGAAATTTCTGGCTAAAATCGCCACTGAAAACGTACTATATATACAAATATTGTACACCATGGGTCCCCCCCCCCCCTCACCCCCCCCTACATATGAGCGTAGGTCTTCATCTGAATGGAGAACTTTTACACCTCCGAATGAAGTGCAATGAAACACGATGTAAACCAGACACCGAGAGGCACAGGAGTGTTGCGCAACAATCCCTCCTCCTCCTCCTCCTCCTCCTCCTCCTCCTCCTCCTCCTCCTCCTCCTCCTCCTCCTCTCAATTGCAGACTACACACGGACCGTTGCCGGTGAAATGGCGAACGAAGCGGCGAGAGACGAGGTCGCCGTGAATACAGAAATCTCTCGGAACATGATTGGTTGTTTCTTTTTACCACAAAGAGAGCATCGAGCCTCGCCTCCTGAGGAGAGGACATTCCTTTCCTCACGCGCAGCGCTCCGAGTTTTTCTTTGTCGTCCTTCAGGCGGTGGAATGCGTCGACGCGCCGCTATTCAGAGAGACTCACGCTCACAGTTTGAAATGTAGGAGTGCATGGCTCAGAATAAACCGGACGAAACCAGACCAGACCGGACCAGACCGGATAGAAGCGGATCAGACCGGACCGGACCAGATCAGACCAGACCGGACCAGACCAGACTAGACCAGACCAGACCGGACCGGATCAGACCGGACCGAACCAGATCGGACCAGACTGGACCAGACCAGACTAGACCAGACCAGACCGGACCGGATCAGACCGGACCGGACCAAATCGGACCAGACCGGACCAGACCAGACTAGACCAGACCGGACCAGACCGGATAGGACCGGACCAGACCAGCCTAGTCCAGACTAGACCAGACCAGACCAGATCAGATTGGACTAGACTGGTTCAGACCAGACCAGACCAGACTAGACCAGACCAGACTAGTCCAGACCAGACCGGACTCGACTGGTTCAGACCAGACTAGACCAGACCAGACCAGACCAGACTAGACCAGACCAGACTAGACCAGACCAGACCAGACCAGACTAGACCAGACCAGACCAGACCAGACCAGACTAGACCAGACCAGACCAGACCAGACTAGACCAGACCAGACTAGACCAGACCGGACCAGACCAGACTAGACCAGACCAGACCAGACCAGACTAGTCCAGACCAGACCAGACCAGACTAGACCAGACCAGACTAGACCAGACCGGACCAGATCAGACCAGACCAGATCAGTCCAGACCAGTCCAGACCAGTCGTCCCCTGAGTCCCACGTCAGCAGAGTTCTGTACCCGTGGCTCCGGTCCAGCCGTGGCCTTGGTGGCTCGGTCACTATTAGACACAGCTGTCCTCTGCTGCCTTGCCCCTGGCAACACACACACACACACACACACACACACACAAACACATAAGTACAGAAACAATGAGATCAACCTCTTTTAAAAAAATGATTATCCCCATCCGGACTGTCAAAGAAGCCAAATGAAGACCAGTAGGAGCTCTGATTGCTCCCAGAGAGAATCCTCTGGGACCAGAGGTCCTCCATCCCGGGAACACGACACGGAGTTTAAATCATGAAGATCACGTCTTTATCCTCTTCTCTTCGCTCGGCCCTTCTCACGGTCAAGAACCAAAGCCCCGGTACACGGACCCTCCCTCTAACAGCTGATAGTGACCTTCATGACCCCGAGGCCTTCAAGAGTGAAACACGTCTTAAACTCTTGTTTCCGTGGGTTACATCACGTCTGAGCGTCCGCCCGACCCGCCGATCAGAACCGCCGTCGGGGTCCAAGAACATGTGTCGATTAACAGGGCTTTTTAATAAAAAGGCACATAAAGTTAACGGCGTCTTCAACCCCCTTGTTTCCTCACACACACACACACACACACACACACACGCTGTTTATGGAAACATTAGCGGGCTGCACCTCATTAAAGGGGATTTTACTCAAATTGCAGGATGTTTGTTTGCCACTCGTCTGTTTATTTTATTGTTTTTTATCTCCATAAACTCATTAGTATCGTCGTTGCCGGTTGCTCTAGTGTAATCTGTGTTTCCCCCTGATGGAGTTTGGGATTTCTTTGAAAGTATGTTTCCGTGAGATCCGGGGAGTCAGATTGATGATGTTATAGAGAAACCGCTGCTTCATGTGCTCCTATTTAGGTGTGTGTGTGTGTGTGTGTGTGTGTGGGTAACATAGTTCCCCTGAGGCCTTCACACTGATGGAGTCCGGTCAGCGTTGTGCCAGGCCCAATCAGGCGTTGGCTCCACATCAAAGCCCCAGCGTACCCTCTCCGTAAACACACTTTGAACTCCAGAAGAAGCCACTTCCTGTCGTGAAGCACCTGCTTCGCATCGACTTCGTGGATTATTCTCCCTCAAAGCGGCGGAGAACAACGTGATGAGGAAGAAGAAACACCGTCAACGTGCTGCGTCCGCGGAGAACCGTCACTATTCAACGGAGTCCTCTGAATCCCTCCTTTGACCTCCGGTGACCCTTCGCTTCAGAAGGCTGACCTCCTGTCTGAGACGTACGGCGTAGGACATGCTCAGGGGCGTGTGTGTGTGTGTGTGTGTGTGTGATATTGGAGTGGCCTGCTTTTTTTTGTAAAGTTTAAAGGGGCGAAGGAGCCCTCCAGTACGTGGGCGTCGCCACGAGCCCGGAGCCAATCGGCGATGCCGAGCGAGTCGCCGACGTTCGTGACCCGAGAAGAGCGGCGGACCGAAGGTCAAGTGGATGCACGAACAAGGGTAATGCTACCGGAGGACGTGCGCCCGATATATCTCCATGAATGAGACAGTGATCCCCTCCGAGACGGGCGTCCCAGGACTGGACTTGAGGACACACAGAAGTGTGTGTGTGTGTGTGTGTGGGGGGGTGTGTGTGGGGGTGTGTTTTTGTAATATTTTTGCCAGACTGTCAAACTTTTTCCCATTTCACTGCTTTCTTCTTCTCTTCCTCCTCTGTGTTGGCCAAATACAAGACCATACATGGTATTATTTTTACTAAATGAAGCCACACACACACACACACACACACACACACACACACACACACACACACACACACACACCATGGACATACTTGCTAACTCGTGTGTTTTAGTAATGAGGTAATCTTGACCGCTCCAATAATATTCACTCATTAACCAAAAGGAAGAACAAAAATACAAATATTTACAAAAATATGAGTTTCAGATTGAACCTCTTTTAGAAAACGAGGTCTGTCTCAGAGTTTCGAATGTGACTTGACGCTCTAAACGTTGTTGTTTCCATCTGTGTGGTTGTTTACGATCTCCCCTCCGTACCACCGCTCTACCACCGCGCCTGTTGTTCCGGTCCCAACAAACCCGACAGAGTGATACCTCCTCCATCTCGCGGCGGGATGGCGTGAACTCAATTCCACGCTACCTCGTTAAACTTTCACTCGTCAATTCATTAATTCCTCACTGCTTCGATAAATCACCCTGAATGGCGTTCCTCGTCGTGAAGCGGCGTCGAGTGTCTGAGGCCTGCAGGTGAACCTCGATCTGACATCTATCCAATAAGACGTATCAATTATGACTTCCAGGACGTTTGAGCCTTAAGGGTCAGACATTTAGCTCTAATGATGCGGCTGAGGGTTAGAGGCTGGGGAATGCATTATGTCCGTGTGTGTGTGTGTTTAGCTGTGGTTGTCTGAAGAAGACTCTTCATCTTCATCTGGGAATGTCTGCTGACTATTTCCAAGGGTTTAACACAGTTGACCTATGTCTCTTATGCTCACCCAGTGATGTCGTCACACTTTAAACTATTATTAGCGCCTCCTCTATTAGCCGCACGCTCTAACTCTGCTGCAATGGTTCTGCTTAAGAGGTCCGAAATAACTTGTGTGTGTGTGTGTGTGTGTGTGTGCGTGTGTGTGCGTGTTCCTGGAATCGCCGAGAGGACATCAGGTGGAAACAGTTTTCAGGGAAATGCGTGTCGGCAGTTCAGAGGAATTTCTCGTACTCACCCTGCGGAAAACCAGGTTTGGATGGCGTCCAGTTTCTGCCGGTGGTCCTCTTAAGGATAGCGAGACGAGTCCGTGTGTGAGGCGACGTCTGTTTGTGTTCAATAAACGAGGGACGACTCGATTAGGGCGACTTCAGGGAGACGTCTGAACCTAACGAGGAGTATTGGTTCCAACGGGAGAAAACAGGAACAACGGCACCGTGGAATGCCGAGTGTTTGACTGAATTATGGCACTGAATTATAGATTAAGCATATTATAGATTACACATATTACATTAAGCGTTTATTGCTGTGGTTGTCAGATTTAATCCCAGCAGGCTGTATGTGAAAAGTTGAGCTCCACGTGGGTCACAGACCTCTGTGACCTCCGTGACCTCCGTGACCTCCGTGACCTCTGTGACCTCAGCTGTAACTATGCAGTCACTCTCACTTTCCTTTCTCCTCCATTATTCCGCCTCACGTAATATTTCTGTACACCTCCCCACTGTTTTTTACATTGGTACTCCATCCTCTCGTATTGCGGTCTCCTCCCCGTCTCCCCTCCTTCTAAATTGACCTCCCTCGTTCAGCCGGTTCGCTCACACACACTCGGCCGTGTCATCGCTCCGTCGTCAGTGTCTCGGTGTGTGTGTGTGGGGGGGGTTGCCTGGCTGCCGGCCAAACTGTGATGCATAGGCTGTTTGGGGGGTGGGGGGGGAGACACCACGAAAAGGTCATAAAAATGGAAAGATGGATGCCGTGCTGAGTACATGTACAGTATGTGTGTGTGTGTGTGTGTGTGTGTGTGTGTGTGTGTGTGTGTGATCAAGTGAACGTGTTCATCCTTCCATCTGCACTCAGTGTCGGCATGAACCGTCCGAATGGAAAGTTTAATCGGTTGTGACGGACATAGACACACACAGACACGCACACTCACACACACACACACACACACACACACTCACACACACACACACACGCTGTTGAGCTTCTGTACGCGGGGTTGCCGTTGGCCTGCGGTTCAAAAACAATAATAAAAAGCCTCGGCACGAGTTGCCAGGGGGCAGCAGCAGGTTGGGCACGCCTAATGAAAAGCTGATGCTCATCGGAGGGGATTGCCGCCGCGCTCCTCCCCCGAGGATTTTAAGATCAGGCCGACATGGAGCCAATGTCAAGATGTGTGCCGCCCAAAGTCAAAAGCCTGGCAGCGCATCCTCTCTGCAGCTTCCCGGGGAGCGCAGACGGAGAGCCTGAGACGGAGACGGAGGGGGGGAATCTGCAAAAGAGATCTAAAAGGGCTCGGAGGCGGCGCCCTCCCTCCTCGGCCCGGGAGAAATTCCTCGCGGAGGCTTTACTCGGCACGCCGGGCCTCATCCCCCACGAAAAGCCGCGAAATCCACGAGATTGGCGCTCGGATCTGGACTTTTGAGCGAGAGCAAAAATTACTCTCCTTAAGTAATCAGGTCCAGATAGAGAGAGAGAGAGAGAGAGAGGGGGAGAGAGAGAGAAAGAGAGAGAGAGGTGATGCACGGGGCGTCGAGAGAAATGCGTCCAGGAAGAGTTGTCCAGGCGCGTTGAATCTGGAGTGGGAGCCGCTCTCTCTCTCTCTCTCTCTCTCTCTCTCTCTCTCGATGCCGTAGCCGGAACGTGTCGAATGAATGTTGGCCCGCCGCCGCCGCCGTCTGGACGGAGGCCCGCACGCCGTAATTCAAACCAGAGAGCGAGGGAGCGAGGTCGCGAGGCGCTCCCGTCGTGCACGAGATGTTAGAAGTCATGATATCCCCGTGTAATGAGCGAACCCTCTGATCTGCAGGGGGTGCATGGAGAGGTTGCGCCGGGGGGGGGGGGGGGGGGGGGGAGAAGCGATGTCGGGAGAATAAGAACGAGGCCTTTTTTTTTTAGACAGGGGATGGAAGAGAAAAGAGTGAAACGCTTTGTGCCTCCTAGAATCCTCCTCCCTCCTCCTCCTCCTCCCTCATCCTCTCCTCTCACACTGGCTCCGGTGGATCGCCCCCCCCCCCCCCCCCCATCTGACCCGGTCTGAGGTCGAGATCACGTCCAGTTGCTTTCACGTGTGACGTCCTCATGCGGTAAACAGATCAACAGCCGGGTTATTCCTCCTCTTCGTCGTCGGCGTTGTGTTTGTTATGTTGTAATAGTTTATTTTGATTCTGCTCATGTACATAGAGGAATTCTTATGCTTTAAATTAATACTTATAGAAAGATATTATAATAGGAAATATTAGGGAGAATATTATTATGACTGTATTTATATTTTATATTATTTATTTATTTTTATTTTGTGTTTGTTATGTATTTTTTTTATTATTATTATTATTATTATTATTATTATTATTATAATATATTATATTTATTGTGAAGCATTAGGGAAAGACAATGTAACATTCATTGTATTGACTGTGTGTGATGATGTTATGTTCATGGGGATGAATGTTAGTTAGTATTTCAGAAATGTTGAAGCCGGTTAACGCACGTGACGTTATTTTAATCTGGAAAGTAACATACTGGACTTTTATTGTGAAGGAACTGTTTTAGTAGTCTGACCGGAATTGTGACGTTTGACCTCCATTTTGATAACGTTCTTTAGCCAATGAGAAGGTGATGCATGACTGACTGACAAAGGACTATCTTTTGAGAGTAGCTGATTGGCTAAAACCTCTTTGTGCTCTTCCGTCTTCACCTCCGTTAGCAAGCAACACTCGCTTGCGTTAGCTCGTACCTGTGGAGCCTGGATCACTACCAACCCACTGCATCATGGGACTTTTTAATCGAAGCCCAGTGAGAGGATGGAGTCCCTCTTGGCCTGCAACACACACTGCTCTACACATGTGTGTTTTCTAGATATATAATGCGTCTGCGGTCTGTTTTTAAGGGATGACATAGTTGAGCAGTGCCACGGATGTTTGCCAACGTTGAGCCTTCTACCAGCTGTTTGGAGCGCAGTCCAAAACATTAAAGAATTCAATCATTTGAAATCAGGGTAATGCAGATGATGCATCCCCCTCTCCTCACTCCGAGAGGACTGTGAGAGATTTTAGTCCGCTAAGTCTGTCGCGGTATCCCCCGCGCTGTGTGTTTAAGCTCCAGGAGTAACGGAGGAGGAGGAGGAGGAGGAGGGGCCTCGGAGGGGGAGGGGCCTCAGAGAGACGGTGGACTGCGTGACTTCGGAGGTAACTCGTAACCTCGTAAGAAATGCATACATTTATGTGTATAGAAACGCTATTGTTCAAAGAAAATCACTGTTTTCTTCAATGAAGAGAGCATTAAACTAATCATAAATACTCTCTCTACTTGTTAATGTGTATTCTCTGGTGTTTAATGAAGTCTCTCCAGAGGTGTATAGAGGCCCATCTCCATGTTCTAGTGGTACATTGTGTTATCGCCTTAGAAGACTAACGGAGGGGTAGAAAACACTTGAAAACCCTTTTTATGTGAGCGCAGCTGAAAACAGTTATGCTGGTGGGAGAAGCTCTAAAACTGTCCTTCCTTTGAGGCACAAGAAGAACAACATTAATATTTACAATACAAATCATTATTTCTAACCTCATCAATGTCTTGACTAGATTTTATATTCATTTCGAATTTAATTTGATAAATTAAAGTTTGAGTTTCATGGAAAACACGAAACTTTATGGGTGACCCCAAACTTTTGTTGAACGGAAAAGTTTATATATATATATATATATATATATATATATATATATATATATATATATATATCATGATCTTGCCACATCTGATCAACATGTTTTCCTATTCACTTGTCCATATTACTCTCCACATTACTGCACACGGCAAAACATTTTCCACCTATTAATACACGCTGCGTTAGTATAAATAAAAACACTGTGAACCTGAGCTCTGAACTCCCTTTCTGTTGAGGACGTGCTGTCACAAAAGCTCCATCCCTTCAACACCAGTATCTGAGAATCACCTCAGCGAATAAACACAAACACAACGTAAATCCTTCTGCAGTGTGCCGTAAAAGAAAAACAAATAGATGTCCACGCTGCCGCTCTGAGACGGGCCCTGGATGAATTAGACTCGTGGCCCTGAGACTTTTCATTACTCAGAGCTCCACTAGTCTTACTGGCTTTAAGTCGCTGCGTCTCCCCACAGAACTCCAATTCCAGCACACATGCATATTTATCATTCTTGTACTATTTCTTCTTCTAGCTCTCAAATCCTTTTTAGGACCCAGTCATTTTTCCCCATCCAACATGTTGCTCCACCCTAATAACTTGGATTATTATCATCAAAGCCTTTTGGAAAAATGCTCAAATGTGTGACCTTGACCTTGAGATGAAGAAATGTGTCAACAGCACAAGGTTCATTAAACAATAACCCGTAATAAGCGTTGTATTGTTTCTGGAGCAGTTAAGATAAGCATGCACTGTAAACCAGCTGGCCTTGATTTACTGTAAAGCTTAATTGGCTGTGACACGCGGCCTTGCATTGGAGAGGAAATTACACAAGTTGCATGCAACTGATAATTACTACACGTTATTTTCCACCCCAAAAGGCCATCTTTTAATAAGAGGCTTCATAATATCCAGGAGACGTCACCATGAGCAGGAGAGGTAAAGGGAAGGGAAGCTCCTCCCGGGAATCACTTTGGACCAGGGAATTATTTTGCCATTTATAAAAACATTCTCAGTAGATATGAGTCCATATACATGCAGGCGAGTATCACACACGTAGTGCCCCCTGCAGCAGGAAAGGTTTGCATAAGGAATGCAAAATATATGCAATAAAGGCACGTGGAGATTTATTTATGTTGCTCTGACATTTACTTCAGACGGGGGAGTTCAACCAATATTATTCTTTCTCAGACACAAACACAAAAGGGAAGAGTTTCACATTTTGGGGGCTGAACAAAGTCATCTATCTTCCCCGTGTGTGTGTGTGTGTGTGTGTGTGTGTGTGTGTGTGTGTGTGTGTGTGTGTGTGTGTGTGTGTGTGTGTGTGATGTCGCAGCTTTGTTGCAGCTCCAAGGTCTGAGTCACATTGAGAGTCCCATGCAGACATGGTAACACCTTGTATACAGCAGGAGAGGGGAGTAGCCATTTGTCCTTGTCAGCCACCCAGGGCACAGGTAAAAAAAATACATTATTCTTATAGGGAATTAAAAAATATCTATATATAAAAAATAAAACCCAAAAACATCTAGTAAACAAACATGCAAACACAGAGTCAGCCGTACGACGATGCATCACCCGTTGACACTCGTAGGTCACGGAGAACGCCGTGAGACGTGGATCGGGGCTGACATGTGAGTCGTGCCTTATGCACGTGTTGTGATTCCGCCGTGCATTAAAAAGGCACGTATAGCACACGCCACAACGGATTAGCGCCGCCCGGCGGTCAGCGGTCCGGACGGGCTGGGAGAGGAGTCAACCTGATGGATTTGTCGCGGAGAATCAATGACGCCTTTCGGAGACGGGAGCCGAAGGGACTTTTGACGAGCCACGCCGAGCCTTGAAGCCGAACGTGGTGATTCAAATATTTAATATATGTAAATAATATAAATAATAATATTTATAATATTTTATATATTATTTTATTTAAATAACATAATATAAATAATAATATTTATATTATTTTATTTGTTTAATGTTATAATTTCTTATTTTATAAAATGGTATTTGTTTTATTTTATTATTTTATTTATATAAAATATAAATAATAATATTATATTATTTTATTTGTTTGATTTTATAATTTCTTATTTTATAAAATTGTATTTTTTTATTTTATTATTTTAATTATTATTATTTATATAAAATAATATTTATATAAAATAATATAAATATGATGTGATTCTAATATATGTAATCGAAGGTTAATATTAATATCAAAGCGGTGCAAGTGGGTGTGTCCACTGGTCCGGCTCTCCCCTCACGAAATGATCTCCGTCCAACCTTTTTGTGGAAACCGGTTCAATTGCAGAAATGTTTTTTAAATGAAAAGGCAGCGGCGTGGACCTCAGACGACGTTTTTCCCCCCCGAGTTCCAAGAACTTTTCCCCAAAGAACAACATTTTCCACGGGAGCGTCGCAGCGGATCTCGGTTCTTTCTGCTGGGCGCCGGATGAAAGCGGATCTGGAGAAAAAAATTTAGACATTCCCAGTAACTGTTTGCTTGTGTGTTAATTACCAACGTCTTCATCGGTGCATGACTTCACTTTGCCAATAGAGTTGTCACGGTTGTGATCGAGCTTCCTCCAGACTTTTCTTCTCTTGTTTCAGACGGGCTGCATTTAAAAGAACCCATCGCCATTCATCCCGACTCACTCAGGGACTAGTTTATGTTCTCTCACGACTTTTAGGATTCTTTGAGGAGAATCTTGCAGAGAAATTGCTTTTAAAACAGCAACTTCCTGTTGTGTTGTAAACGATAAACAACCAGAAGACGGAAAGCAGGTGAAAAAAATAAAACAAAATGGCCGACCGCAGTCAGCACTATTGGAACGAGTGGAACACATATTTGACCAATCGTTCCCTGATCCCTTCCTCCAAACAGTCGCCCTCCATCGATCCCTGGGGAGCTCCTACCCTTTGCTTTGCACCTTTTCAATGCCGTTCTTCTTTAGTTAACTTTGTATTTGACGGATTCTTTCTAAATAACCCGTATCCCACCTTTTCCTTTTGGTTTAACAGCCTCCGTCCACATCTTCCTCTGCCTCATCTCTTCCTCTTTCCAACGGTCACATCCTCCTATTTTTAGTGTTGCATGGGACACTTCACTGCTCACTTCACGCCTCACTGTCACGCTGTAATTGGAAGTACAATTGTACAGGATACTTTCTCACCTGGTAAAAAGTGCTATATTTAAAAGTGTCACGACTTCTCCACCTTCATAGTGTCTTCATCCTGCCTGCCTGCTTAATGAACTCTCCTATTATTCCAGATCCTGTCATCCTCACCTCGTTAGTCCCTCATTACCTTCACCTGGTCCTCACGCCCGTCTCACCTGCAGCCCATCCCCCCATTAGCCCCTCACTGTTTAGCTCCCTCACTTCCACTTCCTCCACATTGTCTTGTGTGTTGTTGCCAAGCTTGCCTGTGTATAATAATAGTGATTATAACCTACCTGTTCTGACCCTGTTGGCCTGTTTACTCAACCTAATAATTTAGCTTGCCCCCTTTTTGGATTTGACTCTTTGTTTTGACCCTTTGATTCAACCCTTTGTTTTTACCCCTGGATTTGACCCTTTGATTCGACTCTTTGTTTTGACCAATTGTTTTGACCTATGGATTTTACCCTTGGATTTGCCCCATGAATTTTACCCTTTTGTTTTGCCCCATGGATTTGCCCCATGGTTTTGCCTCTTGGATTTGCCCCATGGATTTGCCCCTTGGATTTGACCCTTGGTTTTGACCCTGCTTGAAAAGACGAGTAAAGATCCTCTTTTTACATTTCCTGTTTCTGAGTTTTGCTTTTGGGTTCAACCTGTAATCCTGAGAAAAAGTATACTTGCACACATTTAAGTCAAAACCCAGTTTTTCCTACCGTGACCGCAGAGCACTAGAGGTTGGCTTCAGACTCCGTTTGATCAAACGGACGGACGGCGAAGCACACACACACGACACAGGAATCAGAATGTTAAAAATCGTGTTGAAGTACAAATGCGTGTCGAGATTTAGAGAGAAAAATTCATGAGGCTGGATCCAGGCAATCTCATCTCCCGTCTCTCCTCCCCTTTCCCTTCAGAATATTCACTGGGTGACCCCTACAGCCCCAGACATTGATCCGCCCCCCGTCTTAAAAACCCGAGCATTACCCCCGTCTTCACGCCACTTTCTCTTTATCTCTCTCCTCGTTTCCCGTCTGTCCATCCGACGATATCTATTTTAACCCAGGCTGTGCTTTCAGTGTTTGTGTGTGTGTGTGTGTGTGTGTGTGTGTGTGTGTGTGTGTGTGTGTGTGTGTGTGTGTGTGTGACAGTGGAAGCTTAGGCTGTGTGCTGTATGCACTGATGTTTGACGGACAGCAGGGACTCGTGGTTCACACTGCCTTAATGAAATGGGATTGTAGAAATCTGGATCGTGGTCCATGCCTACTACCAATTATTCATACATTTCTGTCATATTCATTGAATGGGTTGTTACTTTGTAAAAATTCATCTGATCACATGACATCTACTGCGTCTCTCCATCCTCCTCTGTTGCTCTCCTGAAGGTTTCTTCCTTTTTTTCCTCATGAAAAGGTTTTATGTGTACAGATTGTAAAGCCCTCTGAGCCAAATATATTTATATATATATATATATATATATATATATATATATATATATATATATGTGTATACCGCATATACAGAGCCTTAGAAATGTTCCAATTCATTCAATATTTATAATAAAACTATATAATACAATTTTGTATTATTATTATTATTATTATTATTATTATTATTATATATATACAAATATGTATACCGCATATACACCGCCTTAGAAATGTTCGAATTCATTCAATATTTATAATACAACTATGTAATACAATTATTTATTTATTATTATTATTATTATTATTATTATTATTATTATTTTATATATATATATATATATATATATATGTTTTTAGAATTGGGGCAGATAGAGCGAGATGAGAAGAGTAAATACAAATCCATTGCATGCTCATCTATTGTTCTGTCCATCCTGGAGAGGGATCCTCCTCTGTTGCTCTCCTGAAGGTTTCTTCAGGTTTTTTTCCCGTGAAATGTTTTTTTTCTATTTTTCGGTAGTTGTTCCTGATCCAATGTGAGGTTAAAGGTCCTATGTGTACAGACTGCAAAGCCCTCTGAGGCTAATGTGTCATTTGTGATATTGGGCTAAACAAAATAATGAGAATTGAATTGAATTGAATCATGTGTCCATCGCTCAGCTTTTGTCCGTCTTCTTTAGAAGAGGAAGAAGAGGAAGAAGAGGACATGACAGTGTCGCGTCGTGGTAGATTAACTCCCTCTCAGCACTCCTTCCCTCCCAGCGGTGCACACACACACACACACACGCAGGTATAACGTCTAGCCTCAGTTCATGAATGTTTTCCGCTCACCATCACACCTCCTTTCCTTGCCACCTCTCATTTCCTCTGTGATTCATGTGTTTTTCTCTCTCCTGGCCCCTAATGACGAGTTAAGCGGACTGAGGAGTCGATCTCTTCCCGAAACATCAAAGTCACACCGGATCCTCCAAAGCTTCTATTCCTACACTCCATATGTCATGAGACACACATGCTGCTGCACATCTGGAGGACGCATCTCTCCTTGTGATCATCGCGTTTTAAAGAATCCTCATCAACACATTCCCACGCGTATCCTCCAGATACCTGTTACTGGACCTGAAGCCCCGGATCACCGGTAAACACATCACATGTGCTAAACCAATGAAGAGGCAACCGCACTCTGCGGATCTCCCGTGTTTACCGTTAACGCGATACAGTACATACTCCGTCTGCCAGATGTGCAGAATGTCACAGCTCGTATAAAGTCGTGGCGCTCGTCTCACTTTAAACGCAGAGAGTGGTTCTGGTCTCCGAGGCGCCACGTCGGGTTTAAGCACCTGTAGCCCCCGAGACGCGGATGGAGGCTCGAGACATCCGGAATCAAAGGATACGCGTATTATTGTTCGGTTCAGTTCCTCTGTGTGGACCACTTCGGTCTTTGTTGAAAACACGTCTACTTTATTATGTTTTGATCGCCGCGTATTTGTATGCGTGCGTGTTATTCCCATAAGTCAAAAAGTATTAAACCGGATCGCATGAAATTTGGTGGGATGATTGTTTATTATCCGGGGACCATTTGATTACATTTTGGGATCAATCGGGTCAAAGGTCAAGGTCATGAAAAGGTCAAAATCTTCTTTTTACTATAGCAATTTTTATCCAATTGGCTACAACTAATGCCAACATTTTCATAATTCAATGCTCAATCTTTTGATAAGGTGTGCGCTCTACCGAGCCCCTTTTAGTTTTAATATGTCATAAAAATGTGCCCTGGTTATGAGCCCTGGTGGTTGTGAGCTGCACGCGAAAACACACATCACACGAAGAGCGCAACGCAATCCGCCCACGGGAATTATTCATCGTATTTACTCGTCACTATTGCGCAATGAAGTTGAAGTAGTAAAAAGTAAAAAGAGAAAAAGAAAAAAGGGACTCGTCAGACCAAAACAAAGAGCACTGTCCTCCTGACCTCAGTGGAATCTATACACTTAAATCCAGACTAACAATCTCTCCAAACGCACACACACACACACACACACACGTGTGTGTATACTGTACCTACACAGTGCAAGTATGCATTATCGCCTTATGGATCGGTGCGATGCAAATGGCTGTCGCGTCAGCGTTGTTCTGCGTGTGCACACACGGAGGCCTGCCTCAGCGCTTTGGCGTCCACACCCACGTCGATACCGCTCGCCCCTAAGCCCCGCCCTCTGCTCGGAGGGAGGCGGCGCCGCATGGCGGTATCGACACCCGTCCTGAGCGATGGCCGGCGGTTGTTTTTCCGACTTATTTACCTTCACGTTGGATCATTCAGATTCCCATCAGCCGTCAGCGGCACACGGAGCGTTGTTGTTGTTGTTGTTGTTGTTTTTTCGATCAGCGAGTTCCCGGCATGTGTTTGCTGACTGTCTCCGCCGGTGAAAAGTCCCGAGGTGTTGGATCCGGAGGACGCCGGAGGGCCCAGATTTAATTAGTTTTCTACTTTTTAAATGTTGAGCTGTTTCTGTTGAGGAAGCAGCTTTTCACACCGCCCGGGCACTTTAATGGGAACGCCGAGCGGAGAAGGAACGCCGACTCATGCCACGGCTCTGCAGCCGGTGCTTTCACTTTGAACCCTCCCGGGTTTGACGATGTTTACATTTTTTAAATATGAATTTCTCATGAATAGAAATTTTGTTTAAACTTCTAGGAATCAGTAGGGCTTTTTTCCACCTGGGTTTATTTATATGTATCTACTATTTTATTCATATATTTCACAGCTTTTCTTAACCCAAAACCTTGTGGTAATCCGATTTCCGACACTAAAACAGTTCGTCCAAATCGGTAAAGGAATGTTTTTAAGAAAAATGAAGAATTAAAAAAAAATCAATTTTCAGCTTATTATCCTGTATTATCTCTTTACATTTGTGCCTTAGGTAATTGTTCCTCATCATATAAAGAGATGAGATTGTTCTGCAATGTTTGATGTAAACACACATGGGTGTGTGTCATGTGCAACAAATGTCTTTAAAAGGTAAATTTAAGAAATTGTGTGAAAAGAAAAATTAACCCAGACCCCAGAGGGTTGAACTCCATCACCCTTTTTTGAAAGATGTAGTGTGTGTGTGTGTGTGTGTATTACCGATTTGTGTCATTTAGCCTCGCCTCGGCTGTAAACAAGATGGACAAAATAACAGAAACACCAGTCAGTACATCGCGGTATCGTTCAAACCGCGTACATCTCGTGCTGCGACACAGCTGCATACGCCTCACGGAGGACGTGGGATCTAATGAGCGCCAACAGACGGAGGCCGGCCTGAATATATAATATATTCCGATGGAAGCTGATTTGAAATTCGGTGCTGGAAATATGTAAAACGACACCAGAGAAAAATGCAAAGCGGAGGAGAGCGCCGGCCCTCAGGAGGCTCTGGAGGAGCCGGTCGAGAGGCCCAGGCTCTCCGGAACTCTCCGGGGACGGGCGGTCAAGACCGAGCCTCGCGGCCCTCTCCTCCGCCATCAGATTGCACTCCGTGCCGAACAGGCTGCAATCAGCCGCCTGATTAATACCAACGCACGCTCGCACATGAGGTCCCTTCTTGAAGTTTGTTAAGTAATATCGACTATCGCCGACGTCTTCGGCGTAATGTCTCCCCGACATCTCGTCGTTTAGCGAGAGTGCGCCGCCCTTCACGGCCTGTTTTATAATCTATCCACGGCGGTGCAAATTAAAATGCCTTTTACTAAGTTACTAATTTTGTCTTCAATAAAGGGAGAGATGTGACCCAAGACGTTGTTGTGCAAACGCGACATGGTCTCACCTTCACGCGTATCGGCAGCGAGCTTTCCGAAGGGCGATAAGAAAAAAACTCTATCAATGATGTCATTGGTAAGGTATGTTATGTTTAGAAGAACAGCATCCTCCTACTCATCGAGATTAAATCACGCAACTTGTCCCCAAAAAACTTTGGAACAGTCCATTCAATTCAGTTTATTTTGTATCTCTCAATATTACAGATTCTCCTCAGAGGGCTTTACAGTCTGTACACATAGGACATCCCTGACCTTTGACCTCACATCGGATCAGGAACAAACTCCCATGAAATAGAAATGAAACCATTTCACAGGGAAAAGAATGAAGAAACCTTCAGGAGAGAACAGAGGAGGATCTCTCTCCAGGATGGACGGATGAATAGACGTCATGTGACCAGAATGAATATTACAGAGTTACATGAACATTCAATGAGTCTGAAAGAGTGTATGAATAGTTGGGAGCTATTGAGAGAAAATAGTTTATATTAGGTTTAATGTCTCCAGAGAAAACCTAGAAGAAGAAGAAGAAGAAGAAGAAGAAGAAGAAGAAGAAGAAGAAGAAGAAGAAGAAGAAGAAGAAGAAGAAGAAGAAGAAGAAGAAGAAGAGAAGGAGGATGAGAAGGGAAGAAGAAGGAGAAGGAGGAAAATAAGGAAGTAAAAAAAGAAGGAGGGGAAGAATAAGAAAAGAAGGAGGAGGAGGAGAAGAGGAAGTTGAAGAAAAAGAAGGAGGAGAAGAGGAAGTTAAAGAAAAAGAAGAAGGAGGAGAAGAAAAAAAGAAGGAGGAGGAGAAGAAGAAGGAAGTTGATGATGGAGAAGGAGGAGAAGAAAAAGAAGAAGAGAAGGAGGATGAGAAGGGACGAAGGAGGAGGAGGAAATTAGGGAAGTTAAAGAAAAAGGAGGAGGGGAAGAAGAAAAAAAGAAGGAGGAGGAGAAGGAAGTTGAAGAAGAACAAGAACAAGAACAAGAAGAACAAGAACAAGAACAAGAAGAACAAGAACAAGAACAAGAAGAACAAGAAGAACAAGAACAAGAACAAGAAGAACAAGAAGAACAAGAACAAGAAGAACAAGAAGAACAAGAACAAGAAAAAGAAGAAGAATCAGAATCGGAATCCAGACCTCAGACCTCAGTGACCCATCAGTCAGATGGCGGTAGAGAGGAGCAGTGGGCGGGGCCTCAGACCCTCCTCCTCTCCTCTGTCTGTTGTCAGGCTGTCTTCCTGCTGACCGTCTGCTCCCCGTCTCCTCACCTCCGTCTCTAGTCCTCCTCCAGGGAGCCGCTCCTCCACTTAGTGTTGTCTCCCGTCTCCATCATCAGGAAGTAGTTTTCTACATTGTTTGAAACTATGACCGCTTGATATATGAAAGGATATTTGTGTGTGACTGTTTTGCTAATAACATTTGTATTAATGTGTCAAGGCCAGTGCACATTAATCAACTTCAGACACAAATAAAGGAGGGATGGACTCATTTCATCCCGCAGTCCTCCTCCAGAATGTTAAACCGGCTCCGACCGGCGGAGACCAGACGAGTCTCGGATATTAATTGCGTTTCGACGCGTTGCATTCACATCACCACGCTGCAGAAGTGACGTTAAATGAATTAAACAAGAAAATCAGCAAAGAATATGAAAAGCGTTATTAAAAGTACCTGGCTTATCTCACACACACTCACACACACACACACACACACACACACACACACACACACACACACACACACACACACACACAGTTCACGCAGACACGTTGCTAATCTTGTACGACGGATGAGCGACCAGGTGGGCTCTGGTGGGGGGGAAGTTGCCCAGCATGGCGGAGGCCTCTCTCCACCCTCGGCCCTCCACCCTCCCTCCTCCTCCACCCCCCCCCCTCCCCTCCTCCTCCTCCATCTCCCTTCGTTGAGATATTTCCCCGTCAAATCCCTGTATTCCCATCTGTCGGGTTCCCAGACCCGACGCACTGCGTTCAGAATGACTAATAAAGTTCAACGTGGTCATAATTACCTCCTGAATATATATTTACTTGAATTTTTATGAAAACAACTTGATTTATTATCACGTCTCACCTAAAATTAAATGTTACAAGTTTTACCGATAGAGCTTGAATGCAGCACAATGTAACTCGATCCCAACTGCCGGTAACGCTAACTGTTAGCTATGTTAGCTTTGAAAACTCTGTTAGCTCCGTTAGCTCTGTTAGCTTTGATAGCTCTGTTAGCTCCGTTAGCTGTGTTAGCTTTGATAGCTCTGTTAGCTCCATTAGCTCTGTTAGCTTTGATAGCTCTGTTAGCTCCGTTAGCTGTGTTAGCTTTGATAGCTCTGTTAGCTCCGTTAGCTCTGTTAGCTTTGATAACTATGTTAGCTCTGTTAGCTTTGATAGCTCTGTTATTTCCATTAGCTCTTTTATCTCTATTAGCTCCGTTAGCTCTGTTAGCTTTGATAGCTATGTTAGCTCCGTTAGCTCTGTTAGATTTGATAGCTCTGTTACCTCCGTTAGCTCCGTTATCTCCGTTAGCTCCTTCATTCCGCTCCCCGGGCCCGCCTAACACCAGTACCTCTAGTGAACTCCTCCTCACACACCCATCAGCTCGCTGGTGTTTGCTCTCTATAATTGAACTTTCTAACAACTTCTTTTTCCCGCAGTATAATTTCCCTACGCATACAGGAGATCCATCCTGGCGCCGGGAGCCGACTCCTCCCCGCTGCTCCTCCCGCGCCTCCTTCCCGCTCGCTGCTCTCCGTCCCCGCTGAGCCGGCGCTGATCCATACCAGGCCTCATCAGAACCAATAGCCCGGCTCTAATCTGCTTTGGCTCCCGGCGGGCGCCTGACGACACCGGCGCTCCCCTCCGCGGCGTAAGTGACGACTCCGCCTCGGAGACTCGCCGTGACGGATCCCTCCCCCCACCCACCCACCCCCCCAGCAGGATATTTACTCCACGTCGGCCTCATCATCCGTTCTGACTGCCGGGATCTGCACTCCTCCTTTTGCTTCCCTCTAGTCGCTGTTTCCATTAAAGATGGGATTTAAATCTCCTGTGTTAAACACACACACACACACACACATACACAAACGCAAAGACGCACACACACACACACAAATACGCAAAGACACACACACACACGTCGGCTGACGAGCCTCTCGTCCTACTTCTTTTCTTCACCTTGTTCTCATCCTTCCTCTCCACTCGCTCCCTCTCCTTCCTCCTCGCCTCCTCGCCTCCTCCCCTTCTTCTTTAGTTGTTGGTGAGACTCTATGATCCACATTTTTTTTTTTTTTCCCATTTCTCTTTCTCCTTCATCACTAAACAGCTGACTCGGCCCTTTTTTCCCCATCTTGCACTTTTCAACACATACCAACAACAGAAAAGTCAGCTTATAAAAAAAAAAAAGTTTTTTTGTGCACATTCTGAAACATGTTTTTCTACTTCACTGCTCATGATGCTCCGTCGGTGTCTTCCCTTTCCTGTGAGACTATTTAGAGACAAGCCCCCCCCCCACACACACACACACACACACCAACTCTGTGGTCCGGCTCACTCTGCCACCCCTGAGCTCTTCTCTGTCGGCGCCGTGACTTCCGAAAATCCTCTCGCACAGGATGTAGCAAGTGTTTAGAGCATTGTGTGTGTGTGAGTGTGTGAGTGTGTGTCTGTTGAGTGTGTGTGTGTGTGTGTGTGGGGGGGGGGGGGGGGGGGGGGACAAAGGCAGTCTTCGGCAGGTTAATGAGGCCGGGAGGCAGCTTTGTGCCGAGCTTCATCAGTATTCACCAGAGGTCTCCCTCTCTCGCTCCCCCAATAATATCCCAGTCATTTGGGTCAGCCTCATCACTGTGCCTCTGTGAAGGGCACACACACACACACACACACACTCACAGAGAAAAAGAGAGAGTTCTGTGAATAGAAATACAGTCTCATCATGCGCTCACCTCCTCATACTCTCTAATCACTGTAGCTGTGTCCTACTCCGTCTCTCTCAGCCCACATCCCTTCCTTCTCTCCTTGAGTCCTCCTCTCATTCTGCATCCTGCCCCCTCAATTAAGACAAAGTGGCTAATCATATAGGAATTACATTAACATCTTGAAGAGCTGCTGCAAGCTATCGGTTCTTCATTAGGACCTCGCTGAGGCCGGCTTCCAACAACAGCAAGAACAGCAAAGTGCATTAAGGTGAGTGTGAGTGTGAGTGTGTGTGTGTGTGTGTGTGTGTGTGTGTGTGCGTGCGTGTGTGTGTGTGTGTGTGCAGTGACTGTGGGTCCACACTATGAGTAGATGGAAGGAAAAGGAATGATGTGAAGATCAAATATCCCGTAAATCAAAGCTGTCACACGAGTGAGCATGGCCGTGGGAGCCCTTGTGTGTGTGTGTGTGTGTTAGTGTGTGTGTATGTATGTGTGTTTGTGTGTATGTGTGTGAGAGGAGACTATTAGGGCCAAATAGGATTCCTGGTCACCGAGCCAGCTCCCATTGTCCCTCGTATCTCTTCTCTCCTTTCTCACTCCTATTAAATGTTCACCTCTGATCTTTGAACTCAGCCTTCCTACTGTACTCCTATAAGCTCACATTTCTCATCACACACACACACACACACACACACACACATTGATGCTATGTTGGGTGTGCTGAGAGAGTGATCTCCGCGATGACGTAACGTGGAAGTTAGGTTTCGACATTTTACGGCCGTTTTAAAACATTTTACATCATCGCTTTATTTGAAAGTAATCAAGTTTTCCTCGTCTACCTCTCGAAGAACGGATGAATAAATGAAAGAAGAGGCTGCTGACGATGCGTGACGCAAAATGATCCGATGCACGAGTGTGCATTTTCTACCTTGGAGGAACGACTACCGACTTCTTGGATCCTGTTAAGTATCTTCTCTAAATTAGTTAAATCTGCTAAATTACTGTTGTATCTCCTGTTTTAAGCTCCTAGATTGTCAGTCTGTGTTGTTCAAGATTTGTTTTGGTTGAGAAGTGTTTCTAGCCACTGTGAGCGGAAGCGACAGTGATTGGACGATCGCTCATCACCTGGTTTCAATTGAGCGTCATTTAAATACAAAAAGGGCCGGTGATTAACGCGGCTGAAGGTAATTAGGGAAACTGTTCTTAACCGGAGTGGGTCTACAGGCGTCAGTGACTCATCGGACGAAGACTTGGAGGACAAAGACACAGGAGTCTTTCGTTGGAGTGAAGACTTGGAGGACAAAGACACAGGAGTCTTTCGTTGGAGTCTTCGGGGGTGGCTGAGTAATACACCACTCTGTGAATATGTGTGTGTTTTCCATACCTGTGCATATTTCTACTCGTAGTTACTATAGGACTCGTTCATTCGCGTACCGGAACCCCTCCTCTTTTATACTTCCTACTCGTTCTACTCACACCCAGCACCTTGTCACAGGAGGCCTCTGGAACTGTCAGTCTGCCAACCGCAAGGCCGACTTCATCTCTGGCTTTGCTGTGGAGCAGTCGCTTGACTTCCTGGCTCTCACTGAGACCTGGATCACGCCTGACAACACGTCTACCCCGGCTGCTCTCTCCTCGGCCTTCTCCTTCAGTCACACACCCAGACCCTCTGGTCGGGGGGGAGGTACAGGTTTACTCATCTCCCCCAAATGGTGTTTCTCTCTCTCCGCTTCCACTTTTACCCCACTGACTTTTGAGTTTCATGCTGTGACGGTTACTCATCCGGTTCAGCTACACATTGTTGTTCTCTACCGTCCCCCTGGTTCTTTGGGAGACTTCTTGGAAGAGCTGGACGTCCTCCTGTCCAACTTCCCGGAGGACGGCCCCCCGCTCATCCTTCTGGGTGACTTGAACATCCAGACTGAGAAGTCATGTGATCTCGTACTCTTACTGTCTTCCTTTAACCTCTCACTTAGTCCCTCCCCTCCTACTCACAAAGCTGGCAACCACCTTGATTACATTTTTACTAGAGACTGCTCTACCTCTAACCTCACTGTAACTCCTCTGCATGTCTCTGACCACTACTTCATCTCTTACTCTCTCTCACTCTCTGGTACTGATAACCCACCCGTATCCACAGACTCTGTACCTGTACGACGCAACATTCGCACCCTCTGTCCCTCCTCTCTGGCCTCCTCTGTCCTATCTGCTCTCCCCTCAACTGACTCCTTCTCACTCATGCAGCCTAACTCTGCCGCAGACACTCTCCTCTCGTCCCTGTCTTCATCTCTTGATTCGCTTTGTCCTATTAAGACGCGACAGGTTCGCAAATCCTCTCCGGCTCCCTTGTTGTCCGACTCGGTGCGTGCCGAGAGAGCCAACTTGCGAGCGACGGAAAGGAAATGGCGCAAATCGAATCAAGCGGAAGACCTGCTCTGCTATCAATCTCTTCTCTCCTCCTTCTCTGCCTCTATCTCTGCAGCCGAAAGCTCTTTCTACCTGACCAAAATGCAGTCTTCCTTCTCTAACCCCAAAAAACTCTTCTCTATCTTTTCCAACCTCCTTGATCCCCCGAGTCCCCCTCCTCCGTCCTCCCTTTTGCCGAGCCACTTTGTCGACTACTTTACAAACAAGATAGATGACATACGCTCCTCCTTTACTAATCCATCCTCTATCACTACACCAACTCCTTCATCCCCCTCTCTTTCCTCGTTTACCCCTTTGTCTCCCAGTCAAGTTCTTAGCTTGGTGACCTCTGTTCGACCGACCACCTGCGCCCTTGACCCCGTCCCGTCTCACATCCTTCAGGCTGTTGCTCCTGACCTTCTGACCTTTCTCACCCATCTTATTAACAGCTCCCTCTCAACTGGCTGTTTCCCCAACTCTCTGAAGGAGGCAAGAGTCAACCCTCTCCTGAAGAAACCCACGCTTGACCCGTCTGAAGTCAGCAACTACAGACCGGTCTCTCTTCTTTCCTTTCTTTCCAAAACTCTGGAGCGAGCTATCTTTAACCAAGTGTCCTCCTATCTCCACAGCAACAACCTTCTTGACCCCCACCAGTCTGGATTCAAGGCCGGCCACTCAACAGAGACGGCCCTCCTTGCTGTCTCTGAGCAGCTTCACTCTGCTAGAGCAGCCTCTCTCTCCTCTGTCCTTATCCTTCTAGACCTTTCTGCAAGCATTTGACACGTGAACCACCAGATCCTTCTCTCTTCTCTTCAGGACCTGGGGATCTCAGCCACAGCACTCGCTCTTTTCTCTTCCTACCTCACCGACCGCACTTACCGGGTAACTTGGAGAGGATCTGTATCTGATCCTTGTCCTCTCACTACTGGGGTTCCTCAAGGCTCCGTCCTGGGTCCCCTCCTCTTCTCTCTGTACACCAATTCTCTCGGCTCTGTCATTCGTTCGCATGGCTTCTCCTACCACAGCTATGCCGATGACACCCAACTGATCTTCTCGTTCCCACCGTCCGAAACACAGGTGGCGGCGCGAATCTCTGCCTGCCTGACTGACATCTTTCAGTGGATGTCTGCACACCACCTGAAGATCAACCCTGACAAGACCGAGCTCCTGTTCCTACCAGGGAAAGGTTCCCCCACTCACGATCTGACCACCACCTTCAACAGCTCCGTGTTGGCCCCTACCCTGACTGCCAGGAGCCTCGGGGTGATGCTAGACAGTCAACTCCCTCTGACGGCCAACATCGCTCGCGCATCTGTAGCGTTCCTAGGTACATGCTGCACAACATCTGGAGAATCGACCTCTTCTTACCCAGAGGCGGCGGCAGGTCTGGTGGTCATTTTGGGTCATTTTTACCCGCTCTCTCTGGCTGGTCTGGCTCTGCTACCTGCCCCTGCTAATCCCATCCGGCCTCGCAGCAGCTCGAGCAGCCTCGACTGGTCTTCAACCTCCCACTTCACCCACGCCACCCACTCTCCTTCCCTCGCTCTCGGCACTGGCTACCGGTGTTCTGGCGTGCCGTGCTCTGAACGGATCGGGCCCCGTCTACATCCGGAATGTGGTCACACCATACACGTTCGCTCCGCTCGGCAACAGCCAACCGACTTGTGACTCCGTCACCTCGAGCTAATCACTCGAAATCCAGACTGTTTGCTGTCCTGGCTCCTCAGTGGTGGAACCAGCTCCCCACTGACATCAGGACAGCAGAAAGTCTCTACATCTTCCGCCGAAAACTGAAAACGCACCTTTTCCGACTATATCTGGATTAATCACAGACTTGCACTTTGGTAGCACTTGAATGGCTCTTATTATGGTACTTTTGTAGTTTGACTATGTTGAGGAAATGTTACTTTCTGTATTCTTGTTGTTCTTAGTTTGTACTCTAGGTTGAAATGCACTTATTGTAAGTCGCTTTGGATAAAAGCGTCTGCTAAATGACATGTAATGTAATGGTGAGGATGAGACGTGACGCACACACTGTAACTATATACACGTGGAAATAAGTGAGACGCAGAATCTGCAGGTTTCATTGAACTGTAAACTAAACCTACAAAATATGTCGGTCATATTCTCATTTACATCTAAAAAATCAGTGATGGGAACAATAAATAACATGATTTACTAAAGTATAAATGAATACGCCGAGACGGGGAGCGTCCGGCATCCGCCGCACACCAAGAGGAATACGGCGAATCTTACATCATGCAAATATGATCAGGGGGGAGGGACCAATGGGAGCATACTCGTGAACATATTGTAAAAGTATTTCCGGCGTCCCTATGATCTCCTCCCTCTCCTGCGCTACACATTGTGTCTCTTTGATCTTGAAGTTGATTATTTATAATGTGTAGTTTGCGAAATATGATGCATCCCAGATGAAGCTGTAGAGCAACACTGGGAGGTAGAGTTTTTTTTATTTAGATTTGAAGGTTTATTTTAGGATTTATTCCGCGTTTCTTTTTACGTTGCAGTTCCCGCTCTCCGCCACTAGGGGATGCTGAGGGCCGTTCTTCCAGAGAGCCCCGCACAGCAACCTGGCTGCAGTGTACAATGAACATAGCACCGACAAGCACGTCTAATTAGTGTGTCCGCGTGAACGAAGTAGCGCCACGACTTCGTGAAGACGAGTTACGATATCTTTTATTCTTTCGCGGCGTCTCGGAGAAGTAGCTATTTGAACGTTTTCACGGGGCGAGCAGAAGTACGTGCTCTCTGACTTCGTAGTTACTGCACGGCGTCTGGCTGACGGCGGGGGGATTGAACAGGCGGACGGGAGACAGGGGGTTCTGGCGCGGACAGCGGGGGATGGGTGAGTTCCACCATCGAGGTTCTTAATCCCGACATGCTGCGATCCAACGTCCTGACGCGACCCGACCCCGACAGACCGCCGTTTAATCCACGGCGGGGAAAAACGATGCCAAGCAACTCTGATTAGATGTGAGCAGAGGAAATACTTTTTCTTTTTTTTATAACATTTTTCCCCGGGCTTTGTTTGTGTGAGTGGACAGATTTAATCCAAAGTGAAACATTTTTGCATTTCTATATTTTCTATTTTGTGCGTCTACGCCGACACAGATCTACGTCCATGAAAGGATATTTCATTCTGCAGCGGACAGAATCATCCCAACAATCGAACCCTCTCTCCTGTGTTAATAAGCTGACCTTTATGGAGAGTAGAGGAATGCCTGCTGCAGACGAGACGCTTTGTGTAAAAGTGTTCAGCATTATTGCTAATTAAAGATAAGGATGTCCCTTTGAAGGTCAAGATGCTCCTTTGCTCCCCAAGCCAACGTTGTGATTTCAATCAAGTGTCATTTTCAATTTTATGGCCATTTCAATACTACAAATCACACAGCCTGGAATACAACGCTTCACGTTCTTTACGTATATCGACGCCACTGAAGTGGAAGGTGTGTATTCCAGTTAAATTCCGTTGTGTTTCTTGGTTGATCAGCTCGGTTCCCCGACGACTTCCTGTTTATTGTGCAGGCTAGCATAGCATCAGGTTTTATGGCTTAACAATAGCAGCATAAATGTAGTGGCTATGGGTATTGGAGGACTAGTTTAGTGTGGACGCTGGCCTGTATGTGTGTGTGTGTGTGTGTGTAGTACACTTAGATGCCAACTGGAGCGTCTGGAAGGTGGATGGAGCGCAGCAACGAGGCTCCAGAGAGAACCGAAGGTCAGCCGGTTCACACAGAGGTCGCGAGATAGCCACAGAATCTAGCGGCGTTGTGTACCCACTCAGATGTTGTGTTCATCAGATTCAACTCAAATAAATAAATTAGCTCGGCAACAGAACAATCTTCAACTGGTTCTTTGATCGAGTTCTCTGCAGAGAAAAGGGAGAATTACACTTTGTGTTTTTAATGGCTGCAAAGATTGCCGACTCCCGGGGGGCGTCGTTAGAAGTATTTTTGGGCTTTTCGACCCACGGACTCGGCCACAGTGGCAGCTCACACGTGTTATGGCCTTCCCTCCTGGGTGCACCAAAATGTGGCGGTAATACCAAGAAATGCACCGCTCCCCTGCAATAAACACCTCAGCGGTTTCCAACATAAACACACACACACACACACACACACACATATACAGCCGAGGCCACCCGCAGGAGAAAAGAAAATTGCGGGGATAAGGGAGTGAGACGGCGGATGATTGACCAATTCAAAATGATCCCTCTCAGCTATGAGTCACGGATAATAATCGCGAATAAGCTCTCAATTAATTTGTCATATGGATAATCATTTGAGTCCGAACACCTCGCGCCTCCTTGTCTTCTCTGCACAGTGCTGACGGTGGTGCTGTTAAGGGAGGAGAGGATATGGAAATGAAATGACTCAAAAGTCCCACAGAATATATAAATATAGTTTATTTGCCACAGGCGATCACACGGCACCGGCCGTCATCCCGTTACCCGGTGAGTGGTAACCGTGCCAGTCCATGAAGTCGTTGAAGCTGTAATTTCCTGAAGATTTAGATGAAACAATCGTGAGAAATTCTTTCGACAAGTGGCGTCATAAAAAATTCCATATTCCATCTTCTGTAAAGACAGAAGAACATCGTAACGTCACTGTTGCATCATGCACTGACCGCCGGGCCTGTCAACCGGATTATTAAAATGTAGTGAATTGCTATAAACGGGGGGATTCTCTGTAAAATGGCTATTCATATTCCCAGATGAATAAGAATCTTTCTAATTGAGAAACATTTCGTATTGTGGTTTAGATGTATTGAGACATTCACTGCATAAGGATTATCGGGATAATGATGGTTAATATTAATTATTCGTGTATTTCTTCATTCATTAAGCTCATAAACGTCTGTTTGGCAAATATGGATAATGCAGTTCCCTCAGAGGACTTCTTAATACAATCACCAAGTTGCCAGTGGCGTTTTTCCACAATATTTTTAAGAAATATTTAATTTTGCTAATATTCGCCACACGGAAAAATCTGCTTCTCTGTACCCGACAGGGCACGCAACCTCTCCGCATGTGGGGGGGTGAACAAATAAAAAAATCCATATTCCATCTTCTGTAAAGACAGAAGAACATCGTAACGTCACTGTTGCATCATGCGTTGACCGCCTGTGAACCGGATTATTACAATGTAGTGCATTGCTATAAACAGGGGATTCTTTGTAAAATAGCTATTCATATTTCCAGATGAATAAGAATCTTTCTAATTGAGAAACATTTAGTATTGTGGTTTAGATGTATTGAGACATTCACTGTTGAAGGTTTATTGGGACAATGATGGTTAATATTAATTATTTGTATATTTCTTAATTCATTAAGCTCATAAATGTCTGTTTGGCAAATATGGACAATGCAGTTCCCTCAGTGTACTTCCTAATACAATCACCAAGTTGCCAGCGGCGTTTTTCCACGATATTTTTAAGAAATATTAAATTTTGCTAATATTCGCCACACGGAAAAATCTGCTTCTTTGTACCCGACGGGGCACGCAACCTCTCCGCATCTTGGGGGGTGAACAAATCCTAATAGACAAGTGTCAATTTTTCGAACAGGAAAAAAACTATTGTATAAAAAGTCTACCTGTCTTTAGAAACAGAACATGACAGTTGTGTCCCGCTGGGAGAGAGCGCCCGGCGAGCCAGATGGCTGGTCCAGGCCCGGTTATCCCATCCTGCTCTGACTGAAGTGTGCTCTGCTGCCTTCTGTCCAAGGTCTTCCCCTCAGTCTCGTTTTAGCTCATCAATGTCTGTGGCTCGGTTCCCGAAGGACCATCCGGTACCTTCCATCCAAACAACAACACAAAAAAAACCTCCTCTGTCCTGGCTCATCCCGCTCATGCTGTCAGATTTGCCCGTGGCGTTGCCGTCTGGTCAGACTCCGCACGGCTCGATTCTGACAAGAAGCTAAAAAGGCAAAACGCGTAATTGTTAGCGTTAGCGTCAGGCGGCGATGGGTCTTTTCTTCATTGATGTAACTTTTGGAAAGAGCTCTACACGCAACATAAATGATAATAAACAGAAGGTTAGCTCCACACGGAAAACACATTGATCTGCTCGCCGTGTCTTCTGGGTGGTTATGGCCGTCAATGACGGGAAGAAAACACATCGGAGGGAGATCGTCTGCGTCGAGCATGGGTGTATTCGCCTTGTGGTTAATGTCAAGTGTGGCTAAGGTACCTGGGTCTCCAAGGGGTTGCCGAGTGAGAGCACTGTTCCTGTGATTAAACCGCCGGAGAACAGCCACGGGGTGATCGCTGGCACATATTCTGCTCCGTCTCCTCCCTCTCTCTCTCTCTCTCTCGCTCTCTCTGGTTCACCCTTCATCCCCCTCTCCTCTCGGTGCCGGCTGTCAGTCATGTCAGCCGGTGTGTGTTAATGATGCTCCCGTTACCGAGTGAGACGTCTGTCACGCCCAGATATCTCTCTATTCACACAGTCAGCGCTTCACCAATGGCCTACATTTGTATATATATATATATATTTTTTTTTTTCTTTACACAGGATAAGCAATTCACGATCCATAAACGCTTGTTTTTTTAAGAGATTAACGTCCGCTGTGGCATGCTGCAGTAATTAATACCACCTTCACACACACCCACACACACACACACACACAGACAGGTCTGCTATTTGAGTCGAAAATGCACCACCACCGATAGCAAGTTTAAAGTGTTGAATCCTAAACATCATATCTATACTGTAAGTGTAACCCTCGTGTTCTCCTGGGGTCACAACACTTTTTTGCCGTTAAAATAGATTTTTATAATCATCAAGTGGTTAGAAAATAATGGGGATTAAAATAGTTTATCCTCATGGTTGATGCAGTTAATTGTAAGTTGCTTTGGATAGAAGTGTCTGCTAAATGAGAAGTAAGATGAAATGGAAGAAGAGTGTGAAGGAAAATGATGAACATGAGGAATCTAAAGCTAAAATGGAAGAGAAGTGAAGGAATATGAGGAAGACTCTGAAGATGAAATGGAAGAGAAGTGAAGGAACATGAGGAAGACTCTCAAGCTGAAATTGAAGAAGAGTATGAAGTGAAGGAACATGAAGCACATTAGGAAGACTCTGAATGTGAAATGGAAGAAGTGTCTGAAGGACTGCACTTATGACGATGAAGAGAAAGAACTGATGAGGTGAAATCTGAGGAAGAGGAGCGAGCAGCGACAGATGAATACCTCCAGTGGAAGATGAAGAGTTGATCTGGCCTCATCCTCAAGGTCAAACTGAAGGTGAGCAGCACAAAGTGATGAACTTCATTCTCTACGCTCAAATACCTTCAGACCCGACTGATCTCAGACGGTCAGCCGCCTTTATCCCCTGCTGTCGGTCCGAAGCCTCTCCCCCCCGACTCGCTCTCCTTTCACACCCTTCTCCTTCCCCCTCTTTTGTCTCCATCCCTCCGCTCACCCCTTTCAAAAAGGTCACCGGCATTAGTGTTTGAATCCTCCTACGGCTAAGTTATTCGTTTGACCTCGCTATCGGCCGCCCACGCCAGACTCTCCTTATAGTTCCAGGGGTAAAAGGGCAGAATGGATACCCTTTCAAATAGATTTTTCTTTTACCCCACAAAGCTGAATTTAGTCTGTGTGAGAGAGCCGAGCACCTCTTGCATATACCATCAGAGCCGTATCAGGACATCAAAGGCGGCCGGGACTGACGAATGGCTGCCAGGTGCTCGGGTCCATGTGGCCATCGCCTAGAAGGACTCTTGGCCCTGCTGGGAGGGGGGGGTGGGGGGGGGTTAAAGTCAGGTTAAGTGGCTACGGCGGCTGGCGTATAGCCTCGTAGCCCGGAGCCTCGGCTCAGCGGCTTATTCCCCCCCAACATCTCCGAGGATCGGTGTGCGGATGAGGTCTAGAGCTCAAGAAGGCAATTGGCTGGGGAGAGGTGGAGACAGGGCTTAATTTCCTCCAGACCAGAAGTAGGACCGGGGGGGGGGGGCGGGAACAGGCGGACTCTTTGGCTTCCTTCCTCTCCGCCTCCGGGGGCCTCGCTGGTCCTGGAGGCGGCGGGAAAACCGGCTCGCGAAGCAGCGATGTCTGCCTGTCGACCGGCATCAGCATCAGCGCCGCCACTTCTCCACCCCTCTCCACCCCTCTCCACCCTTCTCCACCCCTCTCCACCCCTCTCCACCTCTCTCCACGACCCGCAGGTTTAGTCTGTGAATGAGTCGAGGCCCGAGGAGGTGTCAAAGGTGTCTAATTCAGACCTCCCAGTAATCCCCCACTGGCTCCCACAGATCTCCCCAGCAGTTCACTGGAAAGTCGTGCGGCGTAGAGGGAGGGGGAGATGGATAGAGAGAGAGAGAGAAGAGAGAGAGAGAGAGAGAGGGAGCACATGAAAGAGACGCCGTTGCATGCTGTCATCGTGGAGTCTGTTTTCTAAAAGGTTCCCGGTGTCTGATGCGCTCAAGCTGCGCCACTCAATAGTTGCTAAGATCGTTTTCCTGCCTCCGGTGGTGCCATCGTAAGAACGGCCTCTCTCTCTCTCTCTCTCTCTTTCTCTCTCTCTCTCACTGATTTCATCCGAGGTGTTTCCCCCCCTCCCCCAGTCCGTAAGCGCTCCACTTTGTGCTTCTCGTGGGAATCACCGAGTTCAGGACGCGAGGCGCACCTTGCTTCTCTGACTTCTGCCGCCGGCTGAGGTGAGAAGAGAAACTCCCGAGGGCCGGACCGTGCGGAGGGCGAAGGGGTCAAAGGTCAGGCCGCTTTTAAAGATCCAGTTTCACGACGGAGGAGGGGACGGACGAGTGCGTTCCGCATCGGGTTGATTGGTTCTTGTGAGTAATTCATTGAAAGTATGTGTCAGGGTGTGGATTTTTTATGCCGTTTATGGTAACAGTCACTTTCAAAGTTATTTATTACTTTTAAAATGAATAAATCAGTCATCTGTATTTACTCCTGTCCTTCCGGAAAAGGAGAAAACAACACACTAATGTTTTCGTGAGCACGTAGTTTGATGAAAATCAGTGATTCCGCACGGCTGAGCGCACGCTGCGTCGACTTCCACTGTATTCAGACTGACGTCGTCTATAAATAGTCACGCCGACACACACACTCTCGTCTCATTCTCTCCCTCCCCTCACGGCTTCTCGGTCCTCTCGGAATTCAATTTGCAGCCTAATTCCACGGGAAAAAAACATGGCGGAGGCGGCGCATTCGTCGAGCGTGACCCAAACAAGCAAGGACACAGCGTCTCAGCGTGGCTCCGCCCCCAGATCCTCATTACAGCCGTGCCCTCCAGTAACAGATGTATCCTTAATTGACGACTTGCCCTAATTGACTTTAGCTAATTTATGGATTAGATTAATGTTCTTTACCGCCCTCATTCCTAATTGGACCGTACATTTGCGGTGTCTGAGACGCAGCGCTGGAGGCTTCGCTCCATCACGACCGCTTGTGTACAGAATGCATATTTTTGTAATATTTTATCTTTCAAATATTTATAACAATGCAAGAAAATATGCAGAGCATAGATACCTCACATTACATTAAACATTACAGAAAATTATACAAACATGTATGAATAAAAAAATGTAATAAAATATATACATAATTTAAAATATAAATATAAAAATATAGTAATAGACAATTAAGTGAATAGATAATTGTATAGCATCCATATGTTTTTAATATTTAATTTTCCAAATATTTGTAACAATGCAAGAAAACATGCAGAGCATACAGAGCACACATTACATTAAACATTAAAGGACATTACACAAAAAGTTATAAATAAAAAAATATATAAAATATAGATATAATTTAAAATACAAATAGAAAAATACAAATAAAGTGAATAGATAATTGTATAGCATCCATATTTTTTAAATATTATTTTTCCAAATATTTGTAACAATACAAGAAAACATGTAGAGCATACAGAGCACACATTACATTAAACATTACACACAATTACACAAAAAGTTATACATAAAAATTTTTAATAAAATATAAATGTCATTTAAAAAAATAAAGTAAATGGATAATCATACAGCATCCATATTAAGAATGAATCACACGCCTGCAGTGTGGAGGGATATTTCAACATGGTGTGTGGGATTTTGTTTTTTTGAAGGCAGTTTAAAGACAAACAAGTCCCAAAAAAGAAAAAGAAATATGTTTCCTGGTTGGTTTGTTTCACTGAACTTGATCATTTATCATAGATTTAGACTCCTCCAGTGCTTAAAACAAGCCCGAGGCACGACTGCTGCTGCTGTTCCATTCCACTACCCATCTTTTGAGAGCAAACCAAACAATACACTATTGATTTTGTAGATGAGGTGTTGCATATATTATGTAGGCCGTTGTGCTCTAATTACATTGCATTTGTGTTGCGCCGCCTGCAGGAGAAAGGTAGAAATAGAGCCCATGACTGAACTTTAATTGTATACACCGGGGTCAACTGGAGCACCAGAAACCACATAAACACGGCGGATACAAGACACCTGTCCAATGGGAGGCTCAGGTATAATGACTACATCTTCGGGGAATAGAAAATTCTTTAAAAGGGATGTCGTCTGCCTCCTTCAAGGAGATTCTGCTGCATTCTGTCACTTTATTCCTGCGTGGATCGCGTATGAATGCTATTTATTGGTGTCTGAGCATTACACTATACAGTGTGTGTGTGTGTGTGTCTGTCTGTGTCTAAAAGTTCATGATGGTGAGGAGAGAAGGTTGAGACGTGTCAGGGATGAAAGTGCTGCCTCCCTCCTCGGGGCTGTCAGCCTGTTACCAGGTGTCACTTCAACTCCTCTCGCCCACCTGCTTTCCAGCCTCTGCCAGACCGCTGCCACACACACACACACACACACACACACACACACACACACACAAAAGCAGCAGAAAAGAGCAGGATGAGTATGAAGAGAAAGCTGTTAGGGAGGGACATACAGATGGAGAAAGAATGAGCAAGTATAGATACCGTATACCATAATACCCTTAATACGAGCCGGTGCTTGAATGATGGATTAAGTGCCGTGTGTGTGTGTGTCCTCTTCCATGGCACCGGCTCATCGGAAAACAATTTCGTTCCCCCACTATTTCCCTCCATTGTCCCTCACGGATTAAAATCAGTCAATGATTCATTCTCGTGCTCAAAATATCCCGTCGATGTTTCACAATAAAAGGCGTCCGCCAAACGGAGGAAAAGATGTCCGATGTTCTCTGGGCTGCTGAAGGGGCAGCAGATGGAGGAGGTGTTGGATTTGCATTAACAGCTAACGGCACGCAACATTACACGCACATGGCAAATGGGGGCAGACGCCACATCGGGGAGGCTTCTTCCATAAAGATGATCGGATGTACAGGAGATGTGAATAAAGGCCCGTCTGGGATCGTAGTTCTTCTGTCGGGGTGAATAAACGCCTCTCGCCTCTGAGGACGGGAGGCCGGCAGCACGACTACTCTCAATGCCCGATGCCATCGTTTCTCTCAATTGGACTCGCAGAATCTCGGAGAGTGGTTGTGCATCATCGGTCGCGCTCAAATCCAAATGTCTAGAAATACAGTTTGCATGAAATTATTAAAGAGACGGACGAGGGTGCCGCCGCTTGTGTTTATGTGGCTGAGGGGAGATGAGGAAGCAGTGGATGAGGGCAGCAGGGAGGAGTCGAGGAGGAAGGGTTGGAGATCAAGAGCCAATACACATATGGAGGCCATTGGAATTGGACTTGATGAGGGTATGTACGCCGAAGTTGACTTCATGAGCGTCTACGCTCCATCGCTCCTAGAATGCTGGTTTCTGGGAGAGATCCACGATGAACGTGAATACAACCGTGGCGTCATGGTAACCCACTTCATCGGCATCGCTACAGCCACAGTGAGAGTTTGTGTTTTTTTGCTGAGCTCGTCATGCGGCATGGACCAGGGCCGTATTCGCATTTTCGGTACCTTTGAGATCGGTGAATGTCTCCCTGCCGATTGTCTCGGGGTCTTGTTGGGTGAAAGGGAACCCCGAGGGTGGCGGTCTAAAACGTGTGATGCCTTTTCGGCTGCCTTAAACACAAAGTCTTATTGAGCCTCCCGTTGTACTTGGCTTCGACCTCTCTTCACGTCCCTTCTGGTTGCAAAAGAACCAAGATGGCGACGACCAAAAGGCCAAACTCTAAGCTTCAAAACCGTACTCCACAAACCAATGGGGAACATAAAGGTGACTTTATCATTACATTACATTACATGACATGTCATTTAGCAGACGCTTTTATCCAAAGCGACTTACAATAAGTGCATTTCAACCTAGAGTACAAACTAAGAACAACAAGAATACAGAAAGTAACATTTCCTCAACATAGTCAAACTACAAAAGTACCATAATAAGAGATATTTAAGTGCCACTGAAGTGATAATCTTTGTTTTAATCCAGATATAATCGGAAAAGGTGCGTTTTTCAGTTTCCGGCTTGATGCAGGCGTGGTCCTGGACTCTAGTGGACTCCCAGTGACCTGAAAGAGATTGGGGGACAAGAAGTGCAGAGATGAGCTCCCTCCTTAGGATGGCTGGAGGTCTGAGGAGCTCAGATACAATGAGGCAGCTTGGAGTCGAGCCACCGCTCATACGGCCTCACAAGCCGCCATGTCGAGGTGGTTCGGGCATCTGATCCGGACACCTCCGGGACCCTGTTTGCCTAGCGATAGCCCGCATGATTCCATTTATCTTCACATTGGGCCGACTGATATGGTGTTCAATCGATGGGACAGAAGAGAACGGGTACGGAAAAAGACTTTAAACAACTTTAAAAGTGTCTCTTAACCATTGTGTGTTTTTTCTCCTATTTATAGAAGTGTATTAGTCCTCTCTCCCAGCCGGGAGCTCTCTCTCTCTCTCTCTCCGTCTCCCATTGTCTCTCTCTAACGATCTCTCAAGGTTTCTGGGACTCTCGCGCTCTCTCCCCCCAAATCTGTATCCTTGTTAACACTTGTGTGGGAAGGGAGGTGTTCCATCCATCAGGTTTTCCTCCTCTCCTCCTCGTCCTGACTCACAAACAAGACCAAAAAAATAGAAAACAGACAATAAGAGAAAGAGAACGGGAAGAGACACCTCTCACGGCTATCTGCAGAACGGGGGAGCGCCTGATGCCGACAGCCCTTTATCATTAGCTCCCCCGTACACATCTGTCCTGCCAAAGGAGCATTTTATATTCTGAGCCAGTGTGTGTGTGTGTGTGTGTGTGTGTGTGTGTGTGTGTGTGTGTGTGTGTGTGTGTGTGTGTGTGTGTGTGTGTGTGTGTGTGTGTGTGTGTGTGTGTGTGTGTGTGTGTGTGTGTGTGTGTGTGTGTGTGTGTGTGTGTGTGTGTGTGTGTGTGTGTGTGTGTGGGACTGAATCAATTCCAAATTATTGCACCTCTCAATAACTGATGGCCATGTCTGGGGCGGAGGACACATGATTAATGATGATACTATGGCCAATACGAGTAAGACACACACCGAGACATTATCTCGGGCATGCCGACACACACACACACACACACACACACACACACACAGTGGAGACATAACTGCTCTTGCGTCTGTAGTAGCTGGCAGTGATTACTGAGGTGAAAGAGCTCCTTTTTGTGCTGAGGCATAGTTGTGTGTGTGTGTGTGTGTGTCTGTGTCTGTGTGTGTGTGTGTATTACAGTGTAACAAGCAGGTGAACGGTGGAACACATGGAACATTTCCACTGAAGCATCACTCGTGCGCTATGTTGAAATTCGCCGTTGATGAAATTGTGTTTCGTCATAACGAAATAAAATGATGCAAGTTGTTGTTGAACAGCTCGATTTTGAGGATTGTTGCGTTAATCCTATATTTATTTAACTTCTTTATGAGTCGGCCGGCGTGGCTCCAGGGCGGTGCGGCCCGTCAGCGCCACGTTCCAACAAGGAAACCCATCTGCAGCTCGTTGTGGCCTCCCAGTAGCTCTCCTCCCGTGTTACCATGGCGAGGAGGGGCATCTGTTCTGCATCCACGCGATCGGACGGACGAGTCCCCGAAACAACTCAAACACAGTTAACGCGCTATCGGGACGATGCAATGATGTGCACGTTGTTTCTGAGGAGCTCTCTCCGAGTAGACGTTCTACTTTCTCATGAAATGCTTTTTAAAATTGTTCCCGTGTCAGCGTGTCGGGGCCTCGGCAGGTTTTTAATCCGTGCTTAACGCCTTTTAAAACTGTTTCGTTGGCCTACTGCTGGCAAACATCCGCTTTTTTTTTGGCAGTCCCAAGAAAAGAAAAGGCTCCCATCAAAATGACATTAAAAATAAGTCGTGGCTGGTTTGTATGTAATTATATAAGCATGTTTCCACGTCTCAATTCATATATAAATACATATATATATATATATATATATATATATATATATATATGAAAATATACACATACATATTTATATATACACATATATATATATATATATATATATATATATATATGTGTGTATATATATGTATATATATGTTTAAATGCAGCTTAAGTTGCTGTTATCGTGGTTGTTTGTTGAATGTAAAGTTCTGTTTACCCCAACAATAAATACATAAATAAATCACGTATTGTTGTTTAGAAGTCTGTGAGAAAATGACTTTACTTCTCTCTTGCTTTATTCCCTCAGTAAACATTGTAAACATAACAAATACAAACATTGTTTCATCATATATCTTCTTAAACAGGAAAATGGCCTAATTTTGAATTTAATTTTTGTTCTAGATGTCCAACCATTCTGTGGCCCTTTAATCTATGAACATCCAGAGCATCACTAAAGTCATCATCATGGATCATCCCGACATTTTATGTCAATCTATCTCCAGAGTATTGGACCCTGTTCGTGTTTCTGGTTGCGGCGCTGAAGCTCCGCCTCTCCCGACACACACATACCTACATTTGTTTGAAACCCCGAGAAGGTCGTCTAGAAACTCACAGCAGCTCCGAATGATATTTCCAAAAATCCTTGCACTATTCTAACCGTCTGGGTGGATAATTTCTTTTTAATTCTTCCTCAGTGCTCGATGGAAAAGATTATTTTTAAATGCGTCACCCGACCGCACTGTTATTTCTAAATACTGTCTTTTGTCTTATAATTAAAAAAAATGTACAAATAAAAAAATAAATAATAAAAAAATAAAAAAAGATCTGCGTCTTGGACTTATTTCATCTCGACGGCACAGACGCTCACCCCCGTGACTCCAATGTGAGGAGCATCAGACAGGTAGGTCTGTGGCGGCCTGACCCCCTGACCCCCTGACCCTGTGACCCCGTGAAGCAGAGATAACCTCCACCACGTTGAGTCACACGGTTGGCGTCTAAAAAGAAGTGCACACCTGTGACCCGGTACCACAGAAATATGTATAAACACGTTCGCTTAGAACTCAGAGTCCATTGTACAAAGAGCTACTGCCCCCCCCCCCCTCCTCCTCCTCCTCCTCCCCCCCAAAGCCCAAATGGCTGTTTTGTGTTGTCAGTCGCCCATCTCGCAAAAAACATACACTTACCCCGCTCGGACAAAGAGCTCCATCTTTTTCTCTTCTTTTTTTTTTGTTATCGTCGTGCCGCTCAACAAAGCCCAAATTCATGTTCGCCGCTCGGTCTCGCTCGCAATCTTCCTCTCGCCGCACTCTGAGGAGTCGTCTCAAAGAACGCGTGAAGTACAATGCATCTGCTTGTGTGCAACACACACACATGTGTCATTACACACACACACACACACACACACACACACACACAGACACACGCTCCCCGAGGCCTCGTCCATTGGTGCTCTTGATGGCGGGTGATGGCAGCCATCGAGAAGCAATGTTCCCGCTCTCCGTGTGTTGGGCTGTTATTACATTAGCAGCCCCTGATTTCGATCCCCCCCCCCTCCCTCCTCCTCTTCCTCACATCTCTGGATGATTTCTTTCCACTACTATCTCTCCCCTCCTCCTCCTCCTCCTCCTCCTCCTCGCTCTGCCTGTTGTGATTTAACGCTCGCCATGTTTACTCTCCCAAACGCGGCGTCGGGGATGAAAAAAAATAAAACGAGGGGGGGGAAATTATAACTCCGACGCGCGGCCGAGTCTGTCTCCAAATTACGGCCATTGATTTGTGTGTCTTCATCGCGCCTGCAGCGGGACCTCGTTCTCCAGCGTCCCCCCCCCCCCCCCCCCCCCGACGCTCAGTGCAGCTCAACACTGCCATCCAGTGATGGATCAACCCACTGATGTGTAACAGAGAGAAGGAGAGGAAGAGAGAGAGAGAGAGAGGGAGAGAGCAGATCTTTTGGCCGTGTGTGTGTAGAGGTGTGTGTGTGTGTAGAGGTGTGTGTGTGTAGAGGTGTGTACGTGTCGCATACATAGTGGCCCCAGGTCCATGGTGGCGTGATGGTTAACTGCACTGTGGATTCACAGCTCCTGCATTTGTGTGCAACCTGAAAACGACTGAGTTAGAGGTGTCCCTCTCTCCTCCTCTCTCTCTCCCTCTCTCCATCCCTCTCTCTCTCCTCCCCGTGGTGGTTTACATTACCCTGGGCCGAGCGCCGTGGAACAGAGAGGCGGCCCGCGGGCTGTCTGAATGCAGGAATGCCCCCGACCATCTGCTGCACATTAGAATTAGACCTCCAGCCCAATTCAATTAGCGGGCCAGGCCAGCGCCACTGATTGGGGCGGGGGGGGGGGGGGGGGGCGGGGGGGGGGTTGTGACAAATCAAAATTTTTTCTGAGTAGACTCTGTCGAGAAATGAATCGGCGG